>JBAMBL010003210.1:600000-953049 GCA_037043405.1 Drosophila subquinaria | reverse complement strand
TACTAAGACTTTTAGAAACTCACCTGGTTCGTGAGATAAACAGGTGTAAGTGGGAGGGAAAAAATTTAAATTATTGGAGCTAATGGGGCCGTTGGAGCCTTTTTGAATTTTTGTTGAATTTTTTAACAATTTTCATTAAAAATACGCGTCGAATGACACCTCGATCATCGAAATCGGATCAACTGGTTCAGAAAGATAATTAATTTTGAAATTTATGGTGCCCTTCTCAAAACGAGATGAAAAGTCAGTCTGTGTGTTTGTTTGTTTGTCTGTTTGTTTGTTTGTTTGTTTGGATCAAATCGTTGATTTAGCTTAAAAGTTTGAATGAGGACTTGTTCCTGCTCAAAAATCTAGAAACGTTTGTTCTACGACTTTTTCGAAAAATTGCTAGTTTAGCGGGAAATCGCTAAAAACCGCTAAAATTGAAACCCCCACAGCATCCAAACTATATAAGCTACAGATGCAATCTATATATCGTTGAAAAGGTATTTCAAAGGGCTCTTAGGCATACCTTCAACGTTTTTTTTTAAGTAAAAAGGTAAACAGCTACAGGTGAAATAAGGTATTTTTTTCCACATTTTGGCGATTTAAGAAAAATCAACACATGAAATCACTTTAAAATATGTTATATATTATAGGCAATTTGATTCCGCGTTTTTTGACATATAACACATATCTGTCAAAATTCGTTTGGACAAGATATTACCTATTAACTGAATATACCTTTTACCTTCGCACTACTGCATGTAAATATGCAGTATATACACTGCTTGCAGCGTAATGCGGAAATAAACTGCTTGCAAGTGGTGAATTCTTTTTGCGGCAGATAAATCATTTTATAATCAAAAATATAGAATCGTTTGTTCTACGACTTTTTCGAAAAATCGCTAGTTTAGCGGGAAATCGCTAAAAACCGCTAAAATTTAAGCCCCCATAGCATCCAAATGATAGAATCTACAGATGCGATCTATATATCGTTGAAAAGGTATTTCGAAGAGCTCTTAGACATACCTTAAATACATTTTAATTATAAGGGTAAACAGTTACAGGTTAAATAAGGTATTTTTTCCCACATTTTGACAATTTAAGAAAAATCTACTCATCAAATCACATCAAATATTGCAATCTTAAAATTTCTGATGTCTTATTCAAAAATTTCTGATATCCCATAAAAAAACCTCTTTACGAGGTAAAAGTCTAGTGACGAAAACATTTTCATGCCCCAAAATTTCTGATATCCAATTTTGTGACGAATAATATTAAGTTTTACATATAAATTATTTTAAACAAAATTTTTGCATTCGGCACTGCGCAAAACAGTGAGTTTTATTTGGTTTGAAGAATTGAGACATTTTAGCGCAATGTGCCGAAATTGTCACAAAATTGGATATCAGAAATTTTGGAGCATGAAAATGTTTTCGTCACTAGACTTTTACCTCGTAAAGAGGTTTTTTTATGGGATATAAATAAAACATCCATTCCTGTTACATACAATTGCACATGTTTGGTATACCCGTTTTGCTTGTATATTGCGAGTGCAGGGTACACATTGTTGCCAGCAAATGTATTTGTGTGTGTGTGGATTTTTGGCATTTGTTGGATTTGTTGATATAATTGAAAATAAATTTATGCATGGGCATATTTGATTACAATTGTTTTATTACAGAATCAAGTTTATGACTTGAACTGAATTTGTTTTAATTAAATATGAAGAACATACTACTACTACTATGATTTACTTTGCAACATTTTTTTATGAATTATTGATCTGAAACTAAATTGCCTATAAATTCTTGAATGCAATTAAGCATCCTTGGCCCATTCTGGGAACTCCTTGGTACCCGGAAATACCACCAATCCCCAAGTAAGGGCATTTACCCAGAGAATAATTATGCCCCACAAAGTGGGTAATATTCCAGCCATTGCCTGAAGTAGATAAGTTAGAAGAGTACTACATCTGCTACTAGAAATCCTCATCAACTGCTTACCAAATACTTTGACTTGATGCCCGCATAGCCACAAACAATTGCATTTGGTGGTGTGCTGACCGGCAGATGGTAGGCAAAACTCATGGCCAGCGTAGCCGGCAGTGTCAGGAGCAATGGATGTATCTTAATAGCCAGTGCCTGTGGAAGAGGTTAATGAAGATATGCTGTGGCTTATGTCATTGCTACTGGTTACCATTTCACAGAAGACGGGTGTGAGAATGTTGCACACGGCCACATTCGAACTGAACGCAGTACACGCTATTGCCAAGATGATGGTCATTCCCACAGCCAAACTACTTGGAAGTGAGGCAACAAATTTCATGGATTCGCCCAGCATTTTGGCCAGTCCACTGACCTTGCTGCCCTCTGCGAGAACAAAGCCACCGCCTTAGAGTTAATAAAATTCGGGTTAAAGCTAGTAAGAAAGACTACATTCGAGGAAGCACAACAAGCTCTAACTTACGACTGCTCTTGTAATTCGGTTTCTTATAATAATATTTATAATATTTTTAATCGCAACTCACCAATCAAGAAGGAGAGACCCCAAGGCATGTTGTTTTGAAGGAAAACCCATGAGATACAAGCATCAATGGTGCGACCAGTGAAAGGAGCTGCTTGCAGTAGAGTATATTTATTACGTATATCATTAATAAGTACCTACGATTTACGTTCTTACCCGAACCACAACAATACTTCAAGAACGTGTACTGAGTGGGCAAGGCAAATAGAACGGCAACTGCCAAAAAGACAACCGCCGAGCTACCCAAGCCTCTGAAATATACACGAAATTAAATAATTAGATAAAAAAAAAAAGTAGTCGAGTGAGAGAGAGAGGAAAAATTTAAGTTACTTGAGATTGAGTGCTTCGATCCAACCCTTCATAAAGCCAGGCTTGGCGAAAATTAGTAATAACACCATAATTGTAAATACCACTGCAACCTGAAGTTCATGACACGTCCACTGTCCCAGTTCATTATAATGTTCTCTGATAATCTTCCGAAGCAAATCCTTATTTTGGGCAGCTTGCTTAACTTCCTTGCCGATTTTGCTGTTGCCCCGAAATAGTCCCAAGTGAGTTAATTGCAGAGTCAGGTAAAGCAGCATTAAATTAACTATTACTCCGAAGGGAGTTGCATAAGCCATGAAAATGGGAAAGTCAATCTTTTCCTTGGCGTCCGGAAAACGACTGCGTAGCTCGTAAGTTAATGTAACTGTTAAGATTTTTCATTTCACATTCATACGTTTCATAAATGCCCTTAAATGTTAGATTTGTGCCCGTGCCGATGAGTGTGCCACAGCCACCAATTGAGGCAGCATATGCAACGCCGAAATAGAATGCCATCGATATAGTTGAGGGATGGGGTTTTCTTATAAATAAATTTATTTATAAACCGATAAGCTTAACACTGTTGAAGATTACTCACTCTCCTTCTTCTACCGGTTCTTCTTCTTGCGTCTTGTATATCGTAAAAATCTTTTGCTATAGTAAATATATGTAGGTGAATTCAGCTGACTCGAGGTCGAATTAATGTCGATATATCAACATTCAACAACACACAAAACACTTGCAGAATGCAAGGAGTAAAGTTCGGTACACAGCTTTTTCAAGAGATGCCAGTCTCAACCCGACGTCAACTTTGAGACACTACAACCTGTTGAGAATTCTAAGTCGCAAATTGACAAAATAGCTGTAAGGCTGATCTAGCCCTCTGTGTGTTGTTGTTGTTGCTGTTATTTTGTTAAAACGACGTCACAAATAAATAAAAATTATTGTTAGAGCTATTATATTACATACGTTATCCAACTCGGTCAGTATAGCCTTTACTATGGGACACATCATTGCCGCTGTTGCCGAATTGGATATCCACATCGATAGAAAGGCGGTGACCACTATCAAACCAAAGTGCAAACTGAATATAAATGAATACTGTGTAGTATATTCTAAAATGAAAGGTATAGTCACCGTCTTGGACTGCAGCCGACTAATAAAATAGTTCCCAGAGCAATGCGTTGATGAAGATTACTATATTCAATTGCAAGAGCAAGCATTAAACCACCGATAAACAACACCAAAGTGTCTGTGAAATACAAGCTGCAAGCGGTTTCCGAACTCTAAGCAAACAGAAAAATGAAATTAGATCAACTTAGATAAATTGTAATTTACCACATACCAGGATTCCAAAGAGTGGCATAAAAACAACTGGAAATAGGGACGTTATATAAAGTGGTATACATTCTGTAACCCAAAAAAAGGACATATTCGTAATTAGGTAAATACATTTGAATTCCTATTAAACACATGTATTATTATATAATAATTTAGGTTATTTTACGTATTCTACTCACAGATCTATCTTCCATAAGTCCATACACTAAAAACGGCAACGTTACCAAAGGTATTAAAAATGTCAACTTTCCTCGCCAATGAAATTTACAGCAGTCTTTTGTGCTTTTCCCTGACGAGATTTTTCCTTCGCTAATACCAAAGAAATGAGAATAACACGATGATGAGTATTATTCAGAAAATTCGAAATAGTTTGTACATACTCGCCCATTATAAAAGTGAAATTTACATATAAGAATAGAAAAATACGAAAATAATTTGGCGCATTAACATGATAAGTTTATAAACTATACTAATCAAATTTGTGTTGGGCTACTTAGATAGTATTTATTATTCGAAAATCGAAAATCCAATAAACTGTCACTCAAATATTTTAATGGACATCCGTAAATATGTATGTTTCATGCAAATTTAGAATTGTTCCTGGAAATGCCCCTAATACATATGACAGTGACACTGAGTCCGCCCATACTTTGAAGCTACATAATTGGCAATTTCCTTTTACACCTCCCATTGAAAAAGTCAAAGCAACACAACGGAAAATAACAACATCAGAATTGAAATTAAAGCTTTGCCCTAGCTTAAAGGCAAAAGCAAACGCAATATGGGAGGAGATTGTCAACGAAGCTGAAATGTAAGCTACGGGGTTTCGTTTTCGTTTTCGAAACCTTGTACTTATAACGTACTCCAACTTGACTCAATTTATGTACATGTCTATTATTTCATATATAACAAACATATATACTAAGTACATACAAAAATATTTGTATTCTTGTGTGTTGCTTCAAAGCAATCAAAGCAAAACATGCAGGAAATTCTATGAAATTCTTTAATGCTAGCCACAAACCATTCGAGACTTTGTCAGACAGACAGTCGACAGATACACAAAATGAGAGGAAGGGAGGGAGGTTCAGGAAAGAGAAACATGGAACAACTTATTATTATGGTAGGCATCTCCCACTTAGTTAGCCTACATCCATAACAATAATAATAATACAAATAGCTTTATTGACTCTATCAACTGGGAAAACAATAAACGAAATTTAATACATAAAATCTGTGCCACGTGCATGAAATATATAAAATATATGTATATCGTGCATAAAATGACGCCATTAGTCATTCTTCCTTTCTAAGCCTCAGTATTTCACGCTGTGGTTGCCAATTCAGATTTTAATATTTGTGATGAATTATTCGAATTTGCAAATAATTTATGGATACGCGTTCTATTGCAAGCTGTAGTATGTATGGTATGATTGGAATATAATACTTATACAAGTATAATTCGCTGCCTTAGATAAGTATATTTGAAGATTTGACTTTTGACAGCTCAACTTTGGGGACATCCTATAAATTATTTCATATTCAGTTGACACAACCAAGAAATTTCCTATACCCACACAATTGTGTCATGAATTAAAGGCAGTGTATTATCTAGGTAAGATAATATGGTGCAACTTCTTATATTCTTTTTATATGAATAAATATATTATTTTCGAGTAAAGATACAAAATGCAATTTTAACTCTTAAAATATTATCTAAGCTTTTACATTTTTTATTAAATAAAGAAGTCATACGAAAATAACTAGAAAATCAGTTGCAAAGAGTCAAAAAAAATTAAGTTTAGGGTTAGCTTAAGTTGTCTTATAAAATCATTACATTATATTTGCGAATTACATTACAAAAGACAATCGTAGACCTGTTTATAGGGCATTTCCCTGTCGACTGCAACTCACCTACTTGAGTTTTTCGTTTGCCTTTTATTTAAGGCTTTCATTTTTCACATAGTTTCACAAAGTTTAACTTTCTTATTAGGCTTTTTGCGTTAAATTGTGAATGTCGAGAAAGAACCAAGAAGATGCTAGATAAAAAAGTTGAAAAGTAGGACAGAATATCAGATGAACAATTGTAGAAATTGTAGAATTTTAATTTTTCAGCTTATGTATATATACGCTTGCAATATTCATCTTTAATGGGCTGTGAACACAAACTGTTGCCTACACTTAAGGGCATTAAATGGTAGATATTCTACACATTCGCATTAGCCACACCACTTGCTTCCAATTTATTAGGCCGTATAGCAATAAGGCCGTTAAAAACCGAAACGAGTTCAAGTTAACAACGTAATTTAATCCCTCTAATTAACAAATCCCTTGGCGTTGGCTGGCAAACAACACTAAGGCGACGCTTTGGATGCTGTAAACATGAGTTTAATTTGCCAGATGTGCTCAAGAGTCAAATGTTTCATCGATTATGTGTTAAATTACCCAGGGAGCAAACATCTTGCCAAATAAACAGCATAATTTTAGCCACTGGAATATGGAAACACCTGCGGATGCTAGAAGTTTTCTTATCTTTAATTATTAGTACCTTTAGATTACGAGTATATCAGAAAAAATGTTGGGCAAACACGGAAACCTTTTGGTACCTTATTTCTTGTACAACTTCTTATTTAATTATTTTATTTTATTCCTCCCTTATATCTTAAATTACTTAATGAATTCAGAATATTTCAGATTAAGTGTTGCTCAAATAGAATTAAAAAGCTTTATTACGCTATGCAGAATTTTAATTGACAACTTTTAATTTCAATCGTTCTTAGCCCATTCCGGGAACTCCTTGGTACCTGGGTATATCACCAATCCCCAGGTCATTGCGTTTATCCATAGTAAAAGAAGGGCCCAGATGGTTGGCAATATACCAGCCACTGCCTGCAGAATTTACAAGACCAAGTTAAAAGCAAGCGCTACATTTGGTAATGAACGACTTTATTAAATGCTTACCAAATACTTGGTTTTGATATCAGCATAGCCACAAATGATTGCATTTGGAGGTGTACTCACTGGCAGATGATAAGCCATGCTCATGGCCAACATAGATGGCAGTGTCAGGAGCAAGGGATGCACCTTAATGGCTAGGGCCTATAAAAACATGTATATGGATCATAAAGTGGCAAGTATGCTGCAAATATGGAATGCTGTTACCATTTCAGAGAAGATTGGTATGAGAATGTTACAGATGGCGACATTGGAGGCGAATGCCGTACAGAATAGGCTAAGAATAAGTAACAGTCCTACCACCAGAAACGTAGGCAATGAGGAGACAAATCCCAATGCGTCGCCCAACATCTTGGCCATTCCACTAGCCTTGCTGCCTTCTGCGATTGCAAAGCCACCACCTGAATAACAGTTGAAAGTTAATTAAAAATATTTTATAAATAACTATAAAAAATGCTTACCGAGTAAAAAACAGAGGCCCCATGGTGTGTGCTTGTGTATGTATACCCAAGAGATGCAAGCATCCATGGTACGGCCAGTGAATGGAGCTGATTGAATCAGATATCGTATTTAGAGATTAAGTATAAGATTTGAGTTATGAGTATAATCGGACTTACCTGATCCGCAACAATACTTCCAAAAGGTGTAATGAGTGGGCAAGGCAAACAATACGATAAGAGGCAGAAATACAGGTGCCGAACTGCCAATGGCTCTAAGACGAAATCAGAAATCAGAAGTCAATGTTAATCAAACAATTAATCGTTTGAAGATGTGCTTACTTGGCATTGAGAAAGTTACCCCAACCAGGGATAAATCCAGGCTTTCGAGTGAAGAGTAAAACAACCATAATTACAAAAAATATTGCAACCTGAATTTGGTGGCAGGTCCAAGGACCCAATTCTTTATAGCGCTGCTGCACAACTGCCTTGACCACATCCTGACTCTCAGTACCTTTCTTAACTTCTTGGCCGATCTTGCTGTTCTTTCGAAACAGACCCATGTGAGTAAATTGAAGGGACAGGTAAAGCAAAATAATATTGCAAATCACAACAATGGGAATCGAATATGCCATGAAAATCGGAAAGTCCACCTTTTCCTTGGAGTCGGGAAAACGGCTGCAAAACTTAAACTGCCCTTAACTGATCATATATGTAAATCATTAAGCTCGCTTACGTTTCATATAGGCCCTTATATGTTAGGTTTGTGCCCGTGCCAATGAGTGTGCCACAACCACCAATTGAGGCAGCATATGCAATGCCAAAATAGAACGCCATCGATATCTTTGAGGGATGTGGTTTTCTGCCGAGTCACAAATTAAATTAATAGCAAACAATTAAGCATTTGTAAATTACTCACTCGCCCTCCTCTACTGGCTCCTCCTCTTGCGTCATATAAACGGCGAATATTTTTTGCTATAGAATGGTCTTTTCATGAAAATTCTGTAAAATATATGGTTTACTTACGCCTTCCATTTCGTTCAGCACAGCCTTTACTATCGGGCACATCATTGCCGTGGCTGCAGAGTTCGATATCCAAAGCGATATGAAACAGGTAACCATAACCAGACCAAAGTGCAAACTAAAAATTAACCAATATTATTAAATATGTACATCCAATAAAGATACTTGTAAATAGAAAGAAAAAGTTTCACCGTCTTGGACTGCAGCCGACTAAAAGAATGGTGCTCAGCGCAATGCGTTGATGCAAATTGGAATATTCAACGGCCAGAGCCATCATCAGACCACCGATAAACATCACCAAAGTATCTGTGAAGTACAAACCGCAAACGGTCTCCGAGCTCTACAAAGATTATTATTATAACGGGATCACACTTATTTGGGGCTCACTTACCAAAATACCTAAAAGTGGCAAAAATACTATCGGAAATACTGAAGTCAAGTAAAGCGGGATACATTCTGTGATCCAAAATAAAGCCATATTCACAACCAGATACATGCATTTGTACTCCTTATAAACTTAAAATTAGTATTTGCAGTAAATTTTTTTTAAATTTTTATAAATCTCACTGGCGATTTCTTAGAAAATCCATAGATTAGAATCGGCAGCGTAACTAGAGGTATTATGACTGACGCCTTTCCCCTCCAATGAAAGCCACAGCATTTTTTAAGGCTTTGTCCTGTTGCAATTTTCTCTCCGCTTAAAAAGAATTAAATAGGCTTAATAGCAATTCCATAAATAGTTGCAATATCAACATACTCGCCCATTACTTGAGCCTTACAAAATTAAAATTTTTACTTTTTAAGTTGTCATTTAGTTGAAAGAAATATGTAAATTAATTACATACGCCAACTGTGTGAATCGAAATTAAAACAAGCTGGAAAGGCTATAGTCGAGTTCCAACTATAAAATACCTGTTACTTATACAGAAAATATTTTTATTGCATACTTTTAGGCAGTTACATTGCTTAAAGACCTAATCAGTCATTCCTACCGTTCTGTTTGACGGACGGACGGAGGGACGGATGGATGGACATGGCTACATCGACTCGACTGTTGATGCTGATCATGAATATATATACTTTAAAGGGTCGGAAATGCTTCCATCTCATTTTTAAAAACATTTCAACGAATACAATACACCCTTTTATTTTTAAAGTAACGGGTATAATTATGTCTGACATTTTGAAATTATGTTATTAAAGTCTGTTTCACGTTTTACTCTGGAATTTAAATACAATGGGTTAGGCTTTTAAATGGCCTGATTATGGTACTTTTGTGTTATCTCACAAGTGAAATTGTTTCTAACAATATCAACAAGCATTTTGCATAATTGACATTTTTCTTAGTCACTTAACGTGGAAGGGATAAAACAGCTCAGCAAGTGCGAGAGGTAAATTGAAATTAAAGCTTTTCCTGGCATACTGACATTAAAGCAAGGACAAGCTCGGTGTTATAAACTCTGAAACATTTCCACCAAGGACTCCTACTTAATAAAGAATAAATAATATGTGATTATACATTCCACTCGATTAAATAATTATGCTTTACAAATATATTATAACTAAAAAAACAACGCTTCGACAAAGAGAATAATTCATTGCATAAACCAACTATAATTGCATTAACAATTCAAATAATCATAATAATAATAAATATCGAAATCGTTCAACTTTAATACATCTGTCACAATCAAAACGAATTGCAAACTCCAATGTAATTTAACTTTTTATGTTCCATTTTATATGTGTATTGCTTGTGCGTATTTTGTTGCCGTTGATTATGCTTTTTGTTGTGTATGCGATTACACGGATTTTTTTTATACGAGTATTTACATTAGTTAGTATATGTGCATTTTGATGTCGCTATTGTCGTAACAAACAACTTGAAAATGCAGGAGACTTACAAAAAAAATACACACAAAAGAATCTCTATCAGCTGTGGTCAGAATAACATTCCCCTAGATTCCCTACACATTCCCCTACACGGACAAGCGGGAGCGAAAGAAATTATAGTCAATTTGTCAATGGCATTTCTAAAGCTGATTCTCTTTATCTTCTCTCTCTCTCTCTCTCTGTTTTGCAGGTCACTCCTACAAGAGCATCAACGATGAGATTATATTGGTCAGCATCATAATGGGCATTACGATTTTGGTGCTCATTACAATTGCCCTGTGCTACATTGCGTATGAGAAATGTCACAAGAAGCGTGAATATTTTATCAACGCCTAAAGGGGACCCCACTTCAATTTAGTATAGCACAAAAAAAAAACACAAAAACAAAAAAAACAAAAAATCAACAAAGTGAAAATAAAAAAACGAAATAACGTGGCGCGGCTAGATTGCAAGGTTAAATGTCAACAGCGCTGCAACTGCGACTGCAACAATGTTGACGTTGACGATTTAGTTGGCCAAAGCGGGTTATGAGGAAGGCGGCGATGCGATGGTTTGTTTTCAAAGCCAGCAGCCCGAAGTGTTTGCCCGCAGCCAACACCAACATACAGACATCCTACACACATACACGCACACAGCCATGCACACATATAAACACATATATTTATATATACAGAAAATAGTGCAATTTTGCGCTTTTTAAACGTTTTCCCTATTCTTATCCATGTGCATTTCGAGCTGCATTTGGGTTTTTCATTGACTGAGGTAGCGGAAAGGAACGTTCACCAAAATTGGAATATGCATGTGCATATGCATGTGTGTGAAATTCATTTTACCGTGGTTTCAAATCAAATAAAAGCTCATTTTTTGCATCTAAAATATATATTCTGGTGAAAATTATGCAGTTTCAACTAAAATTAATTTCAGTGCCAATTCAGTTCAATTTAATTTTAATCAACAAACGAAATGTAAAATCCTTTATATGTTTCTAACCACTAGAGACTTTCCATATAAAAGTTACAATGCAATATTGCTGCTGTCAATTTCAAGTATTGACATCGTGGGAGCATTTAACCAACCAAAGGACATACCACTCACAAACGGACTGACAGAGAGACAGACGGAGGGAGAAACGAACAAAGTTAGTGACTTTTTTCTCGTATTGTCTTTTTCGGTTGCTCGAGGCTATAATAATAAAAACAGTAACGGAAACTGGTTGCAATGCACACGAACAAAAGCACAAAAAAAAACAAAAACAAAACAAAAAGAAAAAGAAAAGAAAGTAAGAAAACAATGAAAAGCATCGCATACCAATTGTTTGAAAATAAGACCGAGGTATACCAACGGGAATTCAATGGCCAAATCAACTTGACATGAAATTAGTGGGAATGGGCCGCATTAAAGATTTGCACTTTGACCACAAAGCACTAACTTCGTTGAGCATTCTCCACATAGCCTAAATGTCTATAGAAAATAAATGTATTTCACACAAGTGGAAGCTCACATTCCAAAGTAAATATACACAAACACACACACACACACTCACGAGAATCCTTGTAGGGACTAAATGTTAATCAGCTTAGCAACAGACTATGTAGAATCGTGCTTGCATCTACAGTAAGTCAAATATTTGTTTTGACAAAAAAAAGTAAAAAACGAACGTAATTTTGCAATCAAGAAATTTTTCCCTTTCATTTTCTTTAACAAGCTAAAAATAATATGAATAAAAATAGTCATTGACTTTATATATTTTTAAAAATATAAAACAAACATCAATATTTTTGCTTGCCCCTGACAAAACAATTACTTGACATACTGTATATATATTTAGAGCCGTGCCTAAAAGCAGGCAACATGAAAAAAAAACATACAAGGAAAACAGGCTGAAAGCCCTGATAACACACACGAGTCAAAGCCGTAGGAGGAGTGGGCGTTATTCTGTCGCATGCTTTTAAAAATTAAACAACTGATTAATGACAAGGTTTGCTCAACCAAAAATTATCGGCTGACAAATAGGTAGGACATGATGAAGTCTCATCAATTTGCGAACAACCGAAGACAATGGGAACAGAAAAGTTTAAATATAGACAAAACATTTAGATCGTATATAAATCTATAGTAATTTTACTTATTGCACAATTTTATTGCGTTTTCGGAAAAGTATACCTTAATCGTCATCTTTTGAGTGCGATTTTTAATTTGAATAGCAGCAGAGTAAAATAAGAGAAATTTTACAAGCATAGTAGCTAGATAATGTTTATATCCGGAGCACAATAAAAATCGCAACGCTTAAAAGGAAATGGTATAAAAGTCAACTAGCAAAAACTTCACTAATTACCCGTTAAGAAGAAAATTCCCCATAATGCTTTAAGCACGCGAAATGCAGCAATAACTTTTATGTCAGCCATAAGAATAATGTATACATACTTACATTCTTACATACAAACTTAGCAGATTTAACACGCGAGGTCAAAAATTTAAACACTTGACGTGTTAGGGATATTCCCCATATATCCTCATCACTTTCCTTTGTGAAACATTTTGGTGAAGCTGCGTGTGAAATACAGAAATGAATTGTGCAATTTAAAATGGACCATACACATAAATTTACACCTACACACACCCATGCACAGCCACACTGAGCAGCTCCGTCTACAATTCACAATTTACACCGTAACGTAGTAAAACGAACTTTACGTCCAGTTTTATATTTTTTTTAATGTTGCTGTCACCTTAATTGCCACATGTGTTGTTGGCAAACGAATTGAAACGAAGCGAAATTAATGAATTACTTTATTGTCAGTGAAAGTACGTGTGTATTCTATGCATTTAATCTATTTGAAATCAATATACCGCAATAGATTTAAAGACCATTATAGGATTACATATAAATACATATGTATGTTCACACCATACATATGTATATGGTACATATATTTGTATTGTATGAGTAGTTTAATTAGAATGCAGCGCACTCTTTTTTTATGAAAAGAGGGACCAACACAACAAACAGCAAACAAACATGAAATGAATACTTTATTTTCTAAGTGAGATCTATATAAATGTTTAAAACAGAACAACTATTCTTAAATGTTATAAGTATACATTATTTACATACACATATACGTTATGTACGAATTGTAGTCGAATTGTAGTCGAATTGTTAAAATTATATGATATATATTTAATTGTACAACTCAATAAAAATCTGTTTATGCATGGTTAAGGTTGTCTTTGTATATTCTAATGACTTGTCATTTTAAAGCGCCCATTTAAATTGCCCGCCAGTATAGAGCTGGAGAAACATCGATGTCCTCGGTGCTTGCAAAACATCGGAGCTATCGGTGTTTGGTAGGCCACTATCGAATGTTTTATATACAACAAAGTAAACAATCCTAATAACTACGGCCCTCTAACAAATTGGTAAGAAAGAATTTCAAAATCTTATGAGAAAAATGTTTAATACAAACCCATTTACAGATGAGATTTACAGATTTAAAAGCCGTGTCCAAAAAATTTATGTGTTCAGCAAACATCGAAGTATCGGGGACAAACAAACACACACCTCTAATAATAAATAAATTCATTAATCAGCTGATTGCATTGGCAAAAAAAAGGTGGCAACGGTAGCATATTTGACAATATTTAACTCTTTTCAGAAAACTTTTTTGTTTTTGAATCTTTCACAGGAGCTTTGTTATTTTTTTTCGATTACATAATTTGTTTTTTTTAAATTTCTTACTCATTTTTAAATTTCTTCACCACGCAAAGGCTGACGTTCCCCAAACCAATTTTAAAATCTACGCCAGTAAATTTTAATGACTTGTCATTTTAAAGCGGGCATTTAAATTAACCGCCAGTAGGGTCAACCTTGTGGAGCCTTGGCCCACCTTTGGCGCAACAAGGTGGCAGCCCTTTTGGTGGCAGCCATCAAGCACAGAAAAAGCTCAATTAAATTTAAATTGCCCGCCAGTATGTCGGTACTGCCAACTTAGAATACATGCGGTTTGATTATTATGCTATCGTGGTATCGATATATTATCGATAGCATACCAAAAGGCAATGCATACAATGTACATGTTATGTTAATAACATGTCTGTTTAGCAACAACAAACAAAATGTTAGAAGACGGAACTTGTTGCAAAAATTGCTAAAAATCAGTAAATATCTTAAGAAAAGCAAACGACAGTGCAGCAATATATGAAGGTACAGTGGTTAGCATACGGCCAACAAAGTAAATGCGCATTAAAATGGATTGTGAAGTGCCAGAGCAACAAAAACATCAGCAGCACCATCAGCTACAGCAGCAGCAGCAGCAACAACAACAACAAAGCGCCAACAAGTTGTACGCGAGAAAGCCACAACAACAGCAACAGCAGGAAAGTAGCGACGATGATGATTTGAGCACAACGGAGCGCAAAAATCTTGAATTCGCACAGAAATTGGGCTACAGCGAGCAGTCAATACACACGGCGCTAACGCGTCTTGGCTCAGAGGCTAAACAAAACGAGCTGCTGGCCGAGCTTATCAAATTAACGGCAGACGCACCCCGACCCCCGCCACCAACCACCAACAGTAGCAGCAGCAGCGGCAGCAGCAGCAACAACAACAACAGCAGCAATAACAACAGCTGCAGCAACAACGGATCACTGCGTCACATAGTCATCGATGGCAGCAATGTGGCATTGTCGCATGGAAACAATACGATCTTCAGTTGTCGCGGCATACGCATCTGTGTGGACTGGTTTCGTCAGCGTGGTCATCGTCACATTACGGCCTTTGTGCCCAACTGGCGCAAGGAGCTGGCCAACAATAATATAACTGAGCAGGAGCTGCTCTATGAGCTGGAACATGAACGTGTCCTGGTCTTTACACCGTCTCGTCATTTGGATGGCAAGCGCGTCTCATGCTACGATGATCGGTTCATCCTAAAGCTGGCCGTGGAAACAGACGGCATTGTGGTGTCCAACGATAACTATCGCGATCTGTTGCTGGAGAGCAACGAGTTTAGGAAAGTGGTGCAGGAGCGCCTCTTGATGTACTCGTTTGTCGACGACATCTTTATGCCGCCCGACGATCCATTGGGCAGATCTGGGCCCACCTTGGACATGTTTCTGCGCTCGCAGGCGCAGCAAAAGATGACTGATCCCCAGCAGCAGTTGTGTCCCTATGGCAAGAAGTGCACCTATGGCCAAAAGTGCAAATTTCGCCATCAAACGGCACAGGTGCAGCTCCAGCGTCTGCCGCTGCAGGTGTCGCATAGCGCTCCCTTGCACAGCAATGGTGGACCGCAACTGGTGGCCAACAACAACAACAGCAGCAGCAGCAACAATGCCAAGCTGGCGGCTCTCGCCCGCACCAAATCGAATACAGTTGAGAAAATCTCTCAGCAGCAACAACAACAACAGCAGCAGCAGCTTTGTCATTCATTCAACAGTCAATTGGAGCTGGGGAGCAGCAGCTGTGAGGCAGAGCCGTCGCAGCAGCTGAATCGCCACAAGAAGCTGCAGCGACAGGCGCCACAACCGCCGCCCTCCGCCTTCCGACTACTTGTGCCCACGTACAGTGCGCCACAACAGCAACAGCTGAGCAACAACAGCGGCTATCATCATCAGTATCTGCAGCGTACGCCCTCGGCGCCGTTAACAGATCAACACCAGGCTGCCAAGCTGTCGCTGTCTCTCTCGATGCCCGCCCACAATTTGGCCCATCTGTCTGCCTCCGATTCGCGCATCAACGAAGAGTTGCACACGGCCCAAGCGTCGCGGGAGGAACAGCGACGCTTGTTGCGCTACCATTTGAGCAGCTTGTTTCCACAGCATCAGGTGCACGCAGTGCTGCAACTGTATCCCGATGAGACCGATGCCAAGACAATTTGTGCAGCTATACTTAATTTATTTCCGCATAATTAGACTACAACTTAGGCTAGGCGTACTTTAAGGATTGAGATACGTCCGTAAATTATTTCAATTTCTTGTTACAGTTTAAAGTTCATCAATATAATTATGTATTGTAATTTATTCATTATTTTTATATGCTGTTTATATATGTAGATATTTGCGTTTGCATTTACATCTCCAGGCCGACGGTGGCTGTCTCATAGGGCGACAGTCCTTCGTTGTCTCGCCCAATGCCCACGCGACGATCGTGGGTGACTCTGTGATTCCGCAGCTTATACGCCTGAGGGAATCCCTTGCCGCAAATTTCGCAACTTTAAAAATAAAGATCAAAAATGTCAGATTACAATCCATATCATGATAATGCAACTATTTTAAATGCAATTGTAAATTTATATCTAAAACAAACTTATCTATGAGATCTCTGAGGTTTTCATGGTCTTTGGAAGCCTTTAAAGGAAACATATTCATAGAGAATTAGCCAGGTGGTTACTTACACGTGAGGCTTCTCGCCAGTATGTATCATCTTGTGGAACTTGAGCGTGTTGGTGTAAGTAAAGGTCTTGTGGCACACATCGCACTCGTAGGGACGCTCGTTGGTGTGAATGCTGTACAAATTAATTGATTGTTAACAAGGTCTATAATCAGAATTGGTGCTGCAACCTACCGATGGTGCTTATTGCGGGTGGACAAGTCCGCAAAGGCTGCCGGGCAATAGCTGCATTTGTAGGGCCGATTTCCAGTATGCGTGTTCATGTGACGCGCCAACTGCTGCGCTTGGGCAAAGGCGTGTCCGCAGATTCTACAAAATATACCACATACATATATGAAGAAGGATCTTTTGGACTTGCAACTGGAGCATTTGGTACTTACTCGCATTCATGTGGCTTGACACCGGAATGCACTTTAATGTGCTCAGTAAGGCGACTCTGAGATGGATACATGTTGCCGCAAATGTCGCATATATACTTGTACTCTTTCTTGTCGCCGACGAGAATCTTGTGACCGCCTTTGGTTTTAATGCCAGCCGACTTGCGTACAATTGTTTCGCCAAACGTAATCGTCTGATCGGGATTTAGAATAATGTTTGTGGAGACGTTGCAATTCTCGCGTTTAATCTTCGCCACAGATTTGCTTGCAGCTGCCGCCTTGCGGGTGTTGACGCGGCGTTTGACTCCGGCGGTTGCGGAACGCGTGGAAACTGAACGCGTGGCAACTGTACGCGTTTTGACCGGTAGAAACTCCTCGTCCGATGAATGCTGCATTTCAATTTCATCCTCGTGCGCGCTTTCTGTTAGCTGATCCTGATCCAGTTGATCTAGATACTCAATGTCCGCCGATAGACCCGACATTGAATTCGCACCCATATCTTCCTCGCCCTCAGCGTCCTCGCCTTGTCCTTCCTCGTAGTTGGTCGGCTGTTCAGCGACAATGTCACCTTCGTACGCTTCGTACACATCGTACAGCTCCTCGATAATGCCATCCTCCTCCACTTGCTCGCTCTTGACGTGCACTAGTCGACCCTTGGAGTCGACGTCTTCTTCATGCTCCTCATTCCCCATGATGCCATGAGCCTCGGCCAGTTCATTGCTTGTAGGCTCGTTGTTCTCGTCCATCGCATTGCCATCGTCTTCCACTGCCTGTTGCTGCTCCACCACAACGGGGGCTATGAACTGTCTCAAGTGTTTGTAGGATCTCTGGCATACGCGTCTGAATTTAAATGCAATGTGTAGATTTTTCAAGCATTTATCGCATATCTTGTCCGGATAATGATCGAACTTTTTGATCTGCAAGTAAAAAACACTTGGCATACAAAATTAATTATGAACTGCGGGCAAATAAAACTTACGGGCACGCCGCCGCACTCTAGTATCATATTTGTCAAGTCTTTGGATGCGTCGTCATTGAAAATGCTGCCCATCGCTTCTTTGGGCTGCTGTAAGCACACGCGACATACTATCCACTTCTGTGTTGCTGCTGCTGTTGTCGTCGGCATATTTGATTTTTAACTTCCACAAGGAATGCACAATTGCTAAATTATTGCAAGACGACGCCAAAAATGTTACAAAAAAAAGTATGGTAAGAATCCAAGCTGTTCTCGTGTTATGTGAATGGCGGCGATTAGGGCGACCATATTCTCCAAATGCATATTGGTATTTTTACACATATATTGCAACCAAATTTGCGGATGTCACATTTGAAATTAAAATTTATTTCATCAAATTATAAAATACTTAAAAATCTTTAATACTTACACACAGTTGCATTAATGATAAGCTAATGAAACAAAAACCACAAGAGTTTTGAAATGCACTTAAAAATACCAAATACTACAATGTACTGTGTGTACACGCAACCTGTGAATGACAATTATATCAAGGGACGCTTGCATTATTGTTGTAATTGTACCAATAATAATTATTAATTGCATCGTATGATTTGCAACATTTAAGTTATGAAAACCGAATTGAACGAAAAATGGATAGTTTGTCGAGTATGCCTGAATAACCCAAGCGATGGCGAGGACTTATTGCAAGACATATTTAGCCAAAATGCCAACACCCGCCTTGATCAAATGCTGCACATCTGTGCTGGGATTCCCGTGAGTAACAATTCCAAAACTTGGCCTACCCAGATGCCTCCACTATTTAAATGCTTGCAGGTCAGCATAGATGACAACTTTCCGGATAAGATGTGCAGACAGTGTGTTCAACGATTACGAGAGGCCTACAAATTTCGGGTCACCTGTCAGCGATCGCATCAACATATCGCGGACATGTTGGCGACGGAGTTGACCACGACAATCGTTGTGGGCGACGAGGAGGAGGAGGAGGAGGATGCGGGAAGCGAGTCTATTGCACGAGCGTGGGAGGAGAATACAAGTGAAATGAATACGCAAATCAAACTGGAGGAAGATGCTGAAGATGCTGAGGCAACAGCCGAGTTTGTTAGCTATGTGGTTTCTGGGGAAGATGCAGATGTCGATACCATTGTTTACGATGCCACCACAGCTGAGGAGGAGCAAAACTCTGTTGTCTATGATGGCGCTAAGATTGTTACGGTGACAGAGGCTGAAATAGAGACAGAAATCGATGCCGAGCACTTCCAAGACTATGAAGAACTGGAGGTCCTGGCAACCGAAGCACTGAACCCAACCACCGCAACAGCTCTAACCAACAGAAGCACACGGCGCATGGTGTGGACCGAAGTGCCAGATAACGATATGGTCAACGATATCCTGAGCTCTGATGACGATAGCTACTTGCCAAAGACCAAGGCACAGCCTCGACTCCTGAATCGAGTGCGTCAGCCGCGAAAGGTGCAACAGAGACCCAAGTCGACTGTAACTCCAATGGATGGCATGCATGAAGAGAAGAAAATGGGTCGCAAACCGCGAGACAAGCACTCCAATTATATATGCGACGTTTGTGGCAATATTTATCCCTCGCAAGCACGTCTCACCGAGCACATGAAGTTCCACAGCGGCATTAAACCACACGAATGCGAGTAAGACTCCCATAGCTTGTATATGATTTCACTCTTGATTGATATTGTGTTGTCGGATTGCAGAATCTGTGGCCGAGGATTCGTTCAGAACCAGCAGCTGGTGCGTCACATGAATACGCACACTGGCAATAGGCCCTACAAGTGTAATTTCTGCCCAGCCGCCTTTGCTGATCGCTCCACCAAGACAAAACATCATCGGTATGTCTACCATTAATTAAGGTCTCAATGCAATCTGATTCTATCTTCAATCCGCAGCATACACACCAAGGAGCGCCCTTATGAGTGTGATGTGTGCCTTAAAACTTTTACCTATTCGGATAATTTGAAATTTCACAAGATGATACACACAGGTGAAAAACCGCACGTGTAAGTTTTTTATTGGGCGATGCGACCTTGAAGTAATCTTGCTCTACAAATAAATCATATTTTTTTCTCATTGCAGCTGCGATCTGTGTGGAAAAGGTTTCGTTAAGGCGTACAAAATGCGTCTGCATCGTGTGACGCACGAGAAACGAGGTCCCTGGAAACCCGTCGAGATGGACATGGAGAGACAGGATCGTATTAAAGATGATATGTCCGATATGGTTATTGGCATGTAGCCATCGGCTTAGGCCACGTACAAATTATAATTAAAGCCTTATCTTATATTTGATATTAACTTGTGTTCTTATTTGCGTTTCATTCCTGTAAAAAGTTCAACAAAACGTAAAGTTGTTTTAGGTTTTTTATGAACTTTTTCGAATGAGTTATCATTATTATCTACGATTCATTGTACTTCAAAGTGACTGCTTAAATAGTAATGATCAGCTTATGGATTGCTATTCCTCTTCAATTGGAATCGTTGTTATATCCCAATCCTTTGCTTTGTGCGCCCGCTCGTGTGTATTCTTATGATGCATCTGGGAGAAACGTCGGCCGCAGTATTGACAGCTGAAGGGTCGCTCGCCCGTGTGAACCTTGAGATGTACATTGAGCACATTTGAATAGGCAAAAGATTTGCTGCAATATTTGCATTTATATGGACGTTCATTTGTGTGTATGCTATAAAAGAATTTATTTATTATTTTATTATTTTTCTATTAATTTAAGAGTCTTACCGTTGGTGCTTAATGCGCGTGGAGGGATCCGCAAAGGAGGAATCACAGTAATCACATTTGTACGGCCGCAGTCCAGTGTGGGAGTTCATGTGTCGCGCCAGCTGTGGAGTCTGACGAAAGCGCTTGTGGCAGATTCTAAAACACAAGATTTGAGATCAAGTTAGTCGTCAGTCAGGCCATTATATACCCTATCTATGAAGTTGAAGGCGCTACTGATCGCTTCTCTCTCTATGTACAGTTGACTTCGAAACATGATTAAAGAAAGCTAATTAAAAAACGGTTAATTAGAGTAACATAAATAATTAAAATTGGATGTGCACATGAAAAAGACGTTCACGTTTAATAAATAAAAAAGTAAATTTAGTTGAAAAAAAAAAATGACCTATAAACGCAGTTGAAGAGTAAAATTTAGTGCACGAATAAATGTTGCAATGACTGTACTATAAGGAGACTACATACATATGTACCAGATATGTATTTATATTACTTAATCGTGATAGTTTCCCAATAACTTACTCGCACTCGTGCGGCTTATGCACGCTGTGCACCTTCAAGTGCGCAGTCAGCTTCACCTTCTCCGTGTAAACATTGTTACAGATGTTGCACGCATAGGAAACGCCCATCGACTTGTTAGCCTCGTTGCTGGTGGTGGGGATCACAGCAGTAGCAGCGGGGCGGCTGCGGCGCTTGGGTTTATTCGCAGGTACAGTTACGGGCGCGGGAGATGAAGGTGTGATTGTGTCAAGGGCAACGTCAGCACTGCATTGGCTGCCCGTCTCCAGCGTCACCTCGTAGGACTCCAAAAATTCGGAAGACATGTCACAGTCGCTGTCCGCTTTGATTTGCTGCTCCTGCTGCTCTTGTTTCAACTTTTGTAGTTGCTCCTCCGCCTGTTGGCACAGATTGCGTAGTTTTAAGGCAGCGCGAAACAGTAGAGCGCAGCTCGTACATATTTTATTTTGCAGATCCGCATTTTGTGTTAACTGGAAGACAATTTACACGAGTTTCAATTGGGAATCACAAACTTTTCCCCTGTTTTCCTTACCACAACTCCCGTGCACTTTTCAATATTTGAACAAAAACTCGAATCTGTTGGCATAAGCGTATCAATCTTGGGCAGCTGCATGCAAATCCTGCAAACAGGCTCCGAACTGTCCATATTTATTGTTTTTAATATTGATGTTAATTAATAATATTGACATTGAATTAATACATCGATATGAAACAATCTTATTTGCGGCTTTTCATTAAGAGATGAGCGATGCTTAAGTCACTGCTACTTATCACAAATGATTATTGTGAAATTAAAAATAGTTTCTTAAAATAGATAAGCGAAATGAAACTTCAACCTTATTTACAGTCATGGCATTGAGTTTGGCAAGTTTTAAAAATTAGCAAATTTGCCAAAGTGTGATGTTTATTTTTATATCAAGTAAATACCATGCGATTTTTCCTTTTAACATCGAAATCACTGTTGTTTGTCACTGAAATATGTCACCAAATCGCTCATCTCTACTGAACATTCGTCTTAAAGGACTCATCGATATACCGATTAATAGCTGGCATAAATATCGAACATGAATATCGTAAATTTCGCGATATATTTATAAAATATATTATTCAAATTAGCAGCATCGATAATTCGAGTTATAACTGAAAGCAATTGAAATCTATTACTTTGTAAATCATGGTGACAAGTGAGCAAGTAATGGATATTGCATCCGTATGTCGAATTTGTCTGCAGGACTGCGGTACACACATGGTCTCCATTTATGACCCGGATGAGGAGCACCGAGGCGTTTCTATTTGCGAGAAAATTGAAAACTGCAGCGGAATTAAAGTAGGTACTTTTTTGTCCAAAGAAATTGATTTGAAAGACCATTTACTTTTCAGATAATTCGCACCTCAGAACTGCCCACCCGAATCTGTCTGAAATGTCGCGCTTTCCTGACGCTAGCGCACAAATTTCGACAGATTTGTCGGCACTCAGATGACTTCCTAAGGGAATTCATATTTAAAGAGCTCAGCGATGAGGAGGAAAAGCCTATCGTAGAAGAGAAACCAAGTCAGGTATATGAACAAGTGGAGGTAGAAGTGCTGCAGGAAGGCGTTTGGTGCAATGACGAGCTCATTGAAGAAGCGCCTGTCACAGCAGTTCCCCTAGAGTCATCCGGTCTAACAGTTGTGCCAGCTGCAGAGCCGGTTGTAGCCCAAGTCGTGGCTGGAAGGTCACACGTCTGTGACATCTGTGGCAACAGTTATCCGCGCAAGAGCACTCTGGACACGCACATGCGAAGGCACAACAATGAACGACCATACCAATGCGAGTAAGTACTCAATGGATCAATGAAAATCATTTGTAATTTTGCTGGATTCCAAACAGAATCTGCCAGAAGACTTTCCATGTAAACTATCAGCTAATGCGACATATAAGACAACATACAGGCGCCCGGCCCTATTCTTGTCAATATTGTCAGCGCAGTTTCGCAGATCGAACATCTTTGGTGAAGCATGAACGGTAATTATATCCACTTTTACAGAAAATAGTTACTATTAATTCTATTCTTAGACTTCATCGCAATGAGAGACCCTACGCGTGCAATACTTGCGGCAAGACATTCACCTATGCCAGTGTGCTCAAGGTGCACTACAAGACACACACCGGTGAGAAGCCACACATATGTCGATTGTGCAACAAGAGCTTTGCACGCAATCACAATTTGGTGGCCCATCTTCAGACGCAGCAACATATCAACGATCCCCGTACCGCTGCTTATCTGCAATCCCTCAAGACTTCAATTCCAGTTGTTAGTACAGAAATTAGTTGAGAAGCATAACAAATATTATATAAATGTATATTACTTGATCTGGTTTTATTTCAACTTATGAATCGTTAGCTTATCAAGCATGTTTACAACTCATTACTTGTATAAAAATGCCGAAAAAATTGAAAGTGGAAAAGTGCACAAGAATCTAATTTGATTGGTGACTATAATAAGTGGGTGGAGTGGAGAGGGAGGACCGAGCTCGGCATTTATTGCCTTGTTTAAAATATTAAATAACAAACTGGGCTGGATGATTGCTATGACGGGAGACAATTAAGACTTTGCACAGCAAAGTCGGTGGTTATTCTATTTGCCCATTATACGAATTTTGTCCTTTAACAAGTTGCGCAGTTCGGTGACCATCAGCTCATGGGACTCCTTAAACGTGGCGGATACATCGCCAATTAGCGTCGCTTCAACTTCCGGCTTCAGGGACATGTCTGCCATAAACGAACTAAGATCACGCGGCAGGGTCGGCGCTTTCCAGATACCTGTATGCAAATATATATTTGAATTATCTTTGAATATGCTTTATACTCATATACTCGATTTATACTCACGTAAGGCTGCATCGCAGGCTTCTAATTTATGCTTCAATTGACGCATCAATTCCTGCAGCATCTGGCTGCGCTCCTTTTCGCTGATTGGATGTGGTGTGTCCTGTGATTTGTTATCTCCACTGGGTTTCTTTTTTGTTTTTGTCTTCGTACTGGTTTGCAGCTTGTCGTTAAGCACCGATAAGAGGAAGGCATAAAGTGAAAGTATCTGTAATTGGAGTTGGTTAATAATCTTTAAGTTAGGGGAACCATATAATAATGGGCACAACGGACCTCCAAACAGGCCGCCACCCTTTGCTGGTGCGACCGCCGCTTCCAAAGTCCGTCCACGCCATTCCATTCATTACTCTCTGTTATGGTCTGGACGCATATCTCCATTACGGAAGCTACATTTTCGCTGACCCGCTTGCACTGCAGCGCCAGCTGCGAAGCCCCAGAGTACAGGTCGAGCACCAGCTGGGCCAAGTCATCAAAGAAACGTTCATATGGCAGTTCGAGCAGCAAATGCAGACGCGTGGGCAGCAAATTGACTAGAAAACTTTGCGATAGCGGTTTATAGTTCATAAGGCGCAGACGCTGATGGAGACCAGTCCATGATTCGCGCAATAGCTCTAATGTGGCTGTATCCTCGGCCGGAGCCGGGCTGATTGTCTTGGCATTCGACAAGGCCATTTTGGCGCTGGGCGGCGCATGATACAAGTCTATGAATGAGGCAAACAAGCGGAGCAGCAGGGAACGCAATTGCAGCACTTCAATCTCTTGATCATACGACTCCTTGCGTTCCGCTTCTGCATCGACCAAATGCAACGGATCCCATCGTATAATTGCCTCCAAGTCACGATTGTCGCTCAGCTCGTTCCAGGCAATCCGATCATCAGCGGGTTCAATACTCATTGCCACATATGAAGTCAGGTTTTGCTGTACATTGCCATAGCAGCTAACCAGATCGCATAGTTGCGCTTCTACCGAGCACGCCACGTACAGCAAACTGTTTGTCAGTCGCTCCTTGAAATTCATAAACTCCTCCATTTTCGAGAATGTGCAGAAGCGATAGGTCAGGGCGATGTACTCCAGTCGCTCCTTGTAGCTGTTCGTAAAAAACTTCAATGTAGAGTCATAGCAATTGCGCACACCTGAAAAACGTCCGGAAAGCGGCAGCAGATTGCAATGCACATAGCCCATCGAGTCGAGCTGAATTTGCTTAATGTCCAGATAGTCATACATCTCCTGTGCGCCCAGCATGCAGCCAAACATATGATAAATCTTTAGGCTTAACAGTTTAACATGGAAATTGCTGGTGCTATTCCTCAGCACATACTGGAGTAAACACAAGGCTTCGAATAGTTGATCCGACTTTTGTTCTCGCATCGAGATATCATACATGACATTGGCCGCCAGCAAAGCATACGGATCTGAGGGTCCCATTTCCGTTGACAGCAGCTGTTTACCAAACGAACTGTATCCATGCTCATAGTGCAACTTGAGTGCCGTATAAAGTGCTAAGAGATGATCTACGGATAGCTGAATGTGAACTCCACACATACGGGAAATTTGCAATGCACAAATATGCTTCTGCATATGCTCCTTCTGCAAAAGTCAGAAGTTTATGTATATCAAGAAAGAAAGAGTTTATACCCTTGCATATACCACTTACATTCTGAGGCAATGACGTTGAGCTAATGCCGCTCTCAACAAGCAGTCTGCTGGCTAGTGCTTGACGTTGCTCCATGCTTATTGAGGGCAAAAAGAGGGCAATGTCGTGCGTGCAACAGGATTTGTCGCCAAACAGTAGAAAATATTCAATGATTAGCTGGTCAAAATCACCAACCAACTGCTGGGCAGGCAGCTGAATAGCACGCATCCGTTGATGTAGCTCCAGCCGTGCCAAATAGGGACCACGCGTCTTACGCTCTGATGATTGTATGATGTGCAACAAAAAGTCGTGGCAAGTGGTGAGCGTATTATTTTCTGTTCCCTCCTCAGAGGACGTCTTCTTTAGCAGTTCAAAGCAGCTTGTCAGATACTCCTTGTAGTAATCCCATCGATCGCGACTACAGAGTGGAAATATTATTAAATTGAATCAGTTAACTCTTTTGTTGTTATACTCACTCAGCCTCTAACAGTTGTTGTAGCAGTTCATTCAACTCCTTCCAGTTTCCGAGCTCCTTGAGCAGTTCAAACTTCATGCTAACTGGAGCACCAGGATAAAGTTTAGCACACAGCTCGCCGGTAAGAAATTCCCATGCCTCCTGGTACTTGCTTTGCAATTTCAATATGTGCAAATAGAGGAATGCCTCCTGCTCAGTTTCCAGTTTGCCTTCCTTTATGTGCTTGTCGACCATGCGCTGAGCGAGTGCCAGATAGAGTTTACGCTTCTCTGGAATTGCCGATTCAGGACCACGTATTCCCTGAAATACCACGCTTATAACGGACCAAAAGTAATAGGCATTCTTGGGTTGTGCCTTGTACAGCTGCAGTGCAACCGCCTGCTGTGCCTTGTAATCCTCAACCCGCACATGGGAGACAAACAGATGCGCCAGTAGCTCCTCATTGCCAGGATTCTGTTTTACTGCGTGCTGATAGAGCTCAACTATTTTGTCCACTGCAATTTTAAAATTAATCATTTAAATAGTTATATTTTTATTGAGCCAGCGGCCTACTAGGGAAGAGCAATAGGAACTAAGCAATTTGTATAAACTTGCAGAGAGTATAATAGATTTTTCAGAAATGAGTAACACTTTAAGGGAGGATTGCCATGTCTGTCCGTAACTTGTCTTTTGAGATATCTCAACCAATCTCACTAAATGTGTATTCGTTAATATATTAGACATCCTATTACCACTTGATTAAAGTCGGACTACTTTATAATTTAGCTTATATAGGAATGATCAGTGAAAATCTAATGTAATGCTCTGAAAGGGTTAGTATTGTTTATCATAAACAACGCAAAACTAATAAAGCATAAATATAAATATTAACAGATTTGTATATTCACTTGGCACGCGTTTCACACACTAAATTTACTCGCCGCACGCTGCCAACCAATGGATTGCGCAAATGAAAGTGAGTGAGACAATTTTTAATTACCCGGCCATGTGCGCGTGCCAAGAAAAATACACAAAATATGATATGGTCTGCAGTGCGTATATATAAAGATATATATACGCATGTATTTGGCTTACGTTGCTCCATTTCCCTGTAGCAGAAGGAGAGCACCTGTAGCGTGGAATCATCGACGGGCTTCTCTTCGGCGACAACCTGAAGACAGCTATGGCTCTCTTCATAGCGGCCCAAGCGCAGCAGCGACAGACCCTATAAATAATAATGATAGATTGCAATGAGATTATAAGCATATTATTTTTGGGTATAGAGACCCCCACTCCCACCCCCTTCCCTTCCCCTTACCTTTAGAGCACGTGCGCATAGTAAATTTGGATGCTTGCGAAGCAGCTTCTCTGATTCCTGGAGGGCCTTACGATTGTTACCCACTTCCAGATTGTCTGCGAATAGGTGAAAAATCAGTGGATGAACATCATCTTCCCAAAAACTTATTTAACTCACCATAGACCGGTCGCAGTCGTCTTTCGAACAGTGCTGAATCCATGCCCTGCTGATGTGCCATGGTTTTTATTGATATGCAGGCTCACTCTAACCACACGCTGCTGCTGTTATGCCTCTGCCGTTTCTTTTAACCTAATTACCACGAGCCACACACAAGCAACGCGCACGCTTTGTTTTTTTTTTTCCTGTCCTCCAAATGCCGCCTGTATTAATCCCAGCACGTTTCGCGGTATGTAGAGGTGCAAGGCCCAGCAGCTGGTCTCAATGGGATTTTGGGGTCAGTAGAAGGCATACAAAATACACAAGAAATAACACTATTGTACAAATTATAACTAACAATTTTTAAATTAAAAAAAATGTATGGCTCATAAATTCGGCAACTAGAGCTGCATAAGAAGCGATAAGAGCATCGTTTAACATCGATAGGTTTCATAAAGCAATACGTAAGCCAATCGATAACTTGGAGATTGAACAGCTGATCGCGAACAGCTGTTGGTGATGGCAGAGCTACAGTCACGATATTTAATTAAACACGTAAGCAATTGCTCCCGGCTCAATAAATAACGTACGATAAGTAAGAATTTGGGCATAGATCGTGCCGAGTCTAAAGGTAAACATACACAACTTAATTAATAGTGCCAATAACAAGTCTTCAGATTTCGTGCTCCTGCTATTGGACACGATATTTGCGCACTGGCGCTGCACGCACCCATCCCTAGTTGTTGCCCCCGTCAAAAAACGCAGCGCAAAAATAAAATGCAATTTTATTAGTTTCGCCGCGGATATTGGAAAGCCGTTTAAAGTATTAAATTAAACCATAAGTTGACTTGTTTTAGTGTTCATATTTAGTTTAGTATTTTAACAATTGTTTTCAACGCCCATCAAGTTGAGCGCGACAAATAATTTACTGAGTTTTATGTCCATTTTTGGTGAACGTTTTAACCAAACGAAAATCAGCAGAACAACAGCAAACGCGATGAAATGAAATTTAACTGGCTAAGCGAATTCTTGGCCAATATTGTTAACGCTAGCGCTATTACCGAGGCCATCACAAGCCCATTCATTGGCCTGCACCAGCAACTGACACCATCAAGCATCTATTGCCGGATTAAGTCAACATCGGCTGAAGCACTGGAGCATATACTGATTGCATGTGCGGTATACTTTCTAGTATGCCTGGGACTCTACAAGCTGACCTTCTGGCTGTCGGCGTCAGCGTCAGCGACACCGTCGACGACAGTGCCTGGCGCGAGCAACAACAACAACAACGGTGACAGCGCCAGCAGCAGCGGCTTGCGCAATGCATTACAAAGCGGTTTGCGTAGCGTTCATCTGCCCAAACCAGCGTTAATGGGTCGTGTGCTTTTGGTCACCGCACATCCGGACGACGAGTGCATGTTCTTTGGGCCATTGATCTACACGCTGACACAGCGCGATGGATGTCAGGTGTACGTGCTGTGCCTATCAAATGGTGAATAAGCAATAATATGCCTACACTACCTACAGAATATTTATTAATTATCTAAAAATCCATTAAAATCAATTAGGTAACTTTGAGCAAAAGGGACAAGTGCGACGAGAGGAGCTATTTCGTGCTTGCAAGCGACTGGGTATTTCCGAGTCGAATATCATTTTGGTGAACGCTACCAATTTGCCGGATGATCCGAACGTTGAATGGCGATCGGATGCTGTTGCCAGCTTTATATTGCATACCGTCGAGAGTCTTGATATACAGGCGATATTCACCTTCGATCGCGATGGGGTCAGCTCACATCCCAATCATTGTGCTGTTTATTATGCGGCCGCTTCATTGTGTTTAGCCAATTTATTGCCGAATGGTGAGTCACGGCGGGTTGGCATCATCAGCCGCAGCAGCAACAGCACCAACAACAATAACAAATAGGCCACAAACCAAAATGCACATGTTAATTGTCATGTTAATTGTTGGTGCTTTTTTTTGCCTGCTGATGTTGGTGTTGCTGCTATCGTTGCTTTTTCTAATTATAGCGGCAATAATTTTTAATATTTTGCTATAACTTTTTGCAGCATGTAAGTTTTATACGCTAGATTCGATCAACTTGGTACGGAAATATTTATCAGTCTTCGATTTGCTTTGCACATGTTTTATGTCAACACATTGGTATGCATAACATCATATTATATTACATGGATATCTATTTATATGCCTTGACATTATCGTAGGTGTATACTCAGCTGGAAGGATGCGTCTGTGGTCAGAAGTGCCATGATGGAACATCAGTCGCAAATGAAGTGGTACCGCTGGCTGTATATCTACACATCGCGCTATATGTTCATCAATTCGATGCGCGAAATTAACCTCTCGGATATCGAACTGGAAATGCAAATTCATGATAATTAGAAGAGATGGGCGGGGAAAATTTACGATATTGTTTTTTTAATGTTAAAGTAATACATTGTGAAAAGAATGAACACCAAAAAGACAAACTACCTTCACAACTTGACCGCTTGACTAGAGCGTTTTATCAATATTTTTAACACTGACGATTCTACTATATTATACACATACTTATGTTACCATAAAATACTTTATAGCATAAGCGCTTGGATTTAGCCAAATTCAACTGCTTTTTGTGTGTGCTCGGGCATGGGCAAAAAGTTGTTTGAACATTTAAATGCAAAAACCAACCAGGGAACAAGAGTCAGACATACTTAGGAACCAAGAGACAGTCCAGTAATTAGTCAAAACAAGCGCACTCGTACATACCTAACATATCTTACATACCTTTGCTATTGTAAGTTCTATTTATATTTCTTATTATTTATACTTAAAAACGATGCGAGCAGTTCTACAACATTTTGTTAAAGGCTTGCAATCCAAAATTGAAAGAATTCTATTATAATTGTTTTCCAATTTTTGATTATGATTAATTTGTGGTGCGTACATTCGATTCCTTCCTTAGAATACAATTAGTTTCACGACTCTATTTAGTTTTTGCGTATGTAAATTTTGTAAAATAGTTTGTTGTAAGCAGCGAAGTACAATAATTTTTATATGTCGTTAAATAGTCTATAATGAGAGAGATTCATAGATGCTGAGAAAACTAAAGAAATGTTAATTATGTATTGTATTTGAATCTTGCATAATTTTATAAACCAAAAAACAATCTCATTTATTTCAATTAAAAATGTTAATATGCAAAGCCATTTCTGTTGCAGCACCTAAAAAATGTCCTGTCATTAATATTCTTGGTGTTAATTTTTTATAATTTTTTTTTATTTTATAACAGGCTTTATGGTCTTTACACAGCATAATTGGCTACTTTTTTTTTAACAATCTCCCAATGTTGATGCCCTCCGTGCTGTTGACAATGATCTTGCGGAGGCCAGTGTTGGATTCGTGTTGGGCACATTTAAATGCCTCCTCGAGCATGCTCCATGGATATGTCTGGGCAATGAACTTGTGCATTGGTGCGCGCCCAGATTTCATGAGGGTTAATGCCGTTGGAAACCTGTAGGACGAAAAGGATCTTGTTTAGAAATTGAGAGTAAGTAGCTTCTTATACTTACATATTGGCGGAACGAAAACTAGGTATTATTCGTATGTTTTTCATGAGTACATCGAGGGCATTGAAACTGGCACATTCGGACTCGCACTCGGACAGCACACAAACACTACATGGCTGTAATGCCATCACAGCCAGATTCATGGTCATCGGTGCAATTGCACAGTTGATGGCACAGTTGGGCCAATCATCGAAATGCTTGTAGACAGCTTCGAGTACTTCACCGAACAATGCGTTTGGATCGAAATGTATTGTATTGAAGCCAAAATCCCGATTGATCATTTCCAGGGAGGAGACCATTGTACCAGCAATGATCACCTTCTTTGCTCCAATGGCAGCAGCGCACATGGCTGCCGAAACTGCAGTAGGGGTTGAGCCAATAATTAGCACATTGCTGGTGGGCGTTATATTTGCTTTGAAGCATGCCTGACAGCCCATGGCGAGCGTTTGGGTGAGTGTGCCCTCTTCCATGCTTAGTGTATCGGGCAGGCGATGGCACAGATCCGCTGGATGCGATTGATGGCTGGCCAGGAAGCCGTTGTAGACTAAATCGGTGCATATGTTGTATAGTCCCTGTTTGCAAAAGTCACAAATGCCACAGGATAGTGCCGATTCCATGACAACACGATCGCCCACATGTAAATTTTGTACACAACATCCAATCTCTTCTACGAAACCCGTGGCATCATGGCCCAAGGTAATGCCCTCGATATCACGGTTTGCATTCTCGTAGACATGGATATCGGAGCCAGTTAAAGCTACGGAACCAGTGCGTATGAGCACGTCTATAAAGAGGTTCGTTAAATATTATATCACATCAATTACGTCAAGTTTAGTTACCATATTTCTTGAGATTGGGTCGCAATCGATGTTCTTTGCATATATGATAGGAAGCTGGTATTTTGATGACTTCAACGCAACCGGAGGGCACATCATTTTTGGGTGAGCTTTTTTCCATTACAGCCTGGGAAACGTACCGATTTCTGCTATGCGACGAATCGCTTTGCATACGCATCTGGTTAAAAATTAATGAGCCCGATCTTAAGAGCTTATTTCTTTCTACCTGAGTTGAGCAACATAGTTAGTTATAATATATCTTTCTATATATCTGTATCTTTAACTTTACCTTTTACATCTTTACCCTTTTTACCCAGATTACAGATGGCGGGCAACTTCTTTTTTGGCTTGGACGCTTTCTTGGCCATCACTGGCTTGTTCTTTTTCTTTTCGCACTTCTTTCTTGGGAATTTGACTTGATCGCATGCTTTCCCGCAAGAAGCCTTTGGGCATTCATCCGGATAGGAGCCATAGCAATCTGTTCTCAGGCCATCAAGTGGTTTCTGTTGCTTACGCTTGGGATTGTTGGGCTGAAGGGCATTGCATTTCGATGTCTTAGCTTCATCAGTTTTTTTTGTCCGCTGACTTTGGCTTTGTGGAATCCACGCTTTTAATCCCCACGCACTCATTTGCATCTTCGATGGCTTGCCGCCATAATGACGACGGTAGAGGGTCGAGTACACTGTGAAACGAGCAGGCTTTTGGCGGTAAGATTCTACCTTTAAGCTTTTCAAGGTTGTGGACAGTTGGCGCCTAGGGTGCCAAAGGGAACGATTGGAATGATAGAATTTCGATACAGGGCTGGCGAAAGTCGAATACTTCTTTTTGCAGGGATCCTTCTTGTTTGCGCCATCTTTGCCGCCCTTGCCTCCCTTACCGTCCTTACCCTTCTTGAACTTGGCGCAGGGATCTTTCTTGTTCTTACCGTCCTTGCCACCTTTTCCTCCCTTGGCACAAGGGTCATTCTTTTTGCTGCCTTTGCCATCTTTTCCCTTCTTGAACTTGGCACAAGGATCTTTCTTGCCATCCTTTCCACCTTTTCCACCCTTGCCGTCCTTTCCCTTCTTGAACTTGGCACAAGGATCTTTCTTGCCCTTACCGTCCTTGCCACCTTTGCCACCCTTGCCTCCTTTTCCGCATTTAACAGCTTTAGCGTCCTTTCCTTTGCCATCTTTTCCGTCTTTACCCTTCTTGAATTTGGCACAAGGATCTTTCTTACCGTCTTTACCACCTTTGCCATCCTTGCCTCCTTTTCCGCACTTAGCAGCTTTAGCGTCCTTTCCCTTCTTGAACTTGGCACAGGGATCTTTTTTACCGTCCTTGCCACCTTTGCCGTCTTTACCACCTTTGCCATCCTTGCCTCCTTTTCCGCATTTAACAGCTTTAGCGTCCTTTCCTTTGCCATCTTTTCCGTCTTTACCCTTCTTGAATTTGGCACAAGGATCTTTCTTACCGTCCTTACCGCCGTCTTTACCGTCTTTACCACCTTTGCCATCCTTGCCTCCTTTTCCGCATTTAGCTGCTTTACCGTCTTTTCCTTTGCCATCTTTTCCGTCCTTACCCTTCTTAAACTTGGCACACGGATCTTTCTTACCGTCCTTACCACCTTTGCCATCCTTGCCACCTTTTCCACAAGGATCCTTCTTACCGTCCTTACCATCTTTACCGCCTTTGCCGTCCTTTCCTTTCTTGAACTTGGCACAAGGGTCTTTCTTACCGTCCTTACCGCCGTCTTTGCCGTCCTTTCCGCATCCTTTTCCTCCCTTGGCATTCTTGCCGTCCTTTTTAGCTTGGTCACCCTTACCCTTGGCGCAGGGATCCTTAGCGCCCTTTTTACCGGCACTGGCAGTCAACTCAACTTGATTATTTTGGCTCTTTGGCTTCTGTGGCTTTTGGGACGGCTTTTGGGGACGATTACACTTGTCTTCCTTACACGGATCGTCCAGTTTACAGGGCTTGGGGCACTTCTTTTTCTTCTTGATAATGGGATTCTTGCAGCCATCTTTCAAAGTTGGTCCCAGTGGCTCTGGCATAGGTGCACTCGCCAGCATGGCTGAAGGACGTGTGTACTCGACTTTCATGTGCTTCTGGGCTTGATGACGCTTCAATGCCATGCGCGCCTGAGCTGAAGACTTGAGAGGGGAACGATGAAAATCCGAGGAGTTGCTGGTGCTCTCGCTGGAGAGTTCAGGAGCAAAGCCCTTTTGCAGAGCAGTGCTGCAAATGCTGGCAGCAATGGAGGTGACGGCATCATTATAGTCGGGAAGGTTTTCATTTGTCAGCTGTTCGGGATTTAGTTTTACCGCATCAATATTAACGGTTCCCTGGATCAGGGCATTGAATTGAAGGGGAACTGTAATCTCTGGCTCATGGGCAGGATCCACCTTGACATGTGTCTCCAAGAACATCATGGGATCGTTGCTCAAGCTTTGAGTTTCATTCATGCATGCGTTCTCTCCATACAGGATGGCATCGCGAACATTTGTCATGTTCATCTCGAAGGACAACTGCATTGAGGAGATGGCCATTTCAGCCAAGGCCTGGCCGAGTTGGTCGGGCACATCAATTGTAATCTGATGAACTTCAGGCTCAGCTGGAGCCTGAGCAACCTCTTGAGTCTCAGGCTCGATTTCAGCCTCTGGCTCGGCAACTACCTCGGCTACTGCCTCGACCACTGCCTCGGGAGCAGTCTCCGCTTTTTGGGGAGCTGCGGATATTTGTGGTTCCATGGGATCAGCCAGGGGCATGACACCGGGCTGTGTCTGAGGCGTTGTGTTGGGCGCAGTGTTTGGGTTAACTGGGAGAACGGGCGGTGCATTTGGTAAATTTGGGGTGCATGGCGATGGAATCATTGGAGCAACATCCGCTTGGGTGGAAGGGGCCAGCTCGGTGGCTAGGGATGCAACGGCTGCCTGAAGTTCCAGTTCAGTTGAACTCGGTTCGTTCCTTGCGGCCTTGGCAATGGCATCAACTTCCTTTTCCGTGTATGTATCCCACAGATGGATGTCATCCATGCTAGGTATTTGCTCCTGTTCCTCGATGGCTGCAATCTCCTCCTTTTTGGCTGCATTGTCCTTCTGGAAGTCTTCGATGATGCTGCTGGTGAAGATGTCAATCTCCTTGGCGTGATTGCGCAGCTCATTGATGACATTAAGTGTATTCTTTAAACTCTCGCTGTCCTGGTTAACCAGATCCAGTGGCACTATGATAATCTTCACGTTGCTTTGGCTCTTGTCTGGCACGATGATTCCAACCGGAACTATGCACGCTCCCGCCTCGGAGGTCCCTCCCTGGGTTCCAGAGAAGCTGATCCGCTTGCGCAGCATATCAGAGGTGCTGTTGAAGGTGAACACGTTGGTGGTCCTGGTCGAGAAGAGCTGGACGTGGATTCTCATGGCTGGCATATGAGGCTGGATCTCCATCAGCAGTGGGGGCTGCCAGCATACACAGTTCGTGCAGATTTTCTTCCATTGCTTACAGCTGCCATGGAGCAAGCGATGTGGTCGGCAGATTGGTGCATGATAGCTCAGACATCGGGAGATCTGTGATAGATATGTCGCCATTCGATTACAATTTTATTTATTTTATTAACAATTTACAACAATTTTGACAACTAAAAAAATTTATGTAAAAAAGCGTATGCAAGAAAATTTTTATTTTCTAAAAATTAATGTAAATTTAAAGAAATGTGTGTATCGAACGAAAAATATAAATCAACTGAACTTTCTTTAGACTTCTCAGAACCAAATCAAAACTTTCGATGTCAAAGACTACTTTGATCCAGTCAAATTTTTCAAAACCATCACTTTTTTTATCTGCGAACTTTTAACAATTTAACGTCTATTCTATTTATAAACATTTTATCTCTAACATTTCCAAGCGGTCTTAAGTGCCTTATACCCAAGTTGCATTAGCTAAAATGTCGACTACGATATATGATTTTATGATTTCAAACGATAGAAAGATTACTGTACATCCCGTATCTAGTGGAATAATTGACAAAAACGGTCTTCTAGATACATTCCGATCGGAACGTACTTCTTAGAAGTTAGAACACCGAAGTAAATTAGTAAGTGAACTGATTACCAAGTGTTTTTAAATTCCCCATTCTCAAGAAGCTTTAGCTTTGAACCGTCTAAAATGTATTCCCCTGATATTTTAAGGCCCTATTCCTCTTTCAGCAAACAATTTTTTTCGAGTTTTTTTTTTTTTGCATTTATTTATAGCTTGGGTAGTTGTGAATATGCCCCTAAAAGGATTTTTAGAAATTCGAAATACTTAAGGAGATATGGTCATTTTTATCCAGCAATGTTAATGTTAATGCAAGTGAAGTCAAAACTTTAAACGCGTTTATCTCGAAACCACGTTTTTCGAACTGGCGGCCATGATATCTCCAGTTCAACTGAACCGATTTGGATGAAACAAAGTTTAATTGACGTAGAATTGTCACCATTCTGGCCCGTAGTAAAATAAAAATTTTGCGATTTTTTTTTACTATTTTTTTTTTACACTAAACTACAAAAAAATGGGTCCAAATTCGATTTGTCAATTTCAAGTGCCGCCATTTTGTCAAAAAAAATTGCAAAATTTTTATTTTACTACGGGCCAGAATTACATCTATACTGATAATAACCCCGTTTTTTTTTTCATTTCCGACGCTCCGGAGACCCGGAATCGTGGCCGCCGTGACGACACCTTTTTTTTGCACCACCAACTTTGAAGTCTCATTACTTTTTGAACAGCCCTCGTATCGTGGCAAAAAAAATTTTTTTATTTTCTTTCATTCATTACTAATTCAATAAAAAAAACAATTCAAATGTCTTTTTGCGTTTTCAAATGAGAATTTTTTCAAAAGTAGTCGTTTGTCTATGATTCAAACAATAGAATTACTGTACACAAGTCCCGATTCTCTTAATGCGATATAGTGGGACGATTGACAAGAACGGTCTTTTCGAAACGGTCCGATGGAAACGTACTTCTTAGATGAAAGTATGTCAAAAGCTAAACCGATAGTCAACTGACCTGATGACGCAACTATATTGTTTTAAAGTTTTTTTCAACTTAACATACCTGAAGAAAATGGGACACTTTACCGAATATCCTCATTACAACGATATACTAAATAACACAATTAAAAATATTGAAATTAAAAATGCCCGAACAAAGAAAACATCTACCAAAAAATGTTAAACAGTTTTTTTTTTTTAAATAGGAAACTTGGTGAAATCGAAAGTTTTCCTTGTACTATCAGAGCATTTGACTGAAAATTTTGAATTTCGTACTACTTTTTTTTTACTGTTTTGGATGTGTACTCGTTGAGCTGTGAATGAAGACTAATGCTAACTAAATTATGTAAGTCTAAATTTAAAACATAGCAAAAAAGCTACGATTTCAATGAATATGAAAGCCTACTGGAATTTTCCAAATTTGAATTAAAGATGGGTGCGTCCATATTGATTCGGCTATTGATACTGATCAAGAATCTATTTACTTTACATAATGTGATCGAAATTACCTCCCTATGCCTGTTACACAATTTGCACAAACCCATCATACCCTTTTGTGCTTTGTTTTTAAGTATTAGGATGTAAAAGCATAGATTTGCAGGCATCCATGTAAAGGCAGTAAATAGTTTAGGGTGATCATGATTCAGATTGGAATTATATATGGCCACAAATCAATTCTCTAATTTTTTTGAATTTACTTTGCAACTGGCTAAAACAAATAAAACGAATTTATGTATACAAATTTACGTACACTTACGGCATATTAATCAATCTATTATTGACTACCTTCAGATTCAACGTTCAGTTTTGGGCACTCAAATGGGCACTCAGTCATTCAGACATTCAGTACTCGGTTGTCGTTGAGCGGGTCGCGAGTACTTGGCTCTCGTCTAAGTTCGAGTTGTGCGATTGTTGGCTTCGGTTTAGATTTTAAGCCGTCTTAAACTGTATACATATGTGCATATATATCAATAACAATGTCGCGATTGTTAAGCTCCACATACAGTTCCATATGTATTCTGCTGTTTCTTCACGTAAGTCATAAAATCGGTTGAAATATATGAAAAGGAAAAAATAAACAAAATAAATTAAATTACATCAGATTATGGAAAATAGTCTATTTTACAAGCATTAATCAAGGCTTAAAGCAAAACTTTAAACTGTATATAAAAATATAGATTAAAATTTTTGGGATGCAGAAATTAGCATTTGAAACGTATTTTTACAAAGCATCTTATCAGGAGAGACGAAGATTACAAGTAGAATCCCGGATAAAATTTATAAATTTTTTTTCAATACTGATAATTCTAAGACAAAATTTAAAAGACTTATTGGCTTATTTGGACATGTAAGTAAAAGTGTAATTAAGTTTATTTTTCAAAATTATGCACAACATTTCAGAATTAGGCTAATAATGGACCAACAAGCTTATTTTCAGTAATACGATAATAATTCGAATGCAACAGACAATAATCTAAATTAGAATTTTTGAATTCAAGTTTATCCATAAATTTCTTTAGCCATCAAAAATACATAGAAAGTTGGTAATATCAGAAATTTAAAGACTAAGAAAATATTTAAATGTAGTCAGCTGTTCATGCTTAAAATATTTACCGAGTCGTCCTTATAAGAGTAGAGCCTTATTTAGAATTAACTCGTAAATATGGAGAATTTAATTATATGGTCAGGTAACTATCACTTTTAAAGACCTTGAATGTATTTGTAGGGCATAATAGAACAATTTCAATGTTGCAATGCGACTCGTCGCCATCTCATTAAGGCCCGTCGCGTGTTTTTGGATGCGATCGGTGCAGCATATGAAATGCCTAATTATTATTAATAATCTGCATATGGTTCGTCATTAAGATTGAGGTAATAATAACAATTAATATTGTACATTTTCATGCAGTTCGTGTGGCTGCTGTTGCTGACGACGACGCCTGGAGCAACGGCAAAGCCAACCAGCAGCAGCCTGCCAGCTGATATGTCCACTGATATATCCACAGCCAGCATTGATAAGTCTCTACATATTGTGAGCTTTGTGAAGCCAAAGGAGGGAACCAGACAACGACAGGAATTCGACTTCGAGCGCAACGAGGCGGAGGCAACAAATTCGGTACAAGTGCAACAGTTGTTTAGCAGCTTGTTGCAGTTGCAAGGACCCAGCAACAATAGCCTGGACACGGACGACGCGCCAGTTAGTGAACGCAATACGCTGGATGATGAGCTTAGTTTGGATGAGCCGGTCAGTGAGCAGCATGAGAGCTCAACGGAAACTCCGGATGCGTGGCATCGCATCAAGCTGGCCATTCCCGTACTGGAGCCGGTCAAGCATTTGCTGAATGCTGTGGGCGGTGGTGATGTCAATGACACACATGTGCGCTCCAATTCCCATCGATTGATTGGTCATCATGGAGTGCATCATTCACCGCATTCAAATCATCACAGCGGCAACGAATCCTCAGCCATTGAGACGGAGGAGGATCGTGAAGAGGCCATTGAGAGCACCGGTTTCAATCTACTCGAAGGATTGGGCATGGCCGGCACTGTGCTCTTGAGCGTGCTGCAGAATCTGCGGCAGTTGTTTGTGGCCAGTGCAGGAAATGCCAGCACCGCCTTCTCCGGCGGTGGCGGAGGAGGAGATGCGGCTGCAAGTAGCAACTAAGTCAATCTTCTCCAAGTGGGACTGGTCTTGTGTTCTGTGATTAATACCTGGGCTTTCAATGTTCTTTATAATACTAATGAAATATACGACTATAATTAAATTACAAGAAAAACAAAGAGATAAAGTTCAGTCATAATAGCGCATGGCAAGATTGTTGGTAAATTCAGGGAGACGTTGTTGACGCCAGCGGAGATTCAGTTGGGCCTGCTCCAAGGCACGTCGCAAGCTGCGCACCGAAGACTCCAGCAGCTCCTTGTGTGCGTCTATGCATATCCTCAGCTCTTGATAATCCTCGGCACAGTTGATACGATGTGCAATTTGGACCAGCAGCGAAGCCAATTCGCGTCTATTGGGTTCATAGCTTTAGGTAGAAATTTTATTTATTAATTATATATTTAATAACACAAAATTGAATTTTAAGTATAACTTACAACTTTTGCAACTGTTCGAATCTGTGCATGAGAAAGTCTTTGGCTATGTGAGTGCCCACATCGTTGCGCACAATGGCTGCAAAGATTTGCGATGCATCCTGTTTGCGTATGATTGACTTATCACTGAATATTAGTCTCAAATAGCGCTCGATTTGACCGACATCGTGAGTGCAGGTCAGCGAGAGCAGAATCAGGCGCTTCTCACTGGCCACGGTGCTGTTCCTGTAGCGTTGCCACAAGAAGTTCCAATCATCCGCATCGCCATGTCGCACGGCCGTGCAGTAAATAACAGAGCGTAGATTCTGTGGCACTGGATTGGTCTCATCCGGATCGTTTAATATAAACCAACGGTGATAATACTTCAAGGCTCTTTTAACACAATCCGCCTGGCACAAGCGACATGCCCATCTAGTGATCAGGGTTTTGTGTGCCACGTGATGACGATCATCTGAATCCTCAAGCATGCCCTCCAAGTGATTGTAGATGGGATCCAGCAGATGATGCATAAAATGCTGTATTGGAAGATAGTTAAAGGTAACGTTTTCACAATAAACTCACCTCCCACCTGAAACTCTTCAAACTCCGATGTTTGTCGCATGATGCGATCAATGGCCGTCAACTGATCCAATGCAGCACGCCAGGGCATGTATTCATGCTCGTGCTTCAAGTATCCCAACAGCTCCAGGGCCAGTGTATAGCTGAGGTGACCACTCCAAGCCAGAGTCAGGGAATCGTCAATTAACTGAGCCCGGTTCATGACATGAATGCGTTTAAAGACGCTGCATTGCAGACCCTTGATGATCAGCTCCCAGTTCTTGGTGTCGTAGTTAACCCGATAAGGCGTGGCTAGTTGCAGGTTTAGGATTAGCCATTCATCATCCCCGGGCAACTCCTGCAGTTCAAGAGGCAATCTCTCATGCTCTGCGTTGCAACGTAGCCAGGCCCTTGGTTCGGTGGATATGAAGTTAGATTGGGAATCGGTTGTATAGCTAATTGGGATAAACCAACAGGAGTCCACTTCCAAAGGCTGTTGGTCTTTCTTGAGCGGAATGCGTCCATTGTACATTAGATACCGCTGCTGGGTGACAGTTGCCGTCTGCCTTACGTAGTGACGTTGCACGTTTATCAATGGTATTCCCGGTTGCAGTGTCCATCTGTCCATTACGGTTTGCACATCCAAGTCCTGGGGAATGCTGTTGATTTGATGCGATGCCTCCGTCAATGCCAGCCACAAATCCTCCTGCTTTGCATTAATATAGGAGTGCTTCTCCAGATATCGATTAAGTCCTCTGTGGAAGGCTTTGTCCCCAATGAAAATGTGCATCATGCGGATAATGACCGCTCCCTTCCGATACGTTATGGAATCAAAGAGTTCGGCAATTTGACCGCCTCGGCTCACAGGCTGATGGATGGGCCTGGTGCTGCAGAAGGAGTCGGTGTAAAGGATGGCTAAGACGTTGTCCAATGACTCCTCCTCATATGCATGCCATTTGCTGCACATCCTATCCATGCCCAATGTTGCCACATAGGTGGCAAAGCCTTCGTTTAACCAGAGATCGTTCCACCATTCCATGGTCACCAGATTGCCAAACCATTGATGTGCCAGTTCGTGTGCTATAATATTTGTAACATGCTGCTTATCCGTCAGAGATGACGCCTCCTCCGCATAGAGCAGTGATGCCTCTCGATACGTTATTAATCCCCAGTTTTCCATGGCACCCGCACTAAAGTCTGGCACAGCCAGCTGATCCATTTTGGGCAGTGGATATCGAATGTCAAACAACTGCTCATAGTAATCCAATATACGTGGTCCAATCTCAGCGGCATATTGGCACTGCTCGATCACCGATGCCCTTGCCCAGGTGGTAAACTTCACGGAGCGTTCGTAGGGCGCACTATAGGAGGCAAATCCCTCGAAATCATTGACACTGTAAGCCACCAGGTACGTGGACATGATCTCCGTCTGCCTGAATATGCTCCATACCCAGTTCCTGCGCTCGCATCTGTAAGTCTTAGGATTTAATTTTTAGTTCTTTGCAACTATTTTAATTCAATTGCTTTCTACTTACATGGGTATTCTCTCTATAAGCGGCATATTGCTCAGGGCATTGTACTGCGCGGAGTGACCTAAGGAAATGTTGAAGGTCGCCTTGAAATTGGGCTCGTCAAAGCAGGGAAATGCGGCACGTGCATCCGTTGGCTCGAACTGCGTCACCGACATAAATCTGTGATTTCAACAATATATACATACATACATATAAATTAATATTCTATAAATCTGAATTTCCAAAAGCATTAGTACCGGATCGCTCACAGTCGAGCACGCTCGACTCGTTACTCACCTGATTTGGCTACTGTTGCACTCGTCACGATAGGAGCTGGCATAATAACCCGACATTGTGCGTCCGAGTCTAGCCCAGAATTGCAGTCGGAGTAAATAGCGTTGTGTGGGATTTAGTTGTGTGTCGAGTTGCAAAATATAGAAATCGTATTTCGAATTGCGCTCCACACGCGTAATTTTGATATCCTCGTTGCATTTGCTGGCGACTGGCTGCAGCCACGTTCCATTTTCAGCAATATTTAGACGTGAACCGACATGCAGGGTAATGTTGCTGGTGGCCTGAAGAACGTGAATCTGTATTTCGACATCGCCAGTGAAGAACAAGCGTGTTGCGTCCTCCAGATGTGTCAGGATGCGCAGGTTGTAGTGCTGCGGCTTTACGGATCGTGGCAAGCGATAAAAATCGTAGCTGGCGTAGCAAAGAGTCGCAAAAAAGACGCTCAACAAAATTAGTATACGCATTTCAAATCAAGCGCTCAACGTATTTTTTTGATTGAAAACTCATGTCAGAGCGTTGCCACCATGATGAAAATGAGTGAAGAGTAATGAAAACCAAAGAAAACAAGTTTACTATATATCTATCTCTGTCGTAGAGGCCCCGAAAGAGTGCGAATACATCACCCTAATAATTTCATCATGGTTGCCACCTTCTGAAATTAACATAGAATGTTAGGCTAGCATTCTGTTAACTTTTCTAACAGCTGTGTTGATAATAAAAACAAGTTGGCAGTCCTTATTTCATCGTGACGTCACATGCGCGTATTTTGTTTTCGCTTTGGTTAGTCTATCCGCCGCTGCTGATGAAAATGGACGTTTAAAGCAAATCCGCGCATTTCGCTGTAAACAATTATTAATGAATTTACTTGCAAACTCTTAATATTTAAACAAATAATAATAAAATCAAGTGCTTAAAGTGCCGGGAGTGCTCTACAGTCTTCGTTTGAGTGTTTTTTGCAATAATAATGCATTTGGGATTGTCGTGTGGCGCGTTTTGTCTTTGAGAACGTGTGGCACAAAGAAAAAGCGCGCTAAATGAGCGTGTAAGCTCTAAAAATACACAAAAAATGTAAATAAATAAACCAGTGCTGTCTGATATTTGTTAACAATCGTCGAGTCGTGTTAGTGGGGCACAAAGTAAGTGAATTATGAACCATTAAACTATTACAATTGACCAGCGAATTGGCAAATTGGCCAAAACGATGTTGCAACATGATGTGCGAACAGCTGTTTTTACGTCTCTGCTTTGCCTGGCTATTCTGTTTTTGTTGTGTGCCTTAGTTGCTGCCCAGCATGTGCATGTGCGAGCTGTGTTGTAATGCATGTAATTTGTTTAATTGTATTTATCTACGATTGCATTTTGTTAGTACATAATTTTTGTTTATTGTGGCTGCCATCAGTGAGCACAGCATGATCCACATTTGACGTCAGCCGACAGATGCTGCCGCTGCCGACGCCGCCGCTGCTGCGACTGCGAAATGTTGTTAATTATTTAGTTGAGTAAATAAACACGCCTAACATTAGCATATGCCCCGTTGTAGAAGTCCAGTTCAATGTCCAATTGTAAATTTCTTTCCTTTCGCTGAATGTTGCCAAATTCAAATGTAAATGTTGCTAATGAAATGTTGCGGTACTTCTAACTGTGCATACAGTGGCTCACAGCTTATTTCGTGCAAGGGTATGGTCAAATTTTAAGATCGAATAACTTCCAAATTATTACAAATATCAGCAAAATTTAAATGCAGTTCTTTTCAGCGGACTGTCTATATTAGTAGATATATTAAACTGTTTTTATATTTCCGTAATTAGCGCTTAAAACTAAGAAAACTAAAACTATTGACTATTTTCAAGTCAGATAACTTAGGATTAGCTATAATAATCCGCCCGATAAGTTTCCTATCGGTATCAGTAAAAACTTAGGTGGGATAATCTTGCTCATTTTCTGCCACTTGGTTGGCTCAAAAAAAATCTTGGATGACGGATTGTACTGCACTAGTGCCTAATTTAATCATTTCAACAATATTCCGCTAAGTTAAACCTCATTTTAATCTCGTTCGGACCGATTTATACTAATAAATATTTTAACCAGGGATCATTTTAAAATTTCACCTCAAAACCAAAGTTTTCAACGTAAGTTAAACCATTAAAATTAAAATAATATTAGCTATTGATGTGTTCTAAAGGATAGAAGAAGAAGCTGCGACATTATAATCACAATTACAGATTTAGAGTTACTCCAAGTGCCTGCACGAAATAAGCTGTGACTTGAAAATAGTCAATAGTTTTAGTTTTTCTTAGTTTTAAGCGCTAATTACGGATATATAAAAACACTTTAATATATCTACTAATATAAACAGTCCGCTGAAAAGAACTGCATTTAAATTTTGCTGATATCTGTAATAGTTTAGAAGTTATTCGATCTTAAAATTTGACCCTACCCTTGCACGAAATTAGCTGTGAGCCACTGTATGTATATACACATTTTTTATGTATTTACTTAGTGCACTTTGTTTATTAGCATAACAACAACAAGTAGACACATGTATGGGCACGCACACACTTTACATTTGCGGAAATTGAGGGCAGCCCACAGCATCGATGACGTCGACTGGGCGTCAAACCGACTGGCAGCCTCATTCGGCTACGGCTACTGTTCAATGTTTCTATCATTTGTATTGTGTCAATTTTTGATTTATGCTCACTATCTCGTGCTTAGATTGCGCTTGTGGTTGGAACATTTTCAAAAGTGCCTACATACGATTATTTATATTTATAATACTGTATGTGTAAGCACATGTACGAGTATTTTCTTTTATATCTGTTTATTTGCGCTAGAGACGTTTTTATTTATTGAAATTGCCAAGTGTGGGCGACAGAAGCTTTTCAAAGCTCTCCATATGCCGGCTTAGTGTTGGCTTTCAAAGTTCATACGCATATGACACTTGTTAGTTTAAAGCTTGTTTTGATTTTGCACTTTACGTTGTTAGAGAGAGAGATAGATCTGTTCTCTTCTCAAGCTCGTAGTATCGATTAAAAAGTTTATAAGTTTATTATTGTGTTCTTATTCAATTATTGCATATCGTTGAGTTTTAGATTTATAATTAATGAAACCATTTAAAAGCTGATTTTAAATTGCAAATCGAATAAATAAATCTAATAAAACAGGAAATCGTGTCTCAATTTGAATAATTTATTAAGTTCACTTATAATTTCGATTGACCCTCTTAGCTTGTAATACTTGTTTATTTAATTGATTAGTTTTTTATTTCTACACTCGACTGTCTCGAGATAAGACTAGACAAATTGTTATGTGCAGCACGTCTAATCTAAGTCGGTCATAAATCTGAAACTTATAGTGCCAAGTAGTGTGAAAGTATAAATTCTCGTAATATAATTTTAATTTTTATTTAATCTTGCAACTAATTGTATTTATTTTGTTTTTTTCAGTTAACTTACTAAGTTAAAAATTCTGTGATGGGTTGCCAAAAATGACCAGACGGAGGCGCGCACAATGTTATCGTTGTTTGCTGCAGTTGTTATCGGACAATGACTGGCGCCTCTATGTGTTACGTGAATGTTAAACAGTTCGGTATCGATGCTTTGGACTTTTGATGGCATGTGAAGGCAACTTATGTGGATTGATGGATTTCGAAATTTGTTGTAAACTAAATTGAGGCCCTATGGAACATGCCCGTGGATATGCATAAGAACGTATCTGTACAAGTTGATAGTGATTTTGCTTTATTACTGCCCAGCGGTGTTTATGAAATCAAGAAAATGGAACCACGATCCAAAATACGAACAATTATTTTATTTTGTCTCTTTCTGGCCATTGCTGGAATCATTGGATTCGGCTACTTTTGTCAAGATCAGGTAAGTGTCAAAAAACAGTTGATAAGCATCGATAAGCGATAACTTTTGTCTCCCCTATTCAATTGGAATTTGTTTGACGCAAAAACATAAATTTCAAATTTTTTTTTTGCCGTTTCTTTCTGTTATTTTGCTTGGCGCCAATGCAAATTAGACAGCAGCAACTGTTAAATTTCATAATTTATATTGCTGTTTGCATTTAATTAAAATTTATTTTTGTCCCATAATCGATACTCGGAATTTTCGGTGTCTCAAAACTCGTTTTTGCCAAAGATACAATTTATTAGTCCGTGTTTATCTAGCGGATTACAAGCTACTCATACAGAACACACACATTTCTCCCATTTCTTTTCGATAGCTTTTATTAAACAAAACAAAAACATTTTGTTGTTTACATGCATTTGTTGTTCTTTTTGAAATTATTGGCGCCGTATACTTTCAATTGTTTAGATATTTGTACATGTGTATATACTCGTACATAAGCACAAAAGGTGCCAGAAAATCTCCCAAATAATCAAAAACTTGATGCCAGCTATTTTTATTGAGTTTCCCACTATGTAAATTGATAAACTTTCAACAAAATATATTGTGTAATATATTTGCATATACAGATTCAAATTTGTGTGTAATAATTGTAATATTGCTGTAAATTATGATAAACAATATAGATTACAGTTTTATTTTAGGAAGCTACAGCTGGGGTATTATTTCCATATCTGAAAATATTTATACAATCTCTTCACATTTTAATTTTAATTCCTATTAATATAAATCTGAAATTTGAAAAATTTTATGTAATCTCGTAATGAACTTTTGACATAAAGAATTGGATTGATAAGCTTTAAAGATGTTGAAAGCACTCAAAAATAATGACTGATTTAATGAGTGAGGTGCAAAGTGTAGCAATGTTGCCCCATTAAAAGCATTTCTGCGCATTTAATATTACTTCAGGGACTCATAAACTCTGAACTTGCCAGGCTATCAGTCAGTTTACAGCTCCATAAATATAGAAAGCCCTCTGTGTCTATATATATATATATACGTGTGTGTGTGTATGTAAATTTTATTTAATTGTCGAGCAAAGTCATCTCTAATATTAGAGTCTATAAATTCATTAGAGGAGCTCATAAATTTTGAAATGCGCGCGCGTTTTATGCACTGCAATTTCATTAAAATTGACGCACGTCGAATTATATATATGTATAGAGTATGCTTCTTGATTTGGATCTTGGGCTGACTTTAAAATACCCGGGCCAGTCCTTTGTCCTCTGGTTTTATGTCTAATCGTAGACTCTGTAAGCAGAGCGATAATATTGATATATAGTTTATATACTTTCATCTTACAATTTATAACACACTCAGAGCATACCTTATATGCCAATTTTTCACGAAATAAGCTAATAAAAATGATCGTGCGTCTGTCTAGCTAAATATGTGATATTAATGCATATATTTCTGAAAATATTTTCAAGTGAATGTAGTATATTTGGCTATATGGGACAAGTGGGCGTATGTTTTTGAAAATGAGTTCAGTGTCAAACAAAATTGCGTATGTACAAAATATTTATATATATTTAATTTTAAAACTGATGTCGCTTGACATATCAATTTGTTAACACTTAAAGCTCATCAACACGAAAAGTTTCCGTTTTTTTAATAAAACGAATTTAGCTAAAACACGCCAACTTCTATAGATTATCATATATGCATGTATGAGTTGATATTATACTAATATAGTTATAAGCAGTACTCATACGACTCGTAGCTTTTCTTGTAGAAATTTGAACGAGTGAACAAAGTGACATTAATTGGGCACAGCTGCCAGTTTGGGGCAACACGCGATCTTGAATGTGAATACTCGAACTCATACTCGTATTCGTATTCTGTATTCGTATTCGTATTCTGTATGATGTGGTTGCTTCTAGCGAGACAGCATGGCAGACACGATGGGCACGGGCCACGATGCCACGCCCAGCTGTTGTTGTTGTTGTTGTGGTGCTTGAAAAATATGTTACAAAAATAGCTTAATTAGTGACGCGTTACGACAAATGAAAAGTGTAGCGAAATAAATGAAAAATCATGCATTGCGTGGGCGTGTTGCATGTCCAAACAAAAAGCGACACAAATTTCTCATCATGTTTATTTTGAGGGGAATACATTTAAATATGGATAAACAGCTGGTTTATAGGTACATTCATTAGACAACAATATATAATGTGTTTATGTATACATATTTTCTAATGACACATCGATGTTTTATAAATAAATTTCAATGAATGTTGAATGGTGCATGTTTAATCTACTTAATCCCAACGCTAACTCACTCGAAATTTATTTTGTCCTACATTTTTGTATTTTCCAAGCATGTTTCCATCGAAATCAATATGCTCAACTATGAGGCTTGTTTTGTAGCGCAACAGAAATGTGTTAAACTTATCAGACTCTAAACCAACAAACAAAATTGAGCACTTTTACTCTGAATATTCATTAACTCGATGCCACAACTTTAGTTGCTCTTTTATATTTACATATTTGCATTTATTCAAATTTCAACTAGGTAAACCGTCAGGCGAACAAATAAATAAAAAATAAAAGAATAACAGCTAAAATAAAATTGAGCTCGCTGAATTTATTATTATTTCTTTCTTTTTTCAACGTTTTGATAAAAACTCATTAATTAAATGTTGTGGTTGGGGCTGTTGTTGTTTTGTTATTGAATTGTTTTCATTGTACATTTACACGAGGGGAGTGGATGTTAGAAAAATTCGAATGCGCTCTTTGCGTAATAATAGACAGGTACAAAGATAAATTTCAATAATGCAAATTTTATGTATTTAATTCAGTTTCCTATTTATACCCTGTAGATGTTCAGACGTTGAAAAGAGGTGTAGAAAGTTGATTCGTCAGTTGTTTGCCAGTCTGAGATAGTTTCAATTCGACAGCAATTTAAATGAATATAAGATCGTTGTAGGGTATCTCTTAGTCTCCCAGTATTGCATTTCATAATCATTCATTTATTTTGTGTGGTTGATCGTCTCTTTGTTATTCCTGCTGCTTCACATGTAAATGATGGCAAAAGTTTAGTGATTTTTGACCAATTTTACAGACAAGCCTAATGAAATCTTTAACTACGACTATTTATGACTTTGTTGTTTTTCTTTTTAGTATGTTGGCCCTGTAATATAAATTACGGTTTGTGTGTTTCCATAATGCAAATGCTTTGTTTTTTCGCTTCAATTTTTAACAGCTTTCCGGCTACAAAACAATGTTCGTTTTATCGTTTCAACATGCCTCCAAATAAAAGTTCACACACGAATGTTTATGAGCTGAACTTTCTGTGTGTTTATGAGGCGCTACATCTACCAGGCCAGATTCCAATATCTAGTATTACGAATTTATTGCTCTATTAGAACTGCAAACACTTGTCCTCAAGCTGTTGCTGAGCCAAATAAAAAAACACGCAACTGAATTTAGTTTGAACATCAAATCAACTACGACATCGGCAGCCAATGAACATAATATAGTATTCAGGTCTCTCCATATCTTGGTTTTTTATTAGCATAGATTTGGTTTACGATCGTATTGCTTTATGACCATGTTAGATTTGTCTTTCGAGTTGTTTGCTTGCCATGCTTTTACTCTACATTTGTGCCGAGGTGCGCCTCTCTTTTTAATCAATTTAATGGTGTGCCGGAATAACACATCTCTGTGATATGTCCCCACAAAGTAAACACTGTTGTTTATTGATGAATCTGTAGCTGTAATTATGGGTCATGTAAAAAGTATGGATTGTTTGTTTGTTTCAGCTTAATCTGGGAATAGTTTTGATTTCTTTCCATTCAAAACCAACAAACTGAAATACATCTGAGCTACGATTTTATCTCTTTAGAACTTGACTAACAGACTAAAAACATCTTTCAAACTAAGATTTATTTGTGTAAAAATATTAAATTAGCGTTTCCTCTAACAGTTTCTGTTAAAAATAGCTTAACAAACAAACTGGAACCCTGTTGAGCGATTAATGGCTTAATTGCCTTATACAACATGGTTTAGATCGTCAATTCATCAATTTTAACTTGGATTCTTGGAAAATCTAAACGACTTTCTAATGGGATTTCATAATTTATTGCATAGATTTCGACGATAATGGTCTGTAAATGATATCTTAAATTTCATATTGTTTCTCAAGTTTCCAGAAATATTTAATGCATGCTTTACGTTAAAAAAAGGTAAATGTTATGTTTGTAATTCGCAACTAGTGAAAACAGTAAACAAGCTAGGGCAATGAAAGGTCGTAGATTAATTGTTGAAATTCCAGCCTGAATTAATGAACACACTGTCAATTGTTGTACAACATTCGCATGCCATTATTCATATGATATCTTTATTATCATCCTAACGACCCGTAACGTAAAACCAGTGGCATAACAACAACAACAACCACAAAGCAAACTATCAAAGTCGAAACCAATTAAACTATCAGCAAAATCTGAAAAATGTATAAAAAAAAGCGCACATGCCAAGAAATGTGCTAAGCCAAAGAAGCCAGCAAAGAAGAGGAGAGAGAGAGGGAGAGGGTAAAGGCTGAAATATAGAAGTAGCATACACAGAGACCACATGTCATAAGCCAGAAGAAGACGCGTGTCAGCGGCACTTTAATGTGGTACCAGCAAATCTAACAATGGAACACATGAAATTCGGATGTGGACTTGTGTTTGCGGCATCTGCGGTTTTTTTTACTGAGGCAACGACCAAATCCTAAAAACAATGGGGAGCTCAAATGATTTTTAAAAAGATCAACGCGCATTATTCACGCCTGTTTGAAGTTAATTCGTGGCCAAGAGATCGCTGAGAGAGACAGAGAGAGATGAAGAGTAAGGGATAGATGGAAGCTGAGATTTGTTATATCGCTCGTACTTTGATGTGGACTCATAATATCGTCTGGCACAAATTAGCCAACTGGATAAACGTTCCCGCTTACCGTCCATCGTTCGTTCGTTTTGAGGCCTAAGTTTTTCTGCGTTGCATTTTGTTGTTGTTGCTGATAAAAGTTTTCTGATAGCCTCGAACATATCGTTTGTTGTTGCTTTTAAGGCTGGGCCTGTGTCTGGTGCATGTATAAAAAACTGGTTTTCAGTTTATCTCTCAGGTCGCCGATACCCTGCACAAATTGATTATAATCACTTTGACATGCCGTTTGAAACGACTAAGAAAATTATTGTTTTTATGGCCGATTGAAAAGTGTTTTACTAAAAACTTGTTTTAAAAGTGGAACATTTCAAGATTAAGAGTGTATTAAAAGTGTAAATATTGTAGCTCTAGTAATTATATGCTCTGCAGGGCATTAGAAGTGCGTCGAAATTGGTTGTCTTGACTGTTTTTATTATTGAATGTCTGGCAGTCTCATGTTTTGAAAGCATTGTAAGCTGATAGCCGTTTATGAGCTTAAATGGCAATGCAGGTAGAGAGATTCCTTTTTCCTTCTTTTTTTATGCCTTTGGGGTAGTTCATCAAAGGGGATCAAACGATTGGCAGCGGCATCTCATCTACATAACAGTTTTTGGCTCAACAAATGGCAAGCGACCTGGCTCAAATGAATCTTGGCCATATCGAAACCTGAGAGCATAAGTTACTGGCTAATGGACTTGTTCTAATTGGGTGGCAAAGCTTTTACTGATTTATTTTCTATTTTGTTTTCATTTTCCATTTATTTGGATATTTTGCGTTAAATTTCTTGCATTTATTTTTGGATTTCCTGCCTAATTTGCTATGTGTACTGGTAGAATTAATTTCATTTTGGGCATGTGCATAAATAATAATGATATTACGTTTGTGTATGTGTACTAATAATCCATCCAAAATTGAATATGCTATTGTGCAATTCTGTGGGTATTTCCACGCAGCAGCTGCTGCGTGTTTTTCCATTTCCATTTTGAGTTCCACAGCATTCATTAATGTGAATGAAAAAACTGTTGTACCAGCGTTTTGGCCAATTACAAATTCAGTTGAAAATGTTTTATAAAATGCAATTAGCATTTTGTATTTCTAATTGGATCAGTTTTATTCTGTGTTTTTGCTCTCTGATGTGTCTGTATTTTATGCAATTAAGTCATGGATAATTCGACAATTTTAGGGAAATAAATTTTGAAATTGTTTTTGGCGTTATGGGCTATACGATAATAGGTGAATGACGGTTGTATTAAGTAAGTTATTTTCAACGAAAAATATACATAACTTTAATTTCAAAAATGTAATTAAAAAAAATAATATTCTCTATCGATTTTTATCAATTATAATTACTTGTGTAAAAAATATCTTAGGGATTTAAATGAAGTTCAGTGTATTTTATAGACTGACAAAATTTATAAAATTGTTCTCTTGACAAACAATTTTGTAATCTATATCAATTATTAAATTTTTTATTTTCCTTGACATCACATTAATTTCAATTCATAAGCCTAATGAAAAATTATATGATAAAACTTTTTCAATGTGCTGTTAAAAATGAAGCAAATTGTGCAATAAGCATCCAATTAAAACTTTTGCACACAATTGCAAGGCAGCTGGCAAAAAGTCGGTCTAACAATGAGTTTGTTGTGTGGTCGAATAGACCACGCATACAACAATAACAACACCAATAACTACTACTACAACAATAATAGGAATGACAACAATTCTATGAATAACTTTATACTGTCGCCTTTCTAACGAGCTGCAAAAATGTGAGCGTACTATATAATATAGAGTATATTTGCACATAAATAAGTATGCATGAACGTGGAGAGATGGAAGGAAGGAATGTTGGGGGATAAAGGATTTCCGCTTGGTTGCTTGAAATATGAGGAGATTTCGACAAGAATGTTATATTCAGTCTGTGCCCGCGCATAGAAAAAAACCATCTAATAATTTATGATGCAGTGGCAAATGTGTTATATTTCTTGTAGACGCCAGTGGTGGCACTCACGATAATCATCATCCGCATTCGCATATGATGACAATGAGCATGATAATTACAATGAGGGATATGTATAAGCCGTCTGCGAGAACTTCTAAATATAGCCCAAGCGAAATGTGACAATGTGAGAGGCGTGTTTGGATTTCGCAATTGCAATACGACTGCTTAACAGCACATAATACGATTTTATGGTTATGGTTTTTGCTTCTACTCAAACTTCTCCTCCACCTAAGTGGAATAAAAAGAAGAGGAAGAAAGTTTTCGGGATATCGACTTACGAGACGTCGCGACATTGAATTGAATGTCTTATGGCTCCTCATGTCTCCATCTCTCGCTCAGCGCTTTAAATCTCATCCCTCGCGCTTATGCTCAACAGTACAAATACATCAGGGCTAACATTGTTTTGCACTTGGCTGACAGCTCGGTGCTTGAAGTATTTTCCAGTTTGCTCACGTATTAATTGCTCGAGTGGAAACGACGACAGCAGCTACAAAAAAAGAAAAAGAAAAATACAATACAAAAATGAGAGAGAAAACAGAGAAGTTATCGACCGAAACATGTTTTGTTTTTGATGTTTTTCTTCGTACTTTTATTTGTATATGTATATTGTTTTCCTTTTCTGCTTTGGTTAGTCCTCGAAATATGATGAAAATATTAACAAAATCTTTCGGCCGCCACTTGCATGCTGATATCCTTGATATATATATTTTTTTTTTTTGGCTATTTTTGTGATTTATGAATGCTTCATTTCGCTTAAGTGCAGCCGAATTTGGTCATGGTTATGATTAATATTTGGTCGAAATTACATAAGGAACACAAAGAATATCTGATACAAAAATCAACATTGATAGTAAGCTATGTTCAATACTAAGTATATACTTCTTGAGCGATTTTCATATAAAATGTTTTTCTATTCATATTCTATTTGAATTGTTAAGAAACGAAATACTATATATATTTCCTGTTTATCCTTTTCCGTCTGATGTTTGTTATGCAAGACAATACCTTCAGCTTGATTCGTCCAGCACTTTTACCAACCCTAAAATATTCTCATTCTAATCATATTCTGCAGTTTTTTAATCTCTTAGCAGAATACCAGACCGCCCGCACAGCACAACACACTCGCTTGTCTGTGTCTCGACTTCCCCCAATGTCCGACTGTCCATCTGTCCGTCTGTTCTTTAGCACAGACATCTGAGTCGTGAACTGCATATGAAACACGCATTAAGGTTTAAATTTAAAATCGAGGCACTTTATGAATGTCGATTGCATACGAAGAACTTTTGATGTGCAGTTGGGGGCAATTGCAGAAGTATCCACTGAAAATTCATCACGGAAGTCGTAAATAATGCTCCCAGACATGTTCAAAAAGACGTGTCATAGTGCGAACCAATGCAAGTACTATATATGTACATATTTTTAGCATTAAGCCATTAGAGAATATCAGAAAAAGAGAGCCAAAGAGAGGAATAGATTTGTTGAAAGGGAATCTGTTACGATTAAATAGCTACATGTCTTTCATGTTGACCGACAGGCCACAAGCAGCTGCCAAGTGGCAGACATCAACTTAGAGGCGGCACAGTGGCCGCCAATTCATCATCCATCATCCACAGCAACAACAACAATGGAGATATAGAACTGGAAATGCATAGAAACTTCTCAAAATGCATTTCAACGCCCTATTCTATATCACTTAGAGAGGCACGAAATGCCACACATTCAACTGGTTCTGTTACAAAAATGTGTTTGCATATTTAGCATGCGCCTCTCAAGTGGCCAAATGCAACAACAAAATCTGGCCATTGCTTTAGATCCGCATGGAAAACTCTTTACCCGTCCACACACATCCAACTTGGTCTGGTCGAGCAGCGATTGGTTATGTTGATGTTTATGTTGATGTATTGTAATAGTCGGCCTGTTGTGTGATCATGTTGAACACATGTTGACAAAGTGTGAGCACAGAACTGCCACCCGGCAGCCTGTGGCATCAACAGCAACGTCAACATCGCATCCAAGTGCAACCGATACCAAACGGAAGCGCATCATCATTCTCTTTGAGCACTAAAATTCATTAGAAACTGAACAACAAAGTACTTCAAATATTGCATTTCACAAATGCATTTCAAATAAATTGAAAAGCAATAAGTGAGACTATTTTACACACGTCTCTGATGAACTTGTAGATATCCTATAGCAGCAAGGGTGTTCTTGGATTCATATTGATACTTGCTATGGTCATTTTGAATTACTCATATGGTATTCATTTAGGTTTCTTTATTCCAACATTGATCCATTTACATTTTTTGAATATTTTTTAAGCTTAAATTAACAATGATTCATGCAGGCGAAATTTGAGAACTGTGTATTTGCGCAAAGTTATCATGCCCTTTGAGTACAGGGTAAAAAGACAATTCGATGCACAAAATCAAGTCCAGCAAATCCGTCGCAAATTGACGTAGATATCCATAAAATTAGAATTATCTATAGCTAGCTTTTTAAACTTTATGGAAATGTTTATATATCCGCAACAATAACAGTGACTCATGGCCCTTTAAACACAAAGGCGTTTCATTCAGATTACAATATGTTCTTTTATAGAGACTGTACTATATTATTATTTTTATTTGCGGTTTCACTTTGAAGAAGGCTCACAAATCAAACTTGAGGTTATCTTAGCTCGTCATTGTTTCTGTTTTTCTATGATTTGTTTTGTGTCCAAACTTTGTAGTTAGTCTGAAAAACAAATTGGAATAAAGATTAGTTAAAAAGAAAGCTGTAATTCAAGATAAACTTGGTGCAGGGTATCTCCGAAGCAAATACTCTGGGTTATATTAAACATTGCATTTCAAATTCATTATGCATGCTAATTTGTTGAAATGTGTTTCCAAATTGCCGTCATAGTATACATTTTTAGTAGTTTCCATGGCATAAATTGGAGAGACACGAGTCCAGCAAGATGAACTATTTAAGGATCGGTGTCTTGCATTTTATATTTTTTTTATTTGTTATCATTAAACCATCTGATGCTGGTTCAATCATAAGTAAGTTTTTTTTCATCGATATCATCGTTGGTGATACATTTCCATTTGTTTAAGGATGTGGCGATAACGAGGTGTATCGATGCAATTGCTTTGAGAGTTCTTGCGCACAGTTGCTGTATGATGGTGAACTATGCTCAGAGAAATGCGTTAAGGCCTGTCAATGTAAAGTTGGGTTTGTGCGTCATAAGGGATTGTGTGTGAAAAAGGAAAAATGCTGTGCCAAAGGCTTCTGTACGTCAGAGAAGGAGGAGCTGATAAGATTTATTTACTACAAGGAAAAATAGTAAAATAATATAAAACTTCAACACATGATTGCCGAAATAAATGAGAGTGCAACAATTGGACTATAAACCATTTATGATTGATGTATGATTGATTAGCTAATAAGACCAGGGCTCTCCATATTGGTTAAATTTGTTAACTATTTTGGATTTTTTAAATTTAAAAATCAATAAAATTCACATTTTTACAAACAATTGGATAAGCTTAAACTCGTGAGGAACATGCGAGCTCTGACTAGAGATTTGTGAAGTTATGGGTATGTAAAATCGATACCAACTTGCCATCTTGACACTTGCACAATAGCTCAGCGGCAGGTAAATCTCAGGGAAAGTGCCGTTGAGTGGTTGCGCCTCTAAAAACACACATACAAAGAAATACAAAGACGTACAAAACGGGAAGGCCAACAAAAATCAATGAAACAATGAAAGACAGCAAAACCCAGCCAGGATACGTGCAGATTATAAACCAGGCCGATATGCCACAAAGGAACAAACAATAGGCCCGTTCGAGTCGAGGTCGAAACAGGCAGAACTCTTATCAATGACATCTAAGCCAACCACAGTCACAGTTACATTTCTTCGTTCCCGGTTACAGTCTTCAAAGAGTTTTCAGGTGCCGAACTTGATTGTGTTAATAGAAATTGACATTCTTGTTTTTGTCGGTACATTAAAAACAGGAAATAAAAGCGTGACAAAAATTTATAAATGCTTCACAAGTTGGACTTTAACTCTGGCAAGAATTAATTTGTTCTCAATCAAAGTTGTTATTTTAATTGAAGATACCTAATTGTGTTTCAACGTTGGCATACCAAATTTGTTTTAACCTGTCAAAACCGTATTTCCAAAAGAACTAAATAGTTATTGTTGTCATACGTGTGTGTATTTGTTAATTGCTTAATGTTAAAAAGATTTACATATTAAGGCGCCAAAGGGTTAAGGTTGATGAACTTCTGTTAAATCGTTTTTGACTTCCAGCTAATTGTTTAGCAATTTGCTTAAAATGCATTTCCACCCAATTTCTCATTCAGATTTTAAGTGCTGCCCTCAGAGTTAAACAACAGATTGAGTACATCTCCATCTCCATCTCCATTTTCATTTGCATCTCTGTATCCATTTCCCCTTTGCCCATTGCCTCATCCGCGACCCGCCTCCCATTACTCTTCCGTCTATTTTAGAGAGCGATGAAAGTGCATTGACATTGTCCCATTGCAATATTCATTGGCAGGGCAGCTCTTGCCAATTTTAATTCGTTTTTTGTTTTACACTATCTTTTGCTGGGTTAAATACCCTGTAACCGAATGTGGGAATAGGCTGTGCTAATAAATGCAATTTATTGTATGTGAAATATGATAGACAACATGAAGATGCTGCAAATATGTCTGGTTATTTATATTATTTATTTTTATTTATTTATATTTATTTAATAATAATTAATATTAATATTAATTTATATCTTTTTGTATTTTTATTATATTTATTTATACATATTTATCCACATTGGCTTTTACTTTTGTCAAAGTACAGGGCATCTCAGCGTCAGGCACTTTCTTTGAGTTCATTTGCTCTTTTCAACCCGCATTCGCTTCGCGTTCGAGTGAAGACAAACGACTGAATGGCAAATGGCCAGGCTAGTCAGGGCCACAGAAAGACAGACAGACAGACAGACAGGCCGACGCGTCGTTCGACTAACTGTCGCAAATGCCGCGTGACGCATAGAAATGTTTCAATTCTCTTTTTTATTTATAAGCCTATATACATACATACATACATATATAAATGTACATGCTGTCAGCATATTTTGCATGTCTCCTGCGGGGTCTTGACGCCTCGTTGATCGCCCATTTGTCCAGTTCAAGCTCCAAGCTCCAACTTCAACCCGACTCCGGCTCGCATTTAAAACTAACAGCGACAACAATAGAAACAATTGCTTTGTATTGCATTTACATTTCGTACGTACATACATATGTGTTACAATGGGGCCACAGTGCTTCTTGACTTTCGTTGTAATGTTATTTTTATGCAATTTTTCTAATTCATGGCGCGTTTTGAATTGCAAACCAGGAAATAAAGTGTTAACTAAGTCAAATTACAGCTGAAACATTCATGAAAAGAGGTAATGTTTTGTAAACAGAACTCTTTTATTGCTATTGTATTGTTGTATCCATTGTGGTTTTTGAGATACATAAAATTTTTTGCGGTGTTATAGTTTTACTTATTATTAAATTATCTCAGGGGTCAATTTTGTCTATTCTTATTAGAAAACATTTTCATAATGAGCATTTCAAAAAGTATTCAAATGGATATGTTCTCTTCTGATATGAAAATTAATTAATTAATATTTTAAGGTCAAATTGACTGTATTTATTCATTACTATGTGTGGAAGGGGCTAACCCTGAACCTTTTTATTATACCTTGCTGAAATAAAGCATACAAAAAGTTGAGTTAAATATATGCAGGAATTGAATAAGTATTCAACTTGCGGCTTGGAATAGAATACTAAATGAATACTCTTCATGTTGCGATGAATTTCTACAGTTTCTCAAAGTGTCAACTAAATTGAAGTTAATTCAATTCGATGCATATTTTGAATTTTATCGCTTTAAATGCCTTAAATCAGCCACAGCTCACACGTCACTTGAGCATATTTATGTTTGTTGCGAGCGCCGTTTCCCATTCGAATATTGAATTATTGAAATGTCGATTATCTTAATCTAGCACTTACACATTCATCAATCAAGCGCCTAATGCCACTTCAATGTGTCCGCGTTCTCGGCGCTGCTGACGGTCCCAAGAGACTCTCAATGTGGCATCCGAGTGGGTTAGAGACTGTGGGGCATTGTTCTTCTTTTACATTTGTTGCTGCTGCTGCTGCTGTTGTTGTTGTTGTTGTTGCAGGCATCATAATGTTGACGTTTGTCAACATTAACTACACTTAATTCAAAATGTCACCACTTGCACACACATGCCTAAATTGAGGCCGCATTTTGTTTGTGCGAGTGTGTGTGATTATGTGTGTGTATGCGAATGTATGTGTGTGTGTGTGTGTGTGAGTTCATTATTCCAAGTTGCAAAACTTTTTTGTCGCCGGTTTAGTGCACGTCCAGAGCCAAAGCGATCGGTCACACGTACTCTTACTCTGCCTGCTCATATCCTGTACAAAAGACTAAAGAGAGGTAGCATCAATTTGTGCTAAAGAATGTAACCTACAGAAAGGAGCATGAATGTGTGTGTTTATAGGTGAAGATAATGTCTCCATCTAGTCTAGTAATAATGAAATTTAATTAAATATTGCAATTTGGCTTAGAATTCGATAATCGGAATTTGTAGTGCAGAAATGATAAAATTTAATCAAATCGTTTTCAGATGTGTGTAGAGGACTACAGGGTATTTCTCAATCAAGAAGTTTCTTCTTAGCTTTCTATGCAGCTGCATAAATTACGCAATAAAAATGTCGCAACAATTGAAAAGTTGCTGTGCGTTAAACTGCATAAACTGCAACAATTAGAGGCAGGCAATTGTAATGTGCGCCCTTTGCAGCATTTTGTATTGCAATTAACGACAAGTTCTGCTTCCTAGTTGCTTTTTTCTTCTTCTTTTCCTTCTCTACTTCTTCTTTCTTGTTGCATGCCCGCTTCGCGAAGATGATTAGAAGTTTAACATGATGAACGGAGCGCAATAAATTTGTTCTTTATGACTGAAGTGTTTGCAATTTCCAGCTGCATTTTGTAGTTGCAATTTGCATTTTCATTTGCATTTGCAGTTCGTATTCTCCACTTATCCGGGCGTGTCTTTAATTGTCGATAAGCTGTATAATTGTTCCCTTGTTTATTTACTTTGTTACTCTTTAGTACGTCTCTGCATAGTCTTTTATTCTTTCGCCACAAAAGTGTTGAAGTGCAGCTGCTGCTCGAACTGCTTCAACTGACCTCTAAGTACTGTGGCAAAATGAGGCCAATGCAGACATTGAGAAGCTCTCAATTTATGATGTTTTTACAATTTTATAGAGATGTTTAAAGGAAAATTTGCCGTAAAATAAATACAGGCAAGGCTCTTACAAAAGAGTTTTTTTTTTTAAATGATTGAAATTTAATTTAATTTAATTCAAATTAGGTGCTAAAATACCTAATCCTTAAATTTTCTATCTAGATTGCATAGACAGAGGCTACTGTCCTGTTGTCAACACCTGAAAGCTTCATAATTTGCTTCTTCTCGGTTTCGGTACTCTAATCCCGATAAAATCTGTTGGCATTTCCAACACTTTTAGGAATCCGTCTGCTGCCGGGTTGCAGAACCAACCAACATGACTGTTGACTAAATTAGCCAAAATGCCGCATACTATCGGAGCCATATTTTAGCTGAAATCACGCTGAAAATTTGTGCCTTGGCTCAATTGGAATTTGCTGAAACGAAACTTTCTACGATGCCTATCTGAATGGAGCGTCAGGCTAGGCCAGGACTATAAAATTATCCCAAGCTTTTCGCGCTGAGAACATTTTAATACCCTTATAGAGGGTTTTATAATTTTGAGATAAAGTGTGTTATGCATTGAAAAATAAGGACGACGAGCTTAAATAATGTAGTCATCTTCATCTGTCTGTGTGCTTCTAGGAAAAATAATATTTGTCTTCAAACTTTCTTTCTTCTTTTTTAAAAGACAGCAAATTAATTATCCTGAAATATGGATTTATTTGGATATTAAATACAGGGCCCTGCAAGAGTATCAAATTTTCGGCGTGCCGAAAACAACCTTTAATCTTGTCTTTTTTTTTCTTCCAATTTTTGTGTAAAGTATTTTTTTTTGTTCCTTATGCTTTGTCGTAAACCAGGCGTAGGCTATTAATTTTATGAGTCTACGGAATGGGCAGACTGACACTAGGACACAAGGACAGAAGGACATGAGTGTTAGGGGCAGGGGGTGTGTGGCAGGTGATATTCTATTGGCACCCAGCCAAGACGGGGTGATTTTAATAAAATTTTCGTACTGCTTTGCTTGGCTTTTCATAATGTGAATTTTATGCTGATTCAATGTTTTGTGCTCGATGCCGCCGCAGATTGAAGTTGAAATTGAAGCCGGGCGTTAAATTAACAGTCCGGAGGGGGTTGCGGGTGGTTCGAGACCCCGCTTAACCTCCTGCTGCTCCCGAAAGGACCATTACAAAAGGTGATTAAATGTGCGTAATATATGTGCCACAGGCTGTCGTTCAATATGCTATATCCTCTCTATCTCTATCTTATCAATATGCTAGGGGAAATAACTTTAACTCAAAACATTAATCTTGTGTTGCTGTATTGCAATTTTAGTCCGCGGAAATTCCCTCCCCTTAATAATGTTATGAATATTGATAAGACGCCCATGCATAATTTGAATGCTGTGTTGTGTTGAAATTCAACTAAAGGGCAGAGACCCCAAGATTGGGTTTTTGGCGCATTCCCATTTGGGATTACACAGACACTCGCATGTACATATACATTCTCATACATATGAAACTACATACATAATTGCCTTTGCTTTTTGTTGCTGTTGCAATCACCTCAAACATCGTCCCATGGGGCGGGAACTTTCCCGAAAATTTTGTTTAATGTGCAGTCGTAGAAAATTAGTTTAATGCTCAGACAGGTAAAAGGCATTTACTGGAGCTGGCTCGAAAGACTCAACTCAACCTTATTATAAGATAAAGGTCGTGTCTTAGCAAATTATAACGCTGTATGGGTTAATTGAATTGCCTGCCACGTGGCCTGGTTTTTTGATAAGGAAGGTGAACATTACGTTACGTTATTCAAAATGTGCGCATAAAAGGCACAATTTTAGCTTTAATCAGAAGTGAATTAAACTAGAATTGAGTTAGTAAACATTGTGTTAGGGCCAATATAAATGTCATATAAAGTCTTAAATTTGTGAAACTAAATTTGCCAACATTTTACACTGATATTTTGTCAAAAAGCTTACATATTACACAAATATGAGTACTTTAATCGCTATTCAAGATGCTTTTATCTCTGCATTGCATAGCCGAGACGCGCACATCTAGATCTTGCTATAAATATATATACAACTTTGCCTTACGAGCCACTGCATATTCATAGACAATTCCTTCCCTTTGCATATCTCTCGGCCATGTTTGTTGCCACAATGTTTCATTTTGAATAATTTCCATTAACTAAATATACGCGCATTCACTTCCTTGCGTTTGCCCGGCTTTTCTGTTCGGCAAATTAAAAGATGAGTAAAAGAAACTAAAATAAATAAAAGGAAAAAAAAAACAATAAAATGAAAATGCAAATGAAAATATATGCGGAGTAATAACCGGAAGCCATGACCCCTATTCGGTGTAAAAAGGAAAAGAAAATTCGTTTGGCCCAAAAAGTGCATAAGGAACGGAAATGCGGGCAACATGAAGACTCAAATGAAAATCAAGCCTGCCAACTAGACGGGTGCGTATATATGTATGTGTCAAGATGTAGGTCAAAATGTCTGTTTGTGTGCGTGTGTGTGAACAAACAATGGACATATTCAGTTGCAAGCGAGTGCTTAAAAAAAATAATGTGGGTGTTGTTGCCAAAGTCAACATGCACTTGCTCACACTCACACTCACACAATATTACACATACGACCGTTTGCGTTTCTTTGGTTGTACCGAAAGCCCATTACCCGAAGTGTGGTTTGTTGTTAACGCCTTGCCAGCACTCACACACTCACACACACACGTACGCACACACACTTGCTTGTATTTGGTTCGGTTGATTCAGTTTTTGGCTTGCGTTTTCCATTTTCATTTTGTTGTTCAACTTTTTTTGTTCTGTTCTGTTTTTTTCGGGGGGTTCCCATGGCCTTTTGAATCGTCTCTTTTTTCACATAATGGTCTTTTTTTTTTTTGGCAAGAGTGCAAGTGCTGAAATTGTAATAATGACCAGGGCATATACGTACATTATTATGCACTCTTATTTGTATAAGCATTTTCTTTTTGTCTTCTGGCAACCGACAACCTTTGTATGAGTTTGTGACGCAGCAGCTGCAATTTTACCACATTTAAATTGCTTTTCAGCCAGTTTGTGTGGCAGCGTGTGTTGCAACTGCTGCTAATGTCACATTTTTTTTTAACACTTTATTCCCTCTTGGAATTGCAGAGCTTAAACGTGTGGCTGAGTTTATCATAAATATGCACCTTAAATAATGTACTCGATAAATGTGCGTAAAAAATTCGACAGTTTGACATGAATAGATGACAGTTTCATTATGAAATAACTTTATTGAATTTTAACTTTAAAATTCAACAAGCTAGCTTTTGGAGTAACAAATTTTAGCAAAATTTACACATTTTATTTATTCAACTAGAACTTTGCACGATTTTTCAATATCAAAAGATGCTCAACAAACAGAACCTAAATCGGTTGAATAAGTTATGAATAAGCAAAAAATCTTGTGGTGTAAAATCAATCTCATTTTATAGTTTAAAGTGCTTAACGATAATAATTTAGAGTTTATAAAGGAAGTGACACTTGATTCAATGAATTGCTATACAAAGTGAAGTCGGATGTTGTTATTTTGCACATTTTGTTATTTGGTTTCTGTCGTTTTGCATTTGCGGCGCCATCAGCTGAAATGCTGCCACATTGTCGCCAATAATTTCAGCGTCGGCGACGCTGCCATAAATGAAATGATTTATTAACATCTCGTCTGTGCGGATCCGATACGATTTGATCTGTTCCGACCACGTAAGACCGCTCCGCCTCCTGAGCTCGAAACCCCAGTTGCTAGTTGGCGTTGTGTTTTATCATTTCAAACAGACCAACTGTTGACTGGGCGTTATCAATATGCATCCCAGTATCGCATGTATTTATGGGATAAATTATCATTTGCAATCAGGAATTCTTATTATCGCTTGAAACATATTTTGCGCTGTCAACAACAAACAAAAAAAAACACAACTGGGAGAAAAAACTGAACAAATAATAATAATAAATAATAGCAACAAAATTAATGACATTGTCGCGACATTTTGAGGCGGCTTTTTGTGTTGTGTTGTTGTGATAGCCATCATCAGCCAGCCAGACGGTCGACAGTCGACCAGTGACGTTTTTATTTTTTTATTGTCAGATTTTTTATATGCATATGTTTAACATATTTTTCACAATTGGCTGATTATGGCGTGTTGTTATTGTGTTGACTGATGTTTGAGAATTTCTAGCAGATTTTTTATTTGTATTTAATGAATACCCCTCGCTGTGAATCTCACGACAGACTAAGAATTTGGCGCCAGCATAAATTATTCCAGTGTTTAGTTTTTGTCTGTTTTTTTTTTGTTGGCGTTAAATAAAGTTTGCATAAAGTGTGTTTATTATGGAATGCATGGCGTATTTGGCCTGCTTTGTACCCTGTATTAAATAGATGTCGTTGTGAATTAAATTTGTAGAAAGTTTAAGCAATTTTATTGTTATAATTCGCATTTTGCTTGTAAGGCTTTTGGTTGTAATAAGTTTAATTAGTTTTGGGAAGTCATTCAATTTAAATAAGATTTTGCGTAAATAATTTTTTTTTTAATATAATAAGGGCTTAAAACTGTGCTGTATTGTAAGCCTCTTAGAACAACCCAAAAGCACCAGCCAAAGTTGAAAAAAAACCCTTTTTATGCATTGCCACACAAAACTTTCAGGCCATTTGACAAAAACAACAGCGAGATCCAAAACCCTCCCTAAAGGAGAATCTCGGCAAAAATGGGTTACTAACGTTACGTTACGTTACGTAAGAGCGGCTTACGTACCTATGAGCTACGTAATTATCCTATTAAGCTGAAGGAGGTCGGACACAAACTGAAACTGAAACACTTGCCAACTTGTTTACAGCCAAGTTCCTTGTTCCTTGCTCTGTCCCAAGTCCTGTTGCCTTTTGGCCATTGTTTTCATCCTGTAGCTCTGGCCTGCTCCACTTTAGAAATCCGTTGTTGTCGCTCTGCTTCCGTAATGTCAGGCATTTCGGTACTGTGGTTTTTCCCTGCCTCCTCCCTCTTGTGTTGTTCTTGTTAAGTATACAACTCGTTATTTTTGTTACGTTTTCGTTTTTCTTCTAATTTAATTTGCGGTCAACCGACGTGAAACAGGAAAGAGAAAAAAGGAAGAGGAGAGCTGCAAAACATGTTCGTAAAGTAGCAACACTCGGTTACGTTTAAGGGCTTTAAGAGGCAGCTAATTTTGCTGCCCACCTCTATCTTCCCATTAAATACAGCCTCAAATATTTAAGCAAAATAATTTGAGTCAAGTGCGTTGACTTGACACGTGCTGAGATCCGTAGTTCCTCAGTGTTTACGTCGACACTCTTTTTAAATGGGGACATTTGACGTGAAATGTTCCATCTTGCCAGTTTCGCAAATACGTTTTAATTTGAGCCAGGCACCTAACCGTCTGTGTGTGTGTGTAAGTGTGTGTGTATGGTAATGAGTACTGGCCCCAAGCGTTTGTGACACAAACGTGGCAAGCGATTTGCCGCCTACCCAAATATTGAGTGTTGTCCTGCGACCGGATTTTAAGGGTCTGCTCTTCTGGTCCTGTTTTAATAGGCTTTTGTGCCGCTTTCGCTTAGCTTGTTCTTTGCTCTGGACATTTTTTTCCCCTCTTCTTTGTTTTCCTTCTTTTTAATGTATCATTTTTTGTGCCTGTACAAAGAAAACGTTTTTTTTTTCCGAAAGCTCTTTTATCTACTTTTCTATTTTTGTTTTTCGTTGCAGGTAAGCGCAAGCGTTTGTAAGAATTGAAGTGCCGCTTTTTATATTTTGTGTGTCTCCTTGCTTTATGAGCAAAAACTTTGGTCGGGAAAATTGGCGGAAGTAATTGCTACAAGGGCCAATAAAATAGAAAATTGTGAGCGGTACGAAAATGGTGCTTTATAAAGAAGTTGCTCGTAACGTCCAATCTTAAACTCAGAATTCATTCAGTTAAGTTTCGAATTTGTCAGACACTTATTAGAGGATTTTATAATTTTGTTTGTAGTTCATATGAAATTAAACTTATTACTCATGTTTTAAAGTTATGTTAATTAAACCTTGTATCGTACGTTAGCTAGTAAAGTTAGTCTCTCATTTAAAATCGTATTACTGTAACACACAGATAGACATTAACGTACCGATAGGTTTAACACCAATAGTCAATGACTCACCCCTTGGCATTGTATTACATTGAATAGTAACTCACACAAAGGAAACTTAATTAATCCAGGCCCCAATCCCCTATTTTGTTGCCCAACTACAATAAAGTGATAACGAACAAAAACATAACTGTCACACACACTTAAATGGAGAGTGTGTGCAGTTTTCACACCCCTAAAGCAATTAGGCAAATCATAAAATCAATTTAGCGAGCATTGCATTTCAAATTAACAACGTTGACTTCGCAAATAAAACTCGATGCCAAACAATTTGATAAACACACACACACGCACACTCACATCTATTCTAGAATACTCACACCCTCTCGCACACACACACACACATACAGGCAGCCCACTTATTTGCCCAATTATAACATTAAACCTAATGCCAACACGATTGCAATTAATTACCAAAGAAATTAAATTCCATGTTCAACACGAAGCAGCAAATATTAAGCTGGCCATGGCCAAAACTGAAGCTGGCGACATGTTTGGCGTTATATGCACACACTGACACAGTTGTAGCCACGTTAATGACACCACATGGCGTCAGGTTGGACCGTGCCCAGGACAGACACCAAAACAGACCACGACAATATCGCGCTGCACTTAACATGAACCACGTTTTATGAACCTCTTTTATTTTTCGCGCGTTCATTTTATCTATGGTAAAGCGCCAAAAAACAAAAAATGTTTTTGTTTTTCCTGCTAAACCTGCCAAAAAAGCCGTTGACATGACATGCCGGCCATGTCCAAGTTTGCCGTCAATAGCTTGCTATTAAATGTAATTTTGTGTGTGCATGCGAACGCAATAGATAAGAGCATGTTGGTTAGAGGCTTTTAGCTCAAATTAAGGATAACAAAGGCTTTAGTTTATTTATATTTAGTACTATAAGCTATGAGCTAAAAATTAACTAAGCTATAGCAAGTCGATTTATTTGTCAGTAGCAACATATAAAAATCGAATGAATGAAACAAATGTTTATTTTTAAATTTTTTTATATTGAATTCGTTTAGTTTATCAATGATCTATGAACTTGATCTTAAAATTTTCGTTACTGATCTCTCGTTTGAGATGTCGAAAACAACAGTTTGTGTTAAATTTCTAATTGTTTTTAATCGATTATCTTATCTTATTCCATTTATAAAGTAAATAAAGTTATTTATACTGTAAAATTAAACGTCGAAATCGGGCTCTAATAATATTATTTTTTGTCCGATAGTTTGACTAACATTTCATCCCTGTCTACTCTGGGGCCTGTTGCTTTAATTGATTTTAGTTTATTGTCGTTGATGTTGGTGTTATTGCGTTTATATGTGTCTGTAATTAATATACATTGTGTCAACTTACCTAACAGCAAACTGCTTACACTTAAGGCCCATCGTCCACACCCACAATTGTGCGTAATTGGGTAGCGACGCACAGTGGGGCCATTGCTCATTTTACTTTGCAAAAATCGTAACTTATGAACCAAATGAGATAATCGAATAATTGAAATGGCATATAATAGATAACTCTTCAAGCTATGAAATAAATGTCTAAGAAAAGTGCCACGCCCCCAAGATACTTACTTAGGGGCTATCAAAGTTGAAATTTGTGAAATTTGTGAAAAAAATAAATTTTATGGCACCTAAAAATATTTTTTTTTTTAAATTTTTGATTTTTTTTGTTTTATTTTTAAGGTTTTTATATTTTAAAATTATTTTCAAAAAATTTAAAAACAATTTTTTTTTTTCAAAAAACTGTTTGTTTGTTTTTTGGTGTGAATTATCAAAATTGCATATTTCGACCTTGTTCCTATGACATCTATATGATATAGTAGTCTGATTTCAACCAATTTTACAGATTATAAATATGGGGTACTCTTATATATCTAGACCAAATTTGGTTTAAATCGGACCACTATATCATATAGCTGCCATAGCAACAATCGATCGAACTATGGAATTATGCCGCGTGTTTTTATTGTGAGGTTAAATTAGTTTTTTTGGTTTAACGTAGAAGATTGGATCCAGCCGGGTATATAACCATATATATTTATTTAGAGAAATGAATACTGAAGCGATTTTAAGTTAGTGTTCTGCTATCCATTTCGATCCATGAGATCGTATTTCGTCTACCAAAGTTCAAAAATAGGCAAAATCTAATAGTTTTGCAGGGCCGCAGGCCGAACAACTTGGCAAAAATATTTTTTTTGGCGTAAGCTTTCAAAAAAAGAAATATACGCATTCGATAGAGAATTCTTTAATGATAAAGAATCCAAAAAGAATTTTTCAAATCAAGTAAAAATTGTGGGTATTACAACCTTTCAAGGTTGACCAATTTAAGTTTAAAAACCACTAGATTTTGCCTATTTTTGAACTTTGGTAGACGAAAACTCTCATGGATCGAAATGGATAGCAGAACACTAACTTAAAAACGCTTCAGTATTCATTTCTCTAAATAAATATATATGGTTATATACCCGGCTGGATCCAATCTTCTACGTTAAACCAAAAAAACTAATTTAACCTCACAATAAAAACACGCGGCATAATTCCATAGTTCGATCGATTGTTGCTATGGCAGCTATATGATATAGTGGTCCGATTTAAACCAAATTTGGTCTAGATATAAAAGATGTTTATCTCAGATTTATAATCTGTAAAATTGGTTGAAATCAGACAACTATTTCATATAGATGTCATAGGAACAATGTCGAAATATGCAATTTTGATAATTCACACCAAAAAACAAACAAACAGTTTTTTGAAAAAAAAAATTGTTTTTAAATTTTTTGAAAATAATTTTAAAACATAAAAACCTTAAAAATAAAACAAAAAAAAAAAAAATTTAAAAAAAAAATGATTTTTAGGTGCCATAAAATTTATTTTTTTCACAAATTTCAACTTTGATAGCCCGTAAGTAAGTAATTAGGGGGCGTGGCACCTGTTTTAAATGCTAATTTCATAGGTTGAAGAGTTATCTATCATATGCCATTAAAATTATTCGATTATCTCATTTGGTTTAAAAGTTACGATTTTTGCAACGTAAAAATGAGCAATGGCCCCACTGTGCGACGTCTGCTCTGCCCTTAATGTGATTACTCTGATTACAATTAATAATAGTTTGTGTGAGCGTGTGTATGTGTGTGTGTGTGTGTTCATTTCCGAGTTTCAATGACGTACATTTGTCAAATCCTGAGTCCGGAGGCGAGCCTCTTAGTGTTAAATGGAAGTCTGTCGGAGGTAAATATATGTATGCTATGTGTTTACTGGACGGATTTTCAATTGACCTGTTAGTTGGGTTACATATAAGTTCAAGTACATATTAAACTTGATTTTGAGCACAAAAGGTATGTATTTGAGCTATATTTAGCTGAGAGTTGTGCCAAGGATTGTGGCCAATTTCAGGAAACCTGTCAACATGTTGCCAGTGAGAACACCTTCGCAATGTAATTAAGTCTACAGGTCAACGAACTTTTGCTAAAATATGTTTCTCTGAGAAGAAAATAGGTATAGTAATAGTTATTTGTACAAGTGTTTCTGTTGTAGATACAATTTTCTTGATCTCTTGCTCCCTTTAAATATGTTTATATCATTATTTAGCTATGAATCAACATCCTGGCAACCACACATTGCTCTGACATTCCTCTTGGCAGCTCAGAATCATTCGCATTCCCCAATTTGAGCCCATTCAATTTGAGCCCATTTCAACAGATTAATTTTCAAATGCCAAAATGAAATTCATAGAAATCTTCTGCTCAAGGGGATAATTGAATGGGCAAATTCAGGAAACGAAGTCAGCTGCCACTCAACGTTCTCATAGTTAGTCAGGGATAATATCTTTTGACAGGCTTTTGAAACCCATTTACAGTTCATTTACTAATGAGCCAATGACGCATTTATGGGCACACGCGCCATCCCTTTCCCATTTGAAGGCTTTTCACTCCTTTCAACTTCCGTGCTTTGTATCAAATATCGATGGTTTGACAGCTCCAACTCTAGCCCCTGTAGATGGGTATAAACTTGTCGATAACCGAGTGAAATGCTGGCACGTTTCATATTTTACGAGCATGTGCAAAGTTTCCATTTTACGGGTTTGCTTCAGTCACATCGACAAGGTGTTTCTAGCATAGTTAATCCATGTCAAATAAAGTTCTGTTTTCAATGCTACGTGCATTTCATATTTCTGCAAAAACTTCCATCAAATACAGAGGTATTCTGTTGTGACAAGTTTTTGTGATCAAAGTGTTAAGCAATGGAAGACGTTTATTTTTAATTGCTTTATTTTTATTTCCGAAAGTTTTATTCCGTAAAACTTTTCATATTTTATATATAATAACTCGTTAAGCACATGTGTGTATTCTTAAATGAATAACAGGAAATACAACAAAGCGAAAAGTATTTATGTTGATTGCAGAACATTTTCAATCAAATTAATTGAGCAGCTTTTCAGGCTTGTTCCTTTGTGCTATTTGATATTGCTGGGCCTTAACTTTTGCCCCCCTTGTGAGTTGTGATAATTACGAGATTGTATGTCTAATTGAGGTAAAACGGAGTGTTGATGCTTTCAATCAGAGTATGCAATTACTTAAATGCATATTTATAATCACTTTATACGCCAATGTTTCTCTTCTACTACCAAGTGCGTAATAAATAAATAATGCTTTCTACGAATAAAATAATTAAATTAACTTTGGTACAACTTTTGCTATATTAAAAACAAGCATGAAAAACTTTTGCTGCAACGTTTTAAGGTAATTATTTAGAAATGCTGCAGCGGCAACGAAGTTTTATTAACTTCATATTTCAAGCAAACAAACAAACAAAAGAATATCACACAAACACACACACACACACTCATACGAGAAAGGTGAGTACATGTGTGTCGCTGACAGCTGTATGACATTCGAAAAGAAGGAAAAGAAAACCAGAAGAACGAGCGAACAAACCGGAAACAACAAGGCAAAGGAAAGGAGGGCAATGGGAAACGCCAGAAAGCACAAACAGAGCTCAAAAATCGCGCTAAATCATGTGCAAACGCTATGAGCAAAATTGGCTTCTTCCCCCTTTTTGTTCTTTACGTTTTTTGTATGCGTAGCATAGGCTAAAGCAAAAATGGCTTGAACAAGTATGTGTCTGACAAACGAAAAGTCGAGTGTGTAGACGAAAAAGAGAGAGAAATTAGGAAAAGGGGGACCGGGACCGGAGAGGGGAAGTTTAAGAAAGAGGGAGATCTCCGATGTTGCTAACGGGATTTTCTTTAAAGTTTTGCAAGCTAGAAAAGTTGCTGCTGTTGCTTGTTGACATTATCAAAGTTTTTGGCTTTCAAATATTGCTGCATATTTTGCGGCGCTTTTGTAGAAGCAACAAATGTCAGCGAAATGAAATGACTATACTAAACTCCTATATAAAAATACAAAAGTAAAATCTGATAACTGTCGTCATGTGGTTCATTCAAATTAAAAAAGTTTTTTCTTTGAGTTTACAAAAAAAGTCATTGGAATTTGCAAACTTACACATCTGGCAAATCTTTTCAAAATTATTTATACTAAACTAAAAGCTTAGAAAAAGGAGATTTGGCTTCTCTTTAAAATAAAATAGTTATTTAAATAAATGCATATAATTTATGTTAATTTAAATATTTTGAATAAACCATTATTAATGTTTACAATTAAGCTTTATGAGAGCCTTTTGAATGAGAGTACTTCAGTTCCAACTGCTTTGTGTAACAATGTAATTAAAATCATTTATTAAATGTCTTTGGGCATAGCCAAACTAACCTGCACATTAATAACTGTCCAGGCAGCCAGAAGCCAGACAATAAATTTTCGACGCCGTAAAACCTGTGAGACATTCAACCAAATAATTACCAGCATATTTCGAATGTCTCACCAGCGGCAGTAGCAGAGCCGGTGTTGCCTTTTTAGCTATTTTGTAGCTATATAAAAAAATAAATAAATTATTTGACTTCTTTTTCAATTGCCATATAACTTATAATAATAATCTGCATTTCCTTATTATAAAACTATATAAAATTTCAAATGATAAGTTTTTATACAATTTGTTTTGAATGAAATTAGCTTTTATAGCCATAAATATTCCGGCAACACTGCAGCAAAACATTTATCTTCGCACTCTGAGAAAATGAGTGAGGGCAACCGAGAAAGAGAGAGAGAGAGAGAGAGAGAGTAAGTGAAATAGCATATCATAACTAAGATGCTCGGCAGTCATTTATAAGCTCAGAGGTTTACAGTAGTTCCGAGGACTAAAGGCAGTGTGAATGTCCTGTAACTTGACTTGAACTTGTTTTATTTAACACATTCCATTTTTTGTTGTAGGGTTTTAGAAAAGCGCAAAAAGTCAACGCAGGGTGGGTGTGGCCGTTGCTTGCAACATAATCATTGAGAGCTCACTCGCACACACTTGAGACTTGGCGAGGTTCTGCAAGGATAAACTGTTGAAAGTGCGAATGTTAGTTGACGCATAGTTTAGCTACTACCCAATGTGTGAATGTCGTTGTTGTGTGTGTGTATATACATACATATTTGCACTGTAAACACATATTTAGTAATTAATTACAGTTGTGACACACACATGCACATAACAACATTGTTAGCCTCATTCTCAGTCAGTGCTTGCAGCTCAGTTTGGCATGCGTTTAAGAGCTTTAGTCTCACATAAGCCCAAGCATGCTGGCAAATTGTTAATGCAACCCCGTTGCACGCACTAATGAGACCTGACTAATGCCATATTGTAGCTGCCTGTAGCAACCTGTGCTTAAGCAACAGCTTCTCTTGTACAATGACATGTTTTATAATTAGTTCAACTTTCGGTTATATGCGTAAATTGTTGTCTGCCAAAAACGGATTTGTTCACGTCTCTGTAAATTAAATGGGTCTCAATTTCAGTTTACATACAAAATGTTGCAACTGTTTAAGGTTTATTTTACATTATGCATTCGTTTCAAGATGTTAGAATTGGTTTCTTCAGTTGTAAATGTAGTTTTCAAGACGAATCATTTGAGGTTTTCTCTTGCAACGAATTAAAGTTGAAATTCTAATCATATTATGCATTTTTAAACTAGTTTTATTTATTCTTGGCAACTAAGTCTGAGTCAACATATTTAAGCGTAAATCATGCTAACAAGTTAGAAACGCTTTAAGCCCTGTAAAGCTGCTACAATTACCCGGTTAATGCGTATAAAATTGTGTAACAAGTGAGAGCCCAGTAAGCCAAAGCTTGCTTGTGTGTCCATGTTCCGCCATTCTTCGCTACCTGGCCCTTTCCCGTCTCTTGCCGTGCACAGCGGAACTCACAATCAGATTACGCAACAGAAAAGCGTAAAGGAAGAATGCAATGCAAAAAAAAGTTTTCACTTTTCGCACGCGCAGCAGGTTTAATCCGTTTTTAATTGCCTGAAATCCAATTGGCAACCTACATAGCAACCTGTCAGGTAGTGGCAAGAAACAAAAAGTATGGAAAACCAGAGAAGAACAATTGGATCCCTAACACCCTCAATCAGCTTTTGAGTCAACAATTGATTTGGTACATTTTTGTTAACTTGGCCAACCAATTGTTGCATAAAATTTCCAACTCAATTTACGTGTGTCTATATATAGATTTCTAATGATATTCATTTTACGCACTTCTTGCGAATGCGTGATATTTATTAGCTGTCAGATTACGCATACGCTGCATGCAACTTTACGAAAATTGAATTTTCATGCAGTCTTTCTAGATTTGTCGGCCTGTCAAACTAAGTTTGCCTCGCCAATTTTCTTTGGATTGCTTTTGTATACATACGTAACAATGTGAGAATGTTGTTTTAGCTGTGCAGCAAAGGCAACAGTCGAGTGTGCTCGACTACGAAAGACTCTGTGTCAATGCCTGTAATATCTTTTTACGTAATTGTTTTTCTGTTACTTATATTTCCACAACATTATTATACTCCAATTGGCATAGGCTATATTAAAATTTATATGTTAGTTTGGCTTTTGTTTCTTATGCTTCTCCCCAGCTTTTGTAAATCGCTTTGAAATTCCTGCCGGTCTAACTGTCTGCACTTGACGTTTAGGGCATTCAAAAGGTGTCTAGTTTTTTTTCCTGTCAGCCTTGTTATTATTCCTAACCAAGAATTGGATTTGACATTTTCGACTTGAAGCAAAAACGGTAGCACAATATTTTTGCCTATTTTTGAGCAGCTATTTCGATTTTTCAATTTCAGTAAACTTGTCTACACTAAAGAGCCACGTTTGTTGAGCTGTTGAACTATGGCTTAAATGATTGGTGTATTCTAAAGTTAAGTGCACGATACATTTCAAGCATCTTAACTTCACTAAAGTTTTCTAGTAGCAGTAATTATTGAAAAGTTTTGTTTTATTTCATATTTTCTTTTCTTACTTTTTCTCCATTTTCCCTTTGCCATTTTGCTGGAAGTTATGTGGCAACATTAAGTAAACGCCAGGCACAATGTTTATGCATTTATAATACATAATGTGGCAAGAGTGGCACCGAGAAGCAGAGCACGCACAAAGTATGCAACAAAGTTATGCAAAGTGCTGGAACTGCAGTAGACAAGAAAGCAGAGCGCTTGCCACTTGAAAAATACTGCAAATTCTTAAAATGTGGGAGGTGTGTGGGAGTAGAGAAGAGTCGTGAGAAGGGGAGCCTGATGCGGGCGATGAAAAATGTCGCACATTGTAATGGGTTAAGAAGCGAAGTGGGAGCGCAAAAATGGAAGTAAAATTGTAAAATGGGAAGAAACATTGAGGTAATGGCATCTGCAACAGGATGCAGGTTAAGTTCTTCACGCCAGTGCCACATAAAGTGGCAAAGTTATGAACGCCTTGGCCTGCATGTGCTAAAATGTAGTCCAACAGTGCGGCTGCCAAGTGTCAACTTGCTTGATTTACTTAGCCTGGCTAAAATAATCAACATAAAAATGGAAAGGCAAAAACCTAGCGAGTCTCTATTGCAATTTCTCATGCACCAATCAGTGCCTCATTACATGCAAACTTTTCACTGCTTGACTGACTTGCCCTGGCCTGGCCACTTGGCCAACTAGCTTGTTGGTTGCTGCTCCTGCTGCTGCTTCACAAGTACTGACGTATATCAGCTTCCGGTGCATAACATGCTGACGTGTTTCCGGCACACGCAAAACTTAACGTTCGCTTATATTTCATGTGATTTATGATCTTTCACGTTTACTTTATTATTTCTGTCGTTGTTGCTTTTTTTGTTTTTTTGGAGCATAAACTTTTCTCAGCATGCGAAAAATAAGTTTGTGAAGCGTTCTTGCATTAAATTGGCATTCAACTGGCTGGCTAACAGAAACAGCCGGCCTTATCGCCACTGTCAACGTGGCGTATAAGTTATGATGGAGTCCAAAAGTAAATTGGTGAAGCTAATCTTAGCTAGATATTCCCCTGGTTAATTTTCATTGTTCTCTGTGCGTCGTAATTACTTTTCTTGGCAATTAATTTGAGCGATCCGCAAGGACAGCAACCGCCGAATATATCAACTGAACGCCCACGAGCAAAGTCAACGCCAACGCCAACGCCTCGAATTTCCCCTTCACTAATTTCAACTTTCCCTTTTTCTGACTTACTTGTTTTGTATATTTGCTGTTAGTATTTTCTTCTTTTTTTTTTTGTTGTTCGAAAAGTTTTGTGCAAGTTTTTACTGGCAACTGCGTTTTGGTTTCCTTGTGAAATTAGTATTTGGTATTTGTCCGCCTTGGATGTTGCCACGCAGCTTGGCTGCTTCGCTTATCTACAATTCCATTCGCCGTACCGCTCCTTAGTGGAAGAAGGGGGCAGCAACAATTTGTTTCTGTTTTTTTTCCTGATTTTTTTTTTTTAAATTTTTGCCTGGCAACGCTTTACACTTGATAAGCAAAACTTTCCCATTGGCCGCCATTTTTCAACGTCTCGTTGCAAAAGTTGTGGTAAAGTTTCGTTTAATTTCAGTTTGTTTTGTAGTTTTACTTTTATGTACTCCAAAATATATGAACTTAAATTTTATTGCGTGCTCAGATTCCGCTTCAACTAATTTTTTATATATTTTTCTTTTTTTTCAGGTAAGCAAACAAAAAAATATGATGTCAAAGATGGAAGATGGTGCCGAAGACAATAATTCTTGATACATTTATTGGAATAAGTATTTAATTAAATATATTTTAAAGACATATGTATGTAACAAAAGATTTTATCGCTAAATAATTATAATAATAATGCGAATATACTTTACATACTGTCCCGAATTTCTATACTTATTTCAACATTTTTTATGAAATTTGGATATTCATTAATTTTATTTAAAGGTTGTTGAATTCTTGTTTTCAACATTTTATTCAACATATTTATTTTTTTCGAGCATTTTTGAAATGTTACTCGTTTCTTGATAGTTCAATCTACAAGGCTTATTCTTATTGAGTAATTACTTAATTTGCATAACAGTTTTAAGGAACTTTAAGATAAAAGGTTTGAATTCAATGATTCATTCAATCTATTTCTTTCACTTGACAGTTTTACTGGAGATGAAACTTAAACTTGCAAACTACCTTTAAGCTTAGCTGAACATGGAAATTGAATGGATTTATTTCTGAAGCCGTCAGAAGCAGGTCTGCATCATTAATAAATCACATTGCCGCAATAATGTAGTCAACAACGATGTGCAGCAAGAGTTGATTTCTTGCTTTCTTGGCTGCAGTTTTCTTGGTCCATTGTTTTACTTTTCCCCCGGTGGCAATTCCTTTTTTTATTTTTATTTTTTTTTTATTTTCTGTTTTTGTGTGTTTTTGCTGTGTTGTCTGAAAATACAAAAAGCCAGCAATGTATTCGAATATTTGCCAGAATTAAAAGAGCTCCAATTGAAAACGAGTGAATTTAAGTACTCGTATATACTAGATAAAGTTTCCATTGCCATTCGAATTCGATTTTGTTGCGTCCTTCGACGGTTGGTTCGCATCATTAAAAATGCCGGCTAATTGCAATCCGATTTCAAATATTTAAAGCAAAAGTTCTAAGGATAAAAGCTGAATGAATTGGTTGCAGTAATTAAAAGTTTGTCAATAACTTTAGACCATTAAATGTAAATATAAAAAGGCAAATAAATGGTTAAAGATTGCAACGTGATTGTAAGACAAAAATTTCAAGTAAATATTTGGACGAGTCGTCGAAGAGGAACGGCATCTGCTGACAGCAGGCAATGTGTGATTGAGTGCTTTCGGCAGAGTTGTCAGTTGTGTTTGATTTTCTAGGCTTGCTTCGAAAGGAAAAAGGACAATTTTTTCGCGGATTTTGCAATTAATTAAACCCCTTGCAAAAGTCGTGCATAAATTATCAAGAAGCAAAACATACGAAAGCAACCAAAAATATTGTTTCAAGTACAAATTGGCCGCATGAATATTTGAAAACCGCAAAATATAAAGTCAAATATTAAGCGAAACATGTTGTGTACTATTTAAATGAAAGTTCATGCGGCTTGGCACGCATGCCGCTTGCCACTTTCCACCAGCTCGGCGAGTTTGTCTCTTAATTGGGCTGTTGGCTCCATTTTGTGCTGTTGCTTTTGGCCATTTTTCTTGATTTGGGGACAAGTCTTTTTCGTTTTTTTTTTTTTGTATTTTATGTTTGTGCTTTATGCTCGTTGGTGTGCGACGGCATTTAAAATATGCACGGCATTTGACATTTTAATCAACCATGCCATGCCATGGAACGAAAAAGCGAAAGGCAGACAGTGTAAAGTAACATTTGTTAAGGAAAAACTGCAAGAAGAAATTTCTTAAGAGAGAGCAAGCAGATAGAAATGAGAGTGAACGAAACGGAAAAGGCGCGTCGGGCAACAGGAAAAAACTTGAAAAACTTGCGGAAATTCCTTAATGAATACAAATGCGCTTGGCTGCTGTTTGGTGCCAAGAGGTTGCCAACGAGCTCAGCATTGGAGTTGACTGGGAAATGCGTCTCCTTCACTCTTCAGTCTTCAGGGCCAAAGTGCCAAGAATCGATGCGGTCAACGTTGAAATTTCAAGTTTTTCGCCATTGCATTTCATTTTATGGTAATTCTTAATGCAATTTTGATGTTTAACATATAAATTGTATCTCTCAAGAGTTGAACTCTTCCGCTTCGCAAACTTTAAGCATAGTCTACGACTGTTAAGCAACTTGTGACGTAAGTTACCGCACTGAGTTGCTTTCTTCCACCACTTGGATCATTTCCAGAAAGAAATCCTACTTCAATTAATTGCAGTTTAAGTTTTTCGAATATTGAATGAATTTCTGTTGACTTATGAATTCAAAACATATCTGCGAAGAACTTACATATTCAGGAAAGTTAGTGATAAACTTTTCTACATTAATTTTTCAGTTGACTTAAGAGCAGTTTATCGCTGTCCTTGACCGTTTTTGGCATTGGTCAATGACTTTAGTTGTGACCAAGACGTCGAACTTAAGTGCTGACAATGCCAATGGCAAGTACATACTATAAAACACATATTAAGTACTTGTATAAGTGCTCGTTCATATATCTCAAGTGAATTGGCCATGAAAGTGACATTGAGGCAAGGATATTATTACGTTCTTGAGTTTTGCTCTACTTTATTGATTTTGCTTAAGGGCACTACTAATCTAATGATGCCAAACTGACACTCTGACAAAACGCCTGATGCCCGTTGCCTGTTGCACTGCCAATTAGTGATATGAAAAGTTAATTACGAATAATGTGCATATCACAGTGCACAGTTGTGTGACATGCAACGCGTTGCGTCTGCTTTATAAATGTAAGCCAAAATGTGTGCAGCTGCTGATAAGTGACAGAAATTGGCATTGTTCGGACTTTAAATTACGCTGAGTCTAATTAAACGCACATTGAATTGCAGCATACTGGGCGTAACATATGCAACACTTTTTCACAGTTTCAGCTATGTATGACACACACACGTTGCGTATACGTAATATCATTAACGTGAACGAAAAACCACACTATCTACAAGCGACGGAAATAGTGGCAACATATGTAGATTTGATATCACAAAACGGAAAAGAAAGGCCGAAGATTTTATACCCTTTGCCGAGCTCTGTGGGAATTTTAATTTATGTTTACGAGAAAAATGCTGTAGTTTATCCAAACAAGTGGTTTTTTTTTGTAAATAACAAAATTTGGTTTTATGACAGCTGTATGATACAGTTGTCCGATTTTAAGCAAAAATGGTTACGTTGCATATAAAAATACAAAACACGATCTGTTAGACTCGTTGAGATATCTCAAGAAACATAAAAATGTTTCAAGCGATGATAATAACCTCTCCATCGAAATCAAAAGAGTAAGATTCGATAATCTAAGCTACCTGCAAACTATTCAGGATATCATTTAGTTAAGCACTTTTGACTTTGGATTTTTTTTTTAGATTTTACCTGTTTTCGGTCTAGAAATGTCTGTCAGTCAACGTTAAACGCCGCGGTCGTTATGGTCACAATCAGTGTGGCTGCTGTTCCTGTGTTCCTTTTGACTCCTGCGGGGATTTTCTCTACTCGTGCACATAAATCACGTCGTGGCGACATGTGACAGGTTTTGGCTGGTTGCCCGCTCGCTGCTTGACTTGTCACTTGCTGACATTTGCGGCCTGACACTTGACATTTGTCAGTGCACTTTTTATGCCTGCCTTTACTCCGTTTTCTTGCCAACTTGAAATGCGGACGCGACACACAAAATATGAGCATTCGTCATTGGCTTGGACATGCACACAATGCGCCAGACATTTCAGTTGTGGATTTTGAAATGGTTTTGAAATAGTTTTATGTATGCCGCTCAGAACAGTTGAGAGAACTGTTGGCAACATGACTAACAAGTTAAAAAGTCCTGAAATAAAAGTTAAAATAGTATTCATAAATAATTTAATATATTAGTAAATATTATTTTTTACTTATAATTGAATTTGATTTAATTAAATTTTAATCAATATTTTCATATTTTTCTAATTCAAATTTAAAAAATTTGTGGTGTAATAAATATATAATATAAATACATTAAGTCATGTCAAATATTTTATAATTAAATAACTATTATAGATAAGTCTGACTTGCTCTGTCTGTTATTGAGTTGGCAAATTTCGATCAGAAAATATCACAATGGAAATAAAAATATTGATTATTGTTCTAGCCAAACATAAATGCCACAGCTAGATTAATTATACACGTATTTGACTACAAAAAAATTACCATAAATATGGCAAACGCCTCTGGCCACAATTTGTGTCTTGACAGGGAATTTTATTATTGTGCAAACATAAATTATAACTATATAGAAGTGTAAGGTGGGCAGCAAATAATATGTTATTAAATGGGCAAATGTGTTATTTATGTATATAATACAATACAGCCCTTCTTGCTTGCGATTAAGGGTGCGGCTGTCAATAAGCAATAACCACAATAATGAAGAGGCAACAATTAAAGTCAGCTGTTTGTGTTTACCATCCATGCAGTAGCCAGGCCAATACAAATAGACGTCAATGTGGCTTATGGAGTGAGTTGGCAGTGGCCAAAAGCCTTGCACATGCCAGGTGGCTAACCGCAGGTGTGGTAGATGGTCGACTGGCAGCCGGTGGGCCAACGCAATGTCAAGCTAATCAAATAAAATATGACATCAAATGATGTGCAGTAAATGCAACAGAGCAGAAAACTCTGCAGCACACGTGGCGCATACGCAATGTTTAAAATGCCATGGAGAGTGTTCGATATAATATTTACAATAATTGTGGCTGAATTTACAATTCGCATTTGAAATTGCATTCACATTCACATTTGCATTTGCATTAGCTTTTCTATCTGTTTTGCTTGGCAATTATAGCTGTTGAATTACGTATACGCCGCGTTTGCATTCGCTGGCATTTAATTCAATTATTGGGACAATTTAACACACCTCATTAATTTCATTCGAAGCGTTACAACAAGAACAACTACGGTCGCTAAAACCAATTAATTACCAATTAGCAGTGTAATTAAATTGGCTTAAAGCCGGCTATTTGCTTAAAAATAGTTTACTCCAATTAAAAAACTATATCGGAATATTTATTAAGACCGTTCTTTGCTTGTTTGTTATTAATACCTTTGGTCATTTTCAATAGTATTGAATTTGTTATTTAGCTTTTGATCTATGACCATGGTCACAAACTAAAAGTCCTAAAGTGTTATTTAAAGTGCCTTATTTTCTTTTCAAGTCATACATTGCCTGTTGTTTTATGTCTTATGTTGCCTTGACTTTTAAGTGCTATTCAATTAACTGACAATGGCGATTTTTCAAGTATGTTTTGTACAGTAAATGTCGATAATGCGTTGAATTGGCAATGCTAGAGGTATACACACAAACACACACACAGGATTCACACTCACACACAAACAGCTACCCACTTAGACAGCAGACAAACAAGCACTTTGTGCAAATTCAATAAAACTCGAAACACGACACATCCGTTATCCCCCTTCCTATTCTGCCGCTTTTACAACTTGTCGCCTCATCTAAATCGCATTGCTCGGCTCTCCATCCAAATATCGAGTTGACAATTTCGCAGTGTAAATTGTCTAGTGCTTAATGGAACCGGGTTTCCTCCACCTTTTCCCTATTTCCCCTAACTCACTGTAGCACGCGTAGGGTAAAGTTTTTATTGTGTTGCAATGCGTTGCATAGTTTTAGGCGCTCGATTTGTGTAAACGAGGGATGGATATCGTGAGAAAAGTATCGTTATTGAAATTGGTAAAATCTTTATCAAAATATTGATATTAAAATGTAATTTCGATAAAATCAGTACCAATCAGTTAAATTTAATAATTTTCTTCAGCAAACATTGGCAAGATTTAACTCGCTAATTATAAAATGAAAAATTATAAAATAAAAATATATAAAATAAAAATATATAAAATAAAATAAAATAAAAATTAATTTAAAAAATACTTGGGTTACTTGGGCTATATTTAAAATCTATCTTTCGTACATATTTGTATAGCATTTAATTTCATAAAATTGTTTACTTAAAACATCTTTTTTTTATCGATTCAATATCTCTAGATAGGAACATGCCGATTAATCATGTTTAACAATCGTTGTTTGCTAGTTTGCAGAGATGAGAGAGTTTCGATAATTTATTTTGCGTGCATTGGCTTCACTTTTCAGTCATCTATCGTTTATAGAGATGAGAGCTTGCTGTAGCATGACTTTAAGTCCATCTCTATGTAGTTTGCAAATTAGTGAAGTCTATTGCAAGTGCTTGTCTCTGTGTCGATTGGGCGTGTCTGCTTCTACGAGTACTTCTGCTGCCAATGTAAATAGATTAGCCTAATTAAATAGTTTTACGCTTAGTGCTGCATACTTTTTCGGGTGTCTCTTTGCTGGCCAAATGAGCGCAAAATTGCTTGTGCAATTGCACAGACAGACAGTTGGCTTGCATGATGATGTTGTTGTTGAATGTGTGCCTCGGGTTGTGTAGTAATTGGTATCTCTTGCTCTCTCTCCCAGCTCGTCGAACGGTGGCATGTTCATTTGGAATTCCAACTTAATGGAATTCGTTCGAGCTGTGTGACAGTTTGAGGTTATACAACAGCAACTTACCATTTGGTTTTTGGCTGTGCCAGTTTCAAATTCTATTTCTATTGCTCATCCAACTGGGTTAATGAAAAAGGCGCTCAAATTTTTGGCTACAGCAAATAGTAATTGCTGTTTTTGGCACACATGTTTGACAAATTTCCGCTGGCTTTTTACGAAAAGCGACGCCTAAAAGCTGACTGCCTCTGAGACACATGCAAAATGTTCATTTTGACAGCATTTAGCCATAAGGACCATAAACTCACACACAAACACACACATACATAGAGTGAAAATGCAGAGCAGAACACCATGAAATGGTGTTGTGACCGCAGCATACAACCGCATTTAACCCACACTCACACAAATACGCATAAATTACAGCATTTTGTGGGCAGCAACATAACTAACAGTAATTAGCTACTTTATGTGACAGCCACAACACACACACACAGACACACTCGCACACACAGACACACATTGTCAAGCCTGTAGGCTTATGGTCCTGCCCACAGTTTATGTTTTCAAATTTTCTGTTTTTGCCTCGGTCCTATACATTTTGTGGTCAATTGGGAATTGCAATTAACGCGTTGCTTTATTTTTATTGTCTTTTGTGTATTATAGTTTTTTTCCCCCCCGAAAATACACAAACACACTCACATATCCATAAAAATATACTCACAAATCGCCGCACTTATTTTGCCATTATAATAAATTGGCTCATTTTGTGGCAGGTCATTGTGCCTGTTTTCGTCCCTTAGTTGTTATCCTTGGACATACCTTTTTATTCTTGTACAAGTATTTTTTCCTTTGCCTTTGGGCTGCTCATAAATTTTGTATGTTGCATAAACTGTCTGCAAATGCAAATTGCAATCGGATTTTTCCCGCCGTTGTTCAAAAGCACAAAAGTAAATAAATAAAATAATGTTACGCAAACGAAATCCGATTTTAGTGGCTTGTTTTTTCAACTTAAATAAAACATTCGCTTTGAATGCCTTTAACTGGTGATGTTGCAAAAAACTTTACTTCAATTTTTCATTTTATTTTAAATATTAACCACCATTTAAAGTACTCTATTGGTATGATACCCAAATACCGTTTGCTGCTTTTTTAAAAGTACTCAAATAACAAAATAACTTTATATAGGAGTTCCCAAAATATGCAATGTGCTGTAGCAAACAGAACATATATTTTAACATGGGATTTAGGAAATAAAATCAAAAATCGATTTTAATACTTTCACTTACTTTGATTCAAAATAGGAAAAATTTGATTGAGCTAACATCGCAATTTAAAAGAATTTATTAATACTTTTAAATGTCGCAATATAAATTTATGTCTTTCATCAACTCTGAAGTGTTTTCCTAATAAATAGTTGCGTGCTTAAATGTTTTAAATTTATATTTAAATATAACTATTTGTAGAAAGCTCGACTAATTTAAAATAACTAATCAGGGCAATTTCATTGTGTTAGTTAAGAAATAAATGAGATAAAATACAACTAATTCAGAGATAAAACAATTGCCAATTAGCTCGTTTCTCATTTAGTGCGATGTCCATTTTTCAACGTCAATTAAATGAATTTAGTTAGTTGGATGTGCAACGTGCAACTCGTTGCTAAATTCCTGAAATTTTATTAACTGAAATGAGCATCAAATGAAGTGGCAGTACAATGTGCAATTCTATATATGAAACCCTCAAACTGTCAGGCTCTGGATGTGGAACGTGCACAAGTTTATAATTAAAACAAAATACTTACTTTATCTTGCGGCAAATTCAACAACATTTAATTGCAATTTTAAGCAAGAGGCAGCAAACACAAAAGCCGCACACAAACACATCCAGACATTTCCAGACAGCTGGACAGTTGAATAAATGGACAAAAAGCAGACAGAAGGAAGGAAGGAAGGCCACAATTCGCCTTAGCCTCAAACACCTTTGGGTGTGTTTTTTTATGCGGCAGGTGGCAAAATGTTGGCCCACGTTTTGCGTCCATTGTGTGAATGTGTTGGCGCTGCAATTTTGTGCTCAAATTTATCACTCTCCATGTGGTGCGGTGAGCTCAACCTGCAATTTCTTGGCCAAAAAAGAAAGCGAAACGAGTTTTATAAATAGCACATGAGCAGCATAGTAAAAGAATTTAATGCTATTCGAAAATATCTGTATATGTATCTATTCATTGAGTGTGTGTTTTAACCCAACGAACCTCGTATTTATGTAGCCTTCGGCCTGTTGAGGAATGCGATGGTTTACCTAATGCTTTCAGTTTATGGCCAACTCCTGAGAGCATTATTAGAAATATAAATTTTTGCATTTTAATGGCATCATTTGCGTTATCTAGTATAAGGGGGAAATTGTGACTGATTTTGATTTATTCCTTGAATATTTGCAATCTTTTTCATTTGCATTTAAATTTGTTTGCATTTGATGCTGGAAATTTTTTCTCTTCTGCACATGACATGTTTATGATCTTAGATGCTATAAATATGATCGCATTTGCATAATATGCTGTCTATGTGTGAATATCAACTGCTCAAGGGGCTGGGACTATCGATTAGCGTACTTATTTCAGTCTTAGACTATGCAAAATACAGAAAATCGACTGTGTGGAAGCCTTAGTGTAAAAAAAACAAAAGGATAAATGAAGGGAGAAGGTTATATTTGGAAAAAAAGCAAATTAAATATTGTTTTTTTTATTTGTTTAATAAAATCTGTTAAAAATTATGCCTTTTATACAAAATCTGTCTGGCAGTTTCTGTTTAGTCAGATTCGTCATAAATCAAACAAACTAAGTAATTGACTGACAGTAATTTGCTTTTAGCAGGCATCAAGTGTTTATTGCCCGGGCGGAGGGCAGCAGCAGCAGTTTTTTAATTCAATATGTCAAAAGCGTCGTCATGAACCTCCAGCATTTGCATGAGGGCGTCAAGGAGGGACTTTTGCCTGATGGCAGCTATGATAGACGCAGTCAACAGCTGCCAGTCAGAGTAGGCGCATTGGGCTTCTGCGTCTTCTGGGTGGATGGGTGACTGGGCGTCAAACTGTCAGTCACTCCACCAGTTGGCCAGGGCAGCCAGACAGTTTAGGGAGTCAACCAAGCGGCTGCTTAGTTAGTTAGTTTGTTGGACTTGTCACAAAGCCATTGGGTAAACGACTCAGACATGGCCCGAGGCGCACACACTGAAACGTGTCTGCTTCAAAAAGGTGCAGTTGAAATTTCATTTAATTGCTGCATGATTCTAGGCCAAGAGACTGGCGTATAGTTTTAAATGTTTGCAGTAAAATAAAGCTGCATTTAGTAGCAAATTTATTAAAGAAATGAGACAAATTGTGTTACTATAATAATTTTTCATAATTAATGTTTTTACATTACACAAGCTAACAGTCAAATTATGTCTGTTATCGAATCCACTTATATATGAAACATTATTTTAATCATTTTTAGAAAACAATTACTTCTTTTTTTTTGGTATTTTTTTCTCTAGTGATGATTAAAATGTCAGTTAGAAATATTTTCCAATTGTTTTTGTTTCAAGACCTGCCACAGATTCTGCAAAACATAAACACAATGCGGCATAATTTTCCATTGAGTTGAAAATGAAAAGACAAACAATTTGCCCATTGCAACGTGAAATTCATACTTATTTATGTGATTCACTGCAATGCGACGAAAAGTTGAACAAACGAGGCGAGAACATTTCATAAAATATGCAGCAAGGCACTGATATTAAATCATTATCAGCTGTAGCACAACGCCAGCAGCAGGAAGAGCAACAACAGCAATGACAACAAACAACAACAGTTTGGCTGACAGCTACAAACATTTTACAAGCAATTCAACACAAGAGACAAGCAGCAAAGCAAATGATGCAGCAAAATCTGTAGCTGGGGGGAAACTCAAGGAGAAGGCAACACGACAACACGACGTGATGGAGAAGCAGCAACAGTAGGAAGTGAATGGGGAGGAGGAGAAAGGGCATTCTCCCTTACCGCTCACCGTGTCGACGATAAAGTTGTCATAGTGTGAAACAAACAATTCATCAGCGTCAATGTGATAAATTATATTTCCACCGCACAGAAATTGCATGAAATTTTTATCCAGCCAATGTTACGAAGTAAACAGAGTAAACGAAATCGAAAAGTAGAACATGATAAATGACTTGATTCAATTGAATTATAAACAATAAAACAAGCAGACATCAAGCATACGCACAGTAAATAGCAGCATTACGTATACGCCGCGTAAATTGATATAAATACCCCACAGCCATGAAATGCTCTTAAAGCCAAAGAGCATTTTTTTTTGCAAGCTTCATACAATTAAAATGGTCAACAAAGCAAATTAAGAAAGCAAAAACAAAGAAATAGCAATATGTGGCATTATGTTGAGGGTGTTTTTTCTGTGCCAATTAGATTACGTTGCGGACTTTCTCTGTTCATGCTCCTTGCGGTTGTTTATGTAACTGAAGTCCGTTTTAATGGCATTTTCCCGTTTGTATTTTTTGTTAAAAAAAAAAAGAAGAGAAATAAGTTAAATGCCTTGTTGTGGTTTTGTTGCTAGCAGTAAAATGGCAGCCTAATGCGCATCAGCTCAGCTTAAATCTAAGATTTTAATTTGAGCGCATAAATTTCATTGACTGGCGCATTTATTTATTTATCGCCTTTGTTGTCTTATGTGGCACACTTAAGGGATTTGTAATTTGTAAGCCATATTACCATCTCAATTAGATGTCTGGTCATGGACTCACACAGAGACACAAGCGATAGGTTGGGTGTTTAACTTGACTTGACTTAATGGCAATGTGTTCCTGCTTTAAGTTTAAGTTGTATGACTTATTTTTCTGCTGTCATTGACATACAAAGTCTTTTGTCTACCCTCGTGATTGGCACACTGATTTGCCAAACAAAAAAATAAATATGTATAAATCTTAAACGACGTTTATCTTATGCATAATTCAACCCGCATCTGGCAGACATTTGAGCAACATTTTTGGCTGCCTTTCGCCAATCTTCAAAAACTTCAATCATGCATAAATTTTTATTGCCAGGCATTAAAACATATGCTGGCAGCCCCGTCACATATTTATGATGCTTCCGTTGACTGCTTGTGATATAGTCCTTGTGCTGTGTCATTGCTGTTGTCCTTGCTGCTGTCGTTGTCGTTGTCATTGCTCTTGCGGCTGCTTCTGCTCTGGATACACTTGTCTGTCTGGCGTGTCACTTCATTCGCCTTTTCCGCCTTTCAGCTTGTAGCATCATTGTCAATATTTTTGTGCATAGTTCCTGTTTGTTGCTGTGGCAAGTGCTGTGTGTAGATTGAAATTTATGCGCGTTGATAGCAGTTACCCCCTCCATGCAACTGAAACTGTAGACAAAAATTGATATTTTATGGTTATGAATTATTGCCAGCGATTATCTCACATACAAGTTGTGGATAAAAAAGGATTTTAAACGAAATGGAAGTCGAGTTTGGCAAACAGAACAGAAGAGAATGTCATAATATAAAATATATATTGTATGTTCGAGTACCATTATATTGCACATAAGCTCTCAATATAACAGAGGTGCTTACAAGCTCAATACAATAAACCAACTACACCAACCATTTGTGTTCAAAATGGAAAAGAAACAAGAACTTTCAATTGAGTCACATTAAAAACTTTTTTTTTTTTAAATTCAATCCACAGTCAGTGAGAAATGGCTGTACCCGGGAGTATATTGATATGTTCAAGCAATATTGTTGCATGCAAAATGGATTAGAATGGATTTGGTATCAGACACACACACACACACCTAGGACACATTTACGACAACATGCATATTGTACGTATTGCGGCTTTTTAAATTTATTGCTATATTTTATGCTGAAATATTGCATTTGCCAGAGAAATTCCTTGGAAATGTTGATGCTTCACTTTGGCATTTGTGTGTGTGCTTGTGTAAATAAATGATAAAGCGATTGTAGTTAGTTTTTATGGCACTCCCTCAAATAGAGTTTTCATAGCATACTTATGGACGCCTGTTGGCCACGTTATCAGTTGCATATTTGTTAAACTGAAGTTAGTTGTGCGCGTTTAATAATGTTGTTATATTGTTATTGTTATCGGCAAACAACAGAAGAGCTATTATTTATGCTTTAGTCAATTAGTTAGTCTTTGGAAGCTATTGGCCCCCTTTTAGCATTCATTTTGTTGCTTTGGAAATACTTTGTCCATAGCCTACTTATGAACATATGTTGTTATTGTTATCAGTATGCTTTCCAAAGTGCCCTTCTTTTTTTGGAATCAATAAATTTCTAAGACTTAAGTGGCAATCGCTGTTCATTTCTTGATAGCACTCACAGCTTGATTTCTGAACCATTTCTGTTGAGCATCTTTGCAGGGCCACTAGACATCAGTAGGGACAAAAGGGTTTCTCGTTCACTTTCACCCAAGAGTCGAGAGTGGAGAGACTAGAGCGATTGCCGCCTGGCACTTGATGTTTAACCCTTAACTCGGATCCCTTATAGAACTTGACATGGTCACATGCGGCGCCACATAAAGCGACTACTCATCATTGGCTCTTTATAATGGATATCTAGTCACTAGCACATCTAGTAAAATAGTCAGACATGACATGACAACGGATGGATAGGGAAGTGAAGGGTAGGTCGCCGTTTGCCTTGGCTGTAAATGATATGTGGGAAAAACAAAAGTTGGTAATGGTAGTATGTACCATTAGCTTGACAGGCAATACGCTGATGATGCAGCTGCTTCTGCAGCTGCCGCCGCCGCAGCAGTTGCAAGTTGCAGTTCCCGCTGCGCCACTGACAACTTTTGACAGCATGCAAAGTACATTTGTGTGAATAGATCAGAGAATGCTTCTGCATCAGAGAAGGCGACACACGACAGGAGACAAGTCTCAAGAGACAAGTGACTCGGAACCTAACTGGCTGCACAGTTGAGCGCATTTTACTCCTGGAATTGTGCTTCTTGCCGTTGTCCCCATTGTCCTCATCACATCTGCGACACGTACTCAAGTCTTGACTGAAGTTTGCCCAGCCTGGCCCGGCATTGTCGAGTGTTTCGTTCACTTCCTGTCTCTACCTCTGTGTGAGTGTGTGTTGTGTGTGTCATGAAGTGTCTGACTTGCATGTGCGCAGCTGCCGACAGTTGACATGCGGCGCTCAAACATCGTCCTGCAACAACAGAGGCTGTAATACTTATTCATACCCCACATAACCACACGCCACCCCCATTCACAGACCTGCCACATGCTGCAATGGCGTTGGTTTCCTTAAATTATTGTGCCATGTGCGTAGGTGTCCTGGCATAAAATACAGTTACATATACTATACTCTTACTCAAAGAATGTCAGTTGCGAGCATGTCAATGCGCTTGCCACTTAAAAATGTATAATACAAATCTTTAATATCGTTCGATAAATATACAATATGCTATATCCATATTAAGGAATCTTAAAGTATATTCAACGGGACAGATTTAAAGGTCAAGGAACTTAAGATTTCAGTTGAAGCTGTGATTCAATCTTATAAAAATAAAAAGACATTTGATATTACGGATTACTGTTCTATTTTTCAAATTGTTAAAGAATACAATTGTTTACTTTTAAAGAAAACTAACTTTTGGTTATGCTTTTACCATTATTCTTTCACTTTGTTAATATTAAACTAAAATAAAATAAAAGATAGTTTTATATGAAAACATATAGTATATATTGAAAATACCCTCTATTAATTTGGTTTCTAATTTTTCTTTGCTAATAAATGAATTGACAGCTTTCTTTAAAATTTAAATGTAAGAGTAGCTCGCATTCGTCATTCCGTAGATAATTTGTTTTATATTTCCCTGATTTTAATAGTCGCTGCTTGCTAGCTTCATACACTCACTCGTAGCTCGGCTCTTTTGGCGGCATTCAATTTATTTATACATAAACATTTTATACACTCGTTGACGATGACTGTTTGCCTGTTCTTGTTCTTGTTGTTGTTATTGTTGTTACTGGCTGGCTTTTGAATTTTTTATATGCATGTAGAATACGAGAATAATTCATACTCAAATACACGTTCACCCAGACACCAACCTTTGTGAATAAAAAGAGAAAAATGGGAATAATTGCTTTCATATCGCAGTGTTTTTTTTTTGTGTGAGTTTGTTTCGTGATTTGTAGAATGCTGTGATTTAATTTTAAATGAGTTTTTGATTTATGCATTAAACACATAATTGTAGCAGCTTTTCCTTGGCTTTGTCCCTTTTTTTTTATCCCTCCCAGTAGGGTGTCTCTTGGTGGAGGATTTTGGTGGCAGTTTATGTGCATAATTTAATGTTTAGCGTGATTTATGGTGACTTTGCTGAAAAGGTTTTGAATATGAAATCTAAAGGCGGATTTTCTTTGAATCAGCTTACGTGGAGTTTTCTTATCCAACTTAAGAAAGATTGGCCGATCTTTGCTCAAATTTTCCATTTCATTTGATGCTTAGTGAATAAAAATTGAAGACTTTCAATCAATCAGACGCCAAAGTGTTTTTAAATTACTTGGCTTTGAATTGGTATCTCAAGACCTAAATGATTCAGTATGTTACACATTAATTGCAATTGCTTTGAATATCAAAAATATCTTTATTGTAGACAACTCAAGCACATATAATCCTATTAAAATGTGTTCAAAATACTCGTACACTGTTACATGCAAAGCCCAAGCACTTTGTGGCCTTTACTATTTTTGAAATAAAATTTCGGCATTGTCCATACATAATCCTAGCTAAATTACTTGCCCTCACTTACACAGAGCAATTAAATAGAAAGCATTTAAGTGCACAGACAATAACAATTTAAATATTCATATTTTTAATTGGAGTTTGAGGTTTGAGGTTTAAAGGAAAAGTGTGTGTGATTTGCATATCATGAGGCAATATATGTAAATGTGATGGAATTATGGAGCGTTTAGTGCGTTTATGCTGTAAAATGGGCAATGGAGTGTAAAGAATTGCGAATGTTCATATACTTGTATATATGGAGTCTTGCCTTTATTTTTATTGCTTTTTGTTGTTCCGAAAATATTACGAGCTATGGGATTGAACTTTTATCGGAATCATGTGCGTGCTTCGTTTAGCAAAACTAAAGTGAAACATAAATAATAATAAAATGCGAAATTCCATTAAATGGCTACATGAAATCGGCCCAAGCAATGCTCTCAAAGGTCAGCAATTTATGAGATTGACCGCCGGCTGCAAAGTGATTTTGGATTATGACATTTGACACATAAAGTTTTTATGACTCAGTTCACAAAACGGTCAGCAGCCGATCGGATTAGTTTCAAGAGAGAGAGTTAGAAAGACCGAAAGTATTTGTAGCTCTGTGTGTCCTGCATAACAAATTACAATGCGGTTAAAGGTCACGTAAGCATAAACCAATTTCGTTAGCAGCGTTTTCTGTTTCATTTGTGCTTGTGAATGAATAAATTCCCTTGATTTTCTCAACCCGTTTACATATTTTTCGCGATACGTGCTTCAAGCAGTTATACACTTATTGCTATTTTGCATACATAAACATAGCCATGCGGAGTACTCCAATGTTCTTGGCATCCTGCCAAGATATTGCCCAAAATGTTTCTAATAGCATGTGGTATCAATTCCTTTCTCTGTGTGTTTCGAGTATCTGCTCTGCTGCTGCGGCAATGCCCGTCAACTAGGTCACGTTTCACCTGCCACCTTCTGCTATACAACGCTCAAATTTATGTAGCATACTTTTTTGGGCTGCTACCCACTTGTACATATATGTGACCGTGTATGCGTGTGTGTGTGTAGCTACGTTTTTCTTGTTCATTGATTCGAATGTTTCTCATGCGCCTTGCTAACATGCTTTCAGTTCTTATTCCATCCCACTCTACATTTATTTATGCCTTCGATGCTGCAACGATAAAAATTCAATTTTGTTTATAAGCAAACACCCAACGCTGCCTGCACATACATATTTCTCCAATGAATTTTATCATTCTTGCCACACATTAGTCTTTGAGTTTTCATCGAATTTGTCCCGTATGTTTCTGTCGCAAACGGTACATGATTTATATTTGCTAAAATTAATGAAGAATGTACTTTCCTGTCTCTGTCAAAAAAATGGCAATATGAAATTAGACATAAGCTGAGATACGTAAAGTCAAAGCAAATTAAAAATTTCTTTTTATACCCTGTACTTAAAGTTCCCTGAACTCTTTATTTTTATGAAGGCTTATAAATTTCAGTTTATAATCACAGTAACTGATGACTTGTTTTAATAACTAAAATTTATAGTTTCGAAAACTATATTACCTAAGTACAGCATTTCTTTCAGTCTAGATAGCTCTCGCTCTTGTTTTACCCTCTTAATTTAAATTAATACGCAGCACATTAATTAACACGATGCTCTCAAAGTGAATGGTAGAATAAGACCTCTTCATACAATTGATTTATGTCGCGTTAATAACACAACAACAATTATAGATTGCACATTCAGACAAGATAAAACGTGTAATTAATATAATTAATTATAAATATGCATTAAAAAATGGCATATGCTCTGTGCATAATAATAATTGATGGAGAGATGCATTTAACATATGCACAAAATTGGCTATTAATTATTTTTGCAATATTATGGTAAATAAACAAAAATTAAAAAGCACAAAAGTGAAGCCAAATGAATCGAAAGGAATACTCGAACTAAAAGTGTTTAAAGTAGCACTTGAATATTGTGTCAACAATGTATGATTATATCGAATATAATAAGCTCAACCTACACACTCGCACATAGGAGCACACAAACACACACACAAATTGATGTGCCTGCAGAGTATAGGAAAAGGGCAAGAGAAATAGTCGAGCACATTGTGAAAGCAGCTTTTGAAGTTAATAAAAAGCAAGCGCCTCTTGTGGGTTCTCGAATGATGGAAACTCCACAAAGTGCGCAGAGTGCTGCCGATGCCATTTTACTTTATTTATATACCCTATATCATTGTAACGTAGGGCTTATAAGCTGCAGAGTGTAATATTTTTCGAGAGCATACAGCTTAACCTTAAAACTTATTAGCTTGATGATTCTATTTTATATTAAACATTGGAGTGGTATATTTTTTTTTAAGAAATAACTATCTTTAAATTTGGATGTCAACTGCAAAGTATTTTGTATGCCATTTGTGTGAAGGGATTGCAGTAAGCTAGGTCAGGAGGTTTTACAGGGTATTTTATAATCAATAATGTATATAATAGGTACAAATAATACATGTTTTTTGTTTGTGAACTCATTTAAGTTGATATTTTTGAGCTAAAAGTCACGTCTTTATTATTATTTTTTATTTTTTTTTAGCTTTCGGGAGAAAATCAATTGCGCGCAAATTGAGAAAATGTCATTTAGACTTCCGTTTCCGCCAGTACAAGAACATTAACAAACAATTGTCAAACACGCAGTCACACACATTCACTTACACTCAGACACACACACACACATACACTCGTGTGACACTCAAGGCTGAAGTGTGACAATGTGGCATATGATCCCGACAGGCCCAGGCACTTGCATAAATGTATAAGTAGACAATTTTAGAGGCATTATATATGCCAAACCACACTACTCATGTGTGTGTGTGAGTGTGTGTCGTGCATGTTATGTGATATGTGTGTGTGCGCAACCACTTTAAACACAATCTAATGTCAACAAGACAGTCAGAAAGAGAGAGGAAGAAAACGAGCGAGAGCGAGAGAGTATAATGGTACATATTGCATATGTGTGCCACCATCGACTTATAAATGTGGTTTAGCTTCCTCCATTGGCTTGTTGAAGGCAAGTCTGTGGTGCCAAGTGCTCAGGATGTGGTGAGGTTTCGAGGTTTCTTGACTTGCGTGCGTATCAATGAAGTTGTTAGTCGAGTGCCTCTTCCTGTCTGTCTCTGTTCTCATTTTCCGTTCTCTTTTCCTCTTTTCCTCTTATTTATTCTCTGTATGTGCGTGTGTGTGTGCGTATGTGTATAAGTCTACGGTTGGCTTTATTGGATTATCAGGCAAATTTTATAGTATCCCATTATTTTCTTCACTTGCATATTGAGTTTGCTTCGAAACTTAAATGGTTTTGCCTGAATGAGTTTTTCAAACATATATATTTATTTGCATTGGGCTCGGATATTACATAAATGGGGTGTCACATGTGATTGGGCTTTAGATTTTTATTCGATTTGAAAGAGGGACAGTGAGGAAGTTAATATCCTGTGAAATGGTTAGAGCTTTCGGTTCTAATAAAGTTAGTTGGCTGTAAAAGACATGTTTATATATAATTGAGACATTAAATTTATAGCACTTTATGAACTAGATAGAAATTATTAAGGCATTTGAATAGAATAAAACAAACTGCAATGAACAATTTTCATAATCTTAAAAAAGGTTTTACTTCCAAGATTTGATAGCATTCCAAGGCAACAATTTCAATACATCGGTAAGATCTGAAATCTCTTGAGTCGAGGCAAAGTAAAGCCAGCACACTTGCATATTTTTGTACTTTGATAAGTATAGAACATTACTAATGTAAACTGCATGCGAAATGTGCTCGAACGAAAAGAGATTTTGCTTAAAAATTACAAATTCCCATAAGCGCCCAGATGTCTGCCAAATGTAATAGGCGGTGCATCCAGCTGTGTTGTAAATGTTTCTAAGCATAAAACAAACACAGATACAGACCAGAAAAAAAAAACTCAATGCAAAACAATTGATGTTGTACAATGCGACACCAAGAGGAGCACACACACACATACATACATATTTGTAGTTCGTGCAGATTCACACGTACCCTGGGGTAAATACCGGCAAACAGATCCGCATAGAGACAGGAGAATGAGATCGAGAACGGGGACAGAGATGGTTAGACAGACAAAACATTCACAAACGAATCGTTTTAATTGTTGAACCACAGAAGTGCTTACATTTAGCTCGAGGGCAGCAGCTGTGTGAGGAACTTGCCATGTTGCATGGAAACACGAACCAAGGCACAGTGAGTGCCAAAATGGGCGCACATTTCTTTTCTGGTTGCAGTTTGTTTGCCTAACCCACATACAAGTCGACAGTGTGTAGTCTGCCGTCTAGAGCCAAAATCAACTTGACCTGAATTCTAATTTAGACACCATTTGTCCATCTACAAAACGGCAAAAGACATAAATAAATAAGTCGAAATTAAAAATAAAACCAAACACTAAATCTGACTGCACTGTAAAATTCTATTTGGCTGCAGGAAAGAGCTCTTTTGGCTTCTACAAAATCCAGCTAAAGGTGCACTATTCGAGGGCGGTGCTAAATCACTGGAAAACAACACAGACAACCAGACAGACAGACAACATGGCAAGCATGTAAATCAGTTTGAAATTCGCAAAAGGTGTAACAGCACAAAGCCAAATTTCCAATCGAATTTCGTTGCTCACTCGTAAAGATGCGACAAATATATATCGTTTCCTTGACTAGTTTATGCTCCAAGCAGTCACAAGTGCAACGGAAACGAAACTCTAGATATCAAGTTAAAATGAGGACGCCACTTTAAACTTCTTAAACACTTTCTTTATTTAAAATTTCCTTCGTTGGTCAAGCTTTTGATTTGTTGTCCAATATGAAATATTAACAGGAATGTTCTTTATATTTCACATTTCACATTTTCACGAAAATTGATTATTTATCGGTATATTTAAAGCAATAAATAAATTCCTATAAAATTTATTTCAATTTAGAAAATTAATGTATTTCTAAATGTGTTAAATTAATTATTTGATATCCCTCAACAAATATTTGACATTTATAAACTTGGTTTGAGAAATTAGCAGAACCTGCCTTATAGTTTATCTTTCTATTATTTAGAAAATGTTTTGAATCGGTTTTTATAAATGGTACATTTATACATATATTAGTACAGGCTATGTAAAAAGAGGGCATTCTACACTCTTTTCTGCGCAATTAAAAACGTTATAAAATAATATTAAAGTGTTAACTTCCACAGAAATTATAGATCCAAACTTGTTATTCTCTCACATTTATTTTGAATTAATTTAAAAGTCCTTTTCGCTAACTTTTCATATAACTTATTTCATGATTTGCGTGCTCGCATAAACCTTCAAGAATCTTACAAATGCCTTTGGTCAAATAAATGTATAAAAGCAGAAAACAGCTCCAATTGGCAGGACATAATAACTAAAGATTACCAGTTGGCAGCACTGACTTTTATATCTATAATAGTTGGCAGCACTTGCCGTTAGCTTTACGCATCACTAACTTCAGGATTTGTGTGAATTTATAAGCTTTCGTAAATCTGAACTTACTCTCTGCAAAATAATTGCAAATAAGTTGAAAACATCTTAAACTGGCAGCACACTCCTATTACTCCTATGTACAAGTATTAAATATTTTATTTTTTTGTTTCCCAGTTGGCAGGGCTGCTGCTTAGTAAACGAATAAGCTTTCTCGCATAACTGACTTTACGTGTTGTTTTGCTCGCAAAAACCGTTGCGAATCTGGGAATGCAATTGGGAGCAGCTTTGGCGCTGCATGCAAATTGCCAAATGCTGCACTTGCCGCAATAAATTTGCACGTTGCAGGTGACTTTTTGCGTTCGACTCTCGTTTATTTGTGCTAACAATTTTACCCGGCATGCCCAATAGTTTGTTTTTTTCTGTGCCCTTTTTTCGCACAGCCAATTTGCTGCTCAATTGAACTCAGCGTACGAATTGCCGTTGCCGAGTTGCTATTGCTGTCTGTCTGGTTTGGTCTGGTCTGCGCCTGTTTTGCATAAGTTTTGACAGTTTGGAGCAGCGTATGTCGCCTGGTTGTAAGCTAGGATGCTGCTAACGAAGTCATTCAGCGTTTGTGGCAACGTGACAGCGCCAAAGCCCAGAGTCAAAGAAATCAGCCAACCAAATTCCGTTGCAACCCGTTCAACCCAACACAAGGCAGTGTTCATTATGTTTGTCGTGTGCAGTCATCTCTTGGTTTCATCGCAGCCTCTCTCTCCATTTTAGTGTGTGTGTGTATGGTTAGAGTTACTGCCGTAGCTGATTTATGTTGCCAATCAGACATTTTGCTTGTGGTTGGCATTCGTGCAGCTCTGTTGCGTACAGGATTTGATTTGTTACTCATACGCCACGTAAACAACATTGCAAATGGTTTTGGTCGATCCCCCTCTATTTTTTGCTTGTGCGTGTGTGCATGTGAATCACATAGCTTTAGTTGATATTGCTGCAGTACAGCTTAAGCGACTTATGCCTTAAATGAACTACATTGCAATGACATAAACCAGAAATTTGTTGAGCTGCAAAGGTGAAATGAAAATAAAAATTTTTGACAGCCCCTTTCATTGGTCGCATGTACTATATACCAGCTGCGATTCGTAGAGCAATCAGACAGTGACTCTTTGATTGAAGATTTTGATTTGATTAAAAAGCTTTGCGTACCTCGATAGCCTGTTTGGTCGGCTCTACAATATTGAAAGATTAATTGCAATGAGGCAATAAACAAATCTCAAACATCAAAGGTAGGCAACCCCATTCTGCAACTTCTCAAGCAATATGCATTACTTCATGTTTCGCAAATTACTCCTTTAGCAGAATGAACACATACAAATTTTAACACACCTCTCAGCATACATATGCACTTCAAAATACCTAAAATATTAACCTTACAGCTTCAAAAGCACATATAAGTTTTCAGCGAGTTCAAGTAACTTTTTCTTTTAAATTTACAGTGTTTTTATTAAATAAACCTTTACTGTTTCTCAACATAAATATACTTGAATTTTTTCGTGAAGCTGTAAAACAAAAGAGAATGTTAAGCTTAGCACTTTTACCTTTCAGAAATTACACGCAAATCGCGCTAAGTCGAGGCCATAATTCAACATCTGACTGTCCCCCGCCCAGCCAAGTTGCAAGCCATCTAAGTTATGTGGATGATAGCCGGAGTCTGCAACCTTTTTCCTCGGCACTTTTTCATTGTGCTTGCCAAGATTTTGCACTTTGCTTGCCACATTGAACAGCAGAAACGTATTCGATAAGCTCCCAATGGGAAGAGCGTTATCAGGTTGGCAAACAGAAGAATGTATAGCAACGGTTAAAGCAAATGATATTAAACTAAAATCCATGATTTTATTTCGCTTTAGTTTCGATATTACCTTGTGGCATGTGGCGCATTTTGATTAAGTATGCGTCTATATAGGTAGAGATTGTATATATAGGAGTTAAACACGCTATTTGTAGATAATTCGAGTGGCATCTGTCACGTTTACTCGCATGGTCGCGCGTGTGATGAATACTTGGCAATTAGGCATCCTCTGAGCCTGTCTGCCAGCCTTCCTGGTTGTCGTCCTTTCATGTTGACACAACAGCCACCAACAGGATGAAAGCAGTTAGGACAACGTTGTTGTCAATTCCGGCTATTACTCGACTTCGCATTCTAATAACGATCTCGACTAAAGGGAACAACATTCTCCTCTCGGATAAATATTTTATTTATTTGCTTTGCTGATTTTCGTAATTTCTAACTTTGGCCCTCAGTGTATGTCTGTACGTGTGTGTGTGTGGCAGATACGTGCTGAAAATACTTAAATAGTTAAACAGTTTTTAGTTGACATATTGTAGACAAAAGGGCCAACAAGCGTTGGAAATTTGTCTAATTTGAGCTCAAATTAGCTAACATACGAAATGTGGCAACTTCATGGTTTAAAGAGTCGATAATAAGCTCATTATCGTAAGTTGAACTCTTACAATGTTAGGAATCGTTTTATTTCATATCTGAATATCTGAAAAGTTGAAAATAAATTGTGATTTTAATACTAGTTCAAACCAATATTTTCATAACTTGATTTAAATTATCAAAATGATAACTACATCATGTATTTTCTTTTTCTCTTACAGGTACATACAAATAACCTGCTCTTATTTCAATTGGAAGTGCTTTCAGTTGGCATGCAAACACACGGAACCTTTCAAGTAAAATCCACAAGGCATATATTTGCCACTTTACAATTGTGTGCAGAGCAAGGGAACAAATGGAATGGGTGGGAAGTTGACTAAAAGGCTTAAGCCAGAGAATCGCATCACGTATCCTTGTGACGCAGTGCATTTGTAGATTTGAATGCTGTAGACTTGGCAACGCGTGCCACAGCAGTTGATAATAATGTGCAGGATGATAGGGAGAAAGTTGAAAAAGAGAAGGAGGATGAAAGGGGTAGCCAAGGGAACAGTTAGTGGTGCACATCACGCAGCTGGTAAACTGTTGGGTAATTCAATTTGTGGTTAAACGCAAGTTAGTCGTAAGCAAGTAGCAGAACACAACAACAACAATCAGTTGGTTACGCACACACAGCTTGAATAATGGGCCAAAAGAGGGTCGAATGAACGCAGCAAGCAGACAGAAGACAGAAGTCGTCCTGGCAACGTGTAATTGCGGAATAGAAACAACGCAAAGTAAGGCGGGAGGAAACTCTAAATAGAAAACCACGTTTTCGACTCAAATTGAGTGTATGTGAGGATATATATATATATTTGTGTGTATGTGTGAAACCAGCAAACAAACAACAAGAACAGGTTGAGCCAACACCAAAAATACACACACAAAAATGCAGCACCGACGCATTCTGATCCACATGGAAAAACTAAACCCAAACCTAAACCCAATCCGAATCCCAATCCCAGCGTGGTTCTACTTATCGTTTGTTGTCGTTGTTATTTTTGGCGCTCAAGCGATTTACTTTCTTTTTTTTTTAGTCGCTTTGCTTTCTTTACTTTTCATGCATTTTGTATTTGTATTCCCTTTGGCAGTGCCACATGACGTATGAGTAATGGCTTTGGCCTGTGCGTGCTTTTATTGTAGTTTATTTTGCGGTTGCATTGCTTTCAACAACATGTGCGCGAGTGTTCGAGTGTGTAGTTGCATAAATAAAAGGTTTTTTTATGCCAAATTGGTTCGTTTAAATTTGAATAAATATGCCCAAGTCTCAGTTAGAATAGATTTTGATTGAATTTGCTAAAGCAATATTCAATTAATTGCTTAGATTTCACAACATTTCCACTTAATTTGGCAACCTCAAAAGGGGCACTTTGCCAAGTTATATTTTGACCAACAACCAAAAATGTACAGTAAATAACACAAAGGCATGCGCTGTGACTTAATCTACCACATAATTCAAATTCGCTGCATCACACAAAGGGATCCCAGCAGCAGAAAACCAAAAAGAAAAAAATAAACGTCAAAAGTCAAGTCAAGTTTTTCCCGGCGAAAAGTTTTCAGCAGCAACTCCTTAGTATTATATTTCTTGTTCCTGGATTTATTTCTGCGTTTAGCTAACACGACTTCTGCCAAAAACAGAGAATACAAGCGTCACGCCCATTTTCAGTTGCTGCCGTGCCCGAGTGTTAGTACTAAGAACGCAACTTCATATTTATATAATAACTTTATGTTTATGTTGCAGCTTTTTGAGCATTTTGCAATAGCAGCAGCTACAACAACCAGATGCGAAATACTTGTGAAAGTTGCTGGTAAAACAACCTGAGGGGAAAGTAACAAAGGCATCACCATCTCTTCAATCCATGAGTGTGGAGGGAACACATATTGTAGCATAACAAAAGGCGCGTTGGATGACGCGAGTGGCGTCTAAAGTTGATTTCTTAATGTTTAGCCAGCAACTTTTGCTGTTTGTCTTGCCGCAGCAAAATGGCAACAGTAGCAAACGACGACGATATGGCAAGCGCACACACAAACATACACACATCAGCACCGACAGACAGACACAACACACACACTCGCAGAGTTGAGTTCATCTAACATGCGTGTAGACAAGTCAAACTTGAGTCAAAAGGAACGAAATGCGGAGCATTGGCACCAAACTTGCCCAAGGCAATTTACACTGAAGCTGTTTATTTTGAAACACTTGCCAGGACATTGCAAGCGCAGGATGCCATGGACCAGAAGGAAAAGGGCAAGGGACAAGGGACAGGCAAGCTTTGGCAAAAGGCAATGAGCTAATATTTGTATATAGCTTGGGCTCAAAATGGCGCCGATATTTTCACAGCGGATCCGGAAATGTGCAGTATTTGATATTGCTCTGTTTGTTCACACACAAACACACACACATATATACATTTTTAGACACACATACACCCGCACTTATATTCCTCGAGTGTACACATTCCATTGAGTGCCTTGTCAAGTACTCTCGTAAAAGAGTTTCCATAGTTATTTCAATTTGACCGACATTTTGCTGAAATTTCAAGTTGATTAGCTTTCATTTATTAGGGCTTTTTTTGATACTCAATAGACACTTGTAAAAGATGTGAAAAATCCTTAAACTAGACTCGTTTTAAATTATTTATAAAATTTAAAATCAAAATACCCAACATTAGCTAACATGTAGAATATCCACTAAAAAACAATTATCTTTCCTTCCTTTGACGGGGATATCCAATTTATGAAACATTTTCTTGCTCATATTTCAACGCCATCAGCCGTAAGCCGATCTAAAAATAAATTGACTTAAAAAAGTGATACCCAGATGTTGTGCAAAAATTTCTTGACATTTTTGCTAATTTCCACAAAGCGTTTTACACAAGTTTACCCCAATTAGTCACAACCAAGGCAGAAACAAGATAAACCCAAAGGACCCTCATCAACCGCAGCAGAAAGTGGCACTGTAAAGATTTATATTAAACTGAAACTATATACATATATATATATATATATATATATATATATATATATATATAGGGGCAAATTGCCATGGCGCTAAACGACTAAAACTAATTAAAAACCTAAACTTTTACCTGGTTCCCCGGAAAAACTATTCTAATAGAAAAGACGCGAACAAAACACTCTAAGCACCAACAGTCCGCCCCCTCTCTCCTCTTGACAACTTTACAGACTACAACAATGGAGGCCAATTTTAAAGGCAAGTTGTGTAACAAAGTTGTACAATAATCCCAAGCCAACTATCCAAAAAGCAAATACAAACAAACCAAAAACTCAAAAACCGAAACTATGTAAAGTTTTTAATCAAACCAACAGCAAATCAAAGCCCGTTGAACTACGCCACACACACCACACACATACACACAGATGAAACGACAAGCAAGTTCACAAAGTTCACGAAAAAGGTTTAAAAAAAAAACAAAAATATCGCGTGGCAAGCCAATTAAAATTTGCTGCGGGCTCACACGTCGTATGCGTAACGTTGACGGCCACAAAACGTTTTGGGGGGCGACTGTGGCATTTAAGTGAACGCAGCAGTTTATTAAAATTTCGCGAAAAACTTTTAATTTAGAGCCGAACCGCAGAGCAAAACACCGCACACCAAAATCCGTTGCGTCCGGACGTTGTGGGCGTGGCACATTTGTTGGTGTAAAGTTACGCCTAAGGGCCTGCAAAATTTACCACTTTTCTGCTCCTATTATAATAAAACAAAATTCAACTTTATTTTTTAGGTGAATATTTTTGATAAAATTTCTGCCTGTAGGAACTATTATTTTTGTTTTTGTTCAACATTTTGGTACGTCGAGTACGCAAAGTTTCTCAACTGTGGGATACTTCACTACATTTCCGTTTCCGTCATGTACTCGTAGTCTGAGTTAAGGCCCAAAAGTTTTGTGCGCTTTTGAATATCAACGCGTTTGCTATTAAATTTCGAAGTCCGTCAAATACAGAGCCACTTGAAGTGTTCTTCTTTTTTTTGTATTCAACTTTACAACAACAAAAACAAGCCAAGAATAACATGAATGCGACTTGTGAAAAGTTTGCCTACTGAGCGAAAGAGCAATGCAAATTTTGTGTTGAGTGTTTGACGCATATTGACTTTAATTTGAATGGGTTTTCAGGATATTATTAATGTTTAATGAGCTTATCAAATGAAAGCTGCTTTTGAGCAAAAACTTATTTCAAAAACATCATTAAACGTTATCAACTTGAATTATTAAATCTGCTTGGCAAATAAAATGCAATATGGTTGAAAGTACTTGTTTGCCAATAATGCATATTATTTCTATTAAATTTAAAGCAGGTTGGGAAAGTAATTAAGTACTGAAAATTGCAAATATAAAGAGATTCAATTTGCATCTTCTCAACACTAATTGCTAAATATATTTAAGTGAAGTTCTTTTGCTGTTATGACTAATCAGTAAAAGCAAGATTTATATTCTTATTGTATTACATACGCATCCACTTAGACTTGTACTCAAGCGAAGACAAATTGGCAAACACACACACACACACACACGCACAAATAAATATAATGACACTGACACATCATTAATTAATCACTTTTGACAAGGCGTCGGCTTTGTCATCGGCTTACAGTAATTCATCAAAAATACGCGGTACTTTAATTACTTTTAATTACATCAGGAGCCAAGTGGCTTTTTGTTCCATATGCTGCGTAGCTCACATTGCCTTTAATACCCAGTAGTAAAAGTTATTTTATTGGGTATATTTTTGTTACTTTTACAAACTTTATTGAAGTGCAGTAAATATATCTAAAAGTTTTTTCTTACAAAAACCTTTTTGTTTGTTTGTTCTGAAATTAAAATTCATAAAAGCGAATGAATTAGTAATAAGAAAAATATGCTTTTCATGTTTAAACTTAACACAAACAATTCTGAAGAGCTCTAATTTGTATTCCCCTCTTTTTTGCACTTCATGAATTTTATTCTTTAAACTAAACAAAGTATTTTGACGTAATTAAAGATATATTTTTACAGGGTATATCATAGTCAAGCGTTACTGCCAAATGTATTCACAAACAATTTTCATATATTCATTTGTATATTCCCAAGGCTTATTATTATGATGTTCATTGGGATCTCGGTGCGGTTATTTGTATGTGAGTGTGTGTGTGTGGGAAGCTTAAAAAATTGACGCCGTGGCAGCTTATTTGCTGCCACCTTTTTTCTTTTTTGTTCATTTTTTGTTCTCTTTTCTGTTCTATTTTGTTACGGATTTACTTATTGGATTTGGGACTTTGTGCTGATGTAGCATTGGGATTTATTTGGTGTCTGTCTCAATTTTTGTACGCCGGCAAGTCATATAATTAGGTTTGCTACTTGATATAGGACACAGACATATGTGCGAGTATATGTTTAGTATATAACGTGGCAAATAAATAGCAAATGTGACCGGCTCATTGGCTGTTGTGGCACCTGCCACAACCTTAACAGTCTTTTCTTTATGCAAATGTTGGATGGGCAAAAAATAGGATAAGACACGTGGGGTCACGTGCGTGTAAAACTTTTGACCCCTGACCCCAACCCCCAACAACATGCACAATAAACAAAAATGTCCCAGTGTTCAGTTATTCAACTTATTCAAATGCATATTGATTCTGTGGTCCAGCCTGATGGTAACAATATGTGTGTGCGTCCTCTCTGTCTGTCTGACAGTCTGTTTACAAGTACCGGGATCATGATACGCATCAGCAAGCAACCTTGTAGTACCATGGAGTCCACCTAACGACAACAACGAGAATGGGAGCAACCGCAGTCAGCCAATTCCCCAACCACGATAGAGCCAAGCGCAAATTGTCGTAGCATACTGAAATCAAGGAACCTCAAGGATATGTGAGTGTATAAGCATAGCAAATAGAAAATGGCAAATCCCAGTTACGACATACAAAAGAAACAGAAAGCAGCAGAAAGCAAAATTTACATATTTTCCTTCCCGTTTTTCACTTAGCTTTGTGTTTCTCCAGAAACATTTGCCCCTCCTCAGGCCCCAAAGAGCTGATAATGCTAAAAGAACCTTTAGCTTGTTAATGACAAAAATACATGTGCATTTTGAAAATCAAATCAGGACTAGGCCACAAATGGAAACTGGAATGTTTCGTTAGAGCACTCACACACACACAAACACAGATTGGTAACGTGTTGGATTTTAAAAAATGAGCTCTATTTAAGCCATGTATAATCCTGCAGGATTTAAGTATAGCACAGAGATGAAAAAGTTAAGACAATGCGTAAAAATATAAATTCAAAATGACTAAAACATAATTTCGAAAGCTTTAAAAAACAAACTTGAAAATTATTTACGTTCTTTTACAAAAATTGTCAAAATTTTATCAACTGCAAGATAATATATGTACTATGAAATCCTGAGATACAATAGCTGTCGAGCTATAAGCACTGAGTGTAACATAAAAATTAATGTTTAAACATTCATTTGCCTGCAAACAAATTAATCTATAGTAATCCTTTGCCTTATTGAAAACCATGAAGCCATATTCGATATTCCGTTAACTCAGAGCTTGTGAATAAAATCCAATTAACTTTTCATCATCAAGTTTATCCCTTTGCAAAACGCAAACAATGTCTTTTCTATTGAAATTGGTCACAAAGCAAGAAGCTAATTGCAATTTGAAGATGGCTTCATTTTTGCCTTTTGAGCAAAAATGTTGCATGCCACAGCGAACTCGAATTCTGGCAATGTGCGTAACAATAAATTAAAAATCTGCTGCAATTGCAGAGCCAATTCTGTGTCAGACTCGGAAATTTACTTACTCACAATCACGCACAGATGAATCAACACAGAAACGCACACATTTTCACAAATTTCCACATTCTGTAAACAAAAGGGAGAATGCATAAAAGGAGGCGAATCATCAGCCTGCATAAAAATGACTGTCCACTTCAGTGTGGTTGCCAATGGGGCATGCCACAACACGCTGCATACAAAATTGAATTTCAATAGCATCGGCACAATAATTGTCAAGCCAGCATGTGTTGCATACTTGAAGGCGGCAGCGCATTGCGCACTATTTGCCACGGATCCTTTCTATAGGTACTTTTTCGTGTGGCATTGTTGTCTTTACACCCTGTATTTATACCATTAAAAAAAGGGTATATAGACTGATAGATTCTTTAAGGTTATGACATAAATTTTTTATGCAGTTTTCGTCAAAATATCTTTTGAAAGTTAGTTGAGATCTAAAGTGGCCATTGAAAATACTTATACATAAATATAATCCATAATTCCACATTAGATTGCTTTTAGAAAAGTGGAAAACTATTGTTAAAATTATAAAAATTTATTTGGGTTTTGAGGTTCTTGAAATTGATTCTTGAAACTGATTTTTGAACTGAATTCTTGCTTTATTCCAAATTTGAGGTCTACAGCAGCTTTGCCATATTGGGTTTTTTCAATTTAAAAGTTATTTAAATTATAAAAAGCTCCTAAAACTGAACATTTTCCTATTGTTTTGCGACATTTAACCTTTTTATTTCTATGCTTTTTTAACATTTCACTTCTAGGAACAGCCTTGATTCAAACTCTGACTTCGCATGCTTAGGTCAAACTGACAATTTAATTCTACAGGGTATTTAGACACAACAACCGAAGCTTAAGATTTCCGCATGCTGTGGTATTGTTGTTGCTTTCAGCCATTGACATTAACGCCCTCCAGTAGTGCCCAAGTCAGCAGCAGAAGCAGCTGCAACAACATTCGATGCCGCAGTGGCAGGCGAAGTTGAACCGCAGTTGCTGTTGCAGTTGCCGATGCTGTTGGGGATGGTGTTGCATTTGGCATACGTGTAAATCGTAAATATCCGGCACAAAACGATATGAAGGCTGGTGGAATGGGCCAAGCCCAGGACATGCCTCAGTGCGGCAATAACAAAAGAGAGAGAGACGCCACTTGGGAATTACACTACGGTTTGCGGATACAATCGAGCGACTGTCTATATGGAAATACCAGTAAATACGTATAGACTCGAATATGCATTCGTGTGGTGGCATCATTGTGGTGACGCCGCAAACTTTATGGTGCAATGCAATTGTGTCAACAGAAGAAATGCAAATTTTATGTGGCAATTGAAAACGGTAACGGATTCACTTAACCATAAATGCTACCCACACGGACAGACAGTCGCCCTAATGATACAAACTGAAGTGACCACTTTAAAATGTTAATCATCTTGGTAACAAACTTACAACCTTTACTTAACTAAACCTATTGAGCAATTGCCAACAGTTTTATTTTAAGGATTAAATCTTCATAAAGTGCCAGCAATTCAGTGTTCTTATATTTTAAGCTAGCAGTCTGTGGTGAATTTTTACTCAGCTGATTTTTCTTTTTAAAAACAATTTTCCACAGTTTTCTAAAAGTCATCAACAACTCATAATTTGCATATTTGTCAAGCGCATGACCGACCAGGTAAAAAAAAAGTGAAACGGATGCAAGGAAAACATGTCCTTTGCTTTATGCGCTTTACCTTCATATTAATGAGTATTTTTCGCATTCTATAGAAAATGAGAATTGGAATCTCATCTGACATTCCCCATGCAGATGCAAATGCGGTTGCTTATTGTCAACGGGTATAATTTTCACACTGCTCCAGCTGTGATGCCTTTAGCGAGGTTTGCTATCCATTTCATCTTTTCCCTTTCTCATCTTTAGCCTTTTTCCAAATTGAGTCCTTTTCTTCATTTCAAGCTTAATTTGATTGCTCTGCGCTGCGGTTGGAGTTCTTTTTGTTTTTGTTTTTGTTTTTCCTTTTTTTGCTAATTTTGATTTTGCTGCTGCATTTTTGCATCATATTCGTTATATTCATAAATATTTATGAATCAGCAAGTTGTCCAATACAAAGACAACAATACAAATACCATCTAACACTTTGCTTTGTTTTAAAGCCACAAACTCATCCAACCCATTGGCAAACATATTTTTTTTTCAGGTAATGTTGAATGTGCAGCAGTTAAACTCATTAAGTTTGAACTTAAAATTTAGTAAGTACTACTTATTGTATTTTTTCTCCTGTTTTACAGAAGAACCAGTCGTCTACGGGTTTGTGACAAACACCACCAGGTTTTCTCATCTTATAGGCATCCTTAATAGTCTTACTGAGCTTATCAGGTCTGCCCCCTTGCCAAAAGAACCACAGGTCATAGGTCGGATTGTAGGCCAACTTTAAAACTCCATCCGATAGTTTACTAAAAAGCAAGTCAAACCAATTTGTTTCAATTAATGAAAAATTCTAATTAGCATCGCTTTGAATTTACAAATTCAGCTCACTTTTCAATCACAGTAGAAACTGTTGTTACCAGAACCAAAAGGCCAATTGTGATAAGTGTGCGAGCCATGTTCTCTGTGCACTGTTCACCTTACGCTTCGCGACTGCCAATTTATTCAGTTGCTCGCTTGTCTATATAAGGCCACTAGGAGGCCGAATGCCGCATTTAAAAATGTGTATATATTTTTTTCTGACAAATTGAACTGCCTTGTTACATTATGTATGTTAAGTAACTAAAAACCGAATAGGTTTTTTGCAGTATGACGAATATCAAATACGCTAATATTAAATCAAATATTATTTTTTATACAATGAGATTATTTTCAATATTCTGTTAAAGATGTAATGAAAATGTTAATAGTGTGTTAATTACGCTACCTTTTATTTTCCACCGACAGAGTGTCTAGACGGCATTGTACTTTTTATGGCTGTCTGTTGTTAGCGTCCTGCGCTTTTGGCAAGCACTTGATCAAGTTGTATGCACATAATTTTGGAGTGCCAACAGGCATTCTTAATTATGGACAACAAGTTGTTTATCATTCTTCATTCATGTTAACCGTTTTTATAAAGCAGGCCATGAAGTCGATTGCTAACAACATTAACAACCAGGGATAAAAACCGCAACAGAAACTTTAACCGCTAACCGATATAAATCGATTCACATTTATAACCGTAGCTGAAACAAAACTTTATCATTATACCTAAGCAGAAAAGTATTAATGACAAATATATAATAATCATATAAGCGTACTACAACACTGACAGCGTATTTAATATTCGGCTTGCATAGAAAAGCATACTTTGTTGATATTGTATAGCAAATTGTATACTTTGCATGAACAATGTTTATCAGGTGTGTTTCACAAATGACTAGATATCTTGATGACAATTGATTTTGAAAACAGCCGAACGAAATATCCACCTCAAATGTCAGAAATATATTTTCGAAGGTCACAAATATGGGATACCACAAATTTACTTCAATAAAATTTCAAATTAGCGTAATTTTTTATACAGAATTATAATTTTTACAGTGCTCCAGCTCACTGCTTTAAGCGATTTTTGCTATACATTTCATCTTTTCTCTCTCTCATCTTAACCTTTCTTCAAATTCTGTCCTTTTCTTAATTTCAAGCGTGATTTGATTGCTCTGCGCTTCGGTTGGAATTCCTTTTTGTTTCTGTTTTTTCCTTTTTGCTTACTTTGATTTTGCTGCTGCATTTTTGCATCAAATTCGTAATAATCATAAATATTTATGAAGCAGCAAGTTGTCCAATACAAAGAGAAAATTCTGAAAATACCACCTCCACAAGCTTAACACTTTGCTTTGTTTTAAAGCCACAAACTCATCCAACCCATTGGCAAATATAATCATGCAAAGTGCTGGAACGGAAAATCAATTAAAGTCCCTTAAGCAAATTGAAAATTTAGAGCATATAAAATTCTATAAATTTAATGCAAAATGCCAATTTACTCACCCACAGATCAAACATTTTTCGGCACAAGCATTCATGTTGAAAATCAAACATTTAATACAATTTCAATTTGTGCTTGTGTGTATTTTTGAAAACCACATTGAGTGAAAAAAAAAGGTTATTTGCCTTTTTGTATCAATAAATTTATATATAAAGAATATAAAAAACGAGTTAACGTGCATTCGTATATCCTTAAAAGTCGTACAGTCTAAAGCGAGTCGATTTGATATAAATGGATTATAGACTCCGCTTTTCTGAAATTATATAAATATAAAGACTGGTTTAAGCTAGTCTTCAGACCACTATGGAGCTTTTGTTCATTTGTTTGCAATGAAGTCTATATCTGTAGCTGATAAATTAAACAAATTTTTACAAAATTAAAAAAAAAAATAAGCAAATGCCCAATATTACAGGGTATTCTAGTCATGCATCGTTGCTTTTATTTTTCGTTTTTGCATACAGAAAAATATGCTTTGATTTGCAATTGCTGACAATCTGTCGATTTTCAGTGTGTGTGTGTTGCAGTGTGTGAGTGTCTGTGCTCTGCCTAAAGTTTTGCAGTCAGAATGCCAATTTGATTAGTTCCAAAATAGTTTTTTGCGGCCTGCCTCAAAACTTTTGTGAATGGCAGAATTTTTAAAGTTATCTTGTTAAAAATATGTAGTCTGTGGCATAGTATTTGACATCTTTTTAAAAGAGATTTATCATTCGATTCGCATTGAAATTGAGACTGAAATACGACCCAATAAGTTGTCCTAATTATTGTAAAAGACTTTTTTATCAAACATTAGCTGTAAGTAAATGATGAACATAAATATATACATATTGCGTATACGCAATATTCCATACATAAATTGTAGCATTCTTTTAGGGCTTCTCACTAAATTGAGAGGAAAACAATTTAATTTATATGGCATACGACAACAGTTGCCGGACACTTGACTCATTTTTCTTTCATAAAAACAACATGAACAATAACCAGTCTGACAACAAATTGACTCTTTTTCACGCACATCATTTTGTAGCTGTAAATATTGACAAGTATTTGTTGCAAATTTCAGTGGAAATATTAAACATGTTTTGTTGCTATTTTTTCTTGGCTGCCCCCTTTTATAAAAATGTATAGCCACAAATACCAATAACAATAAGTGAGCCATCAAAAGTCATTGTGTAGTGATATCTAAGAGTAACCAATCATAAATTTAGACTGCACAAAGTAAACTCTTCAGTTGCTGTCGCTCATCGTCTTTCATAAATTATTTCATATTTCGTTTCCCTTTGCGTGGCGTACTGTGCCACAATGTAGCAAGTAATGTAAATGTGTCGGTTCACAGTCAAATGTATGCGAACTGTCTGACTCTCTTTCTGTCTGCCCCGCAGCGAACTACAAATTGCTCTCGTTTTTTCCCTGCAACGAGCCAAGTCCAATACTGGCCAAAGCAAACATAATAATACCAACTGTGACTTCAATCTCCACTTCATTTGGCCAAACAAAAAACAAGAAAAGAAACTCTATTTTATCGCTGGCAAAATGACAAATGTTTCTGGTCCGCTAAAAACTGTGTCAAAACTTTTGCCCGTTGATTTTGATTTCATCCTTAGTTTTCACTGAGTATGATTATAGCGAGTATAGCATTTTCTACAATATACTTTAGTTGTGTCTAGAGCATTTTCTAGTCGTTGTATATCTTAATTGTTTCCAAGAAAAACTTTGTCAGCTCACATGATTTTAAGTAAATTGGCAGAAAACATTTGTAAGCACGTTTTAGAACTAAACGAATAATTGCAGTAATTGGCAATTGTTTTCCGTAAAGTTAATATTATCTATTGCATTTGTCTTTGCTACAAGTTATTGTCAACAAACGTGGTAGAAATAGTTACAAGCACTTAACGTTAGTATTATCTATTATCCATTTCACTTTAATTAAACAATTTTTTTTTTTTCAGGTAATGTTGAATGTGCAGCAAATAAACTCATTAAGTTTGAACTTAAAACTCAGTAAGTACTACTTATTGTATTTTTTCTCCCGTTTTACAGAAGAACCAGTCGTCTACGGGTTTGTAACAAACACCACCAGGTTTTCGCATCTTATAGGCATCCTTAATAGACTTACTGAGCTTATCAGGTCTGCCCTCTGGCATAAAGAACCACAGGTCATAGGTCGGATTGTAGGCCAACTTTAAAACTCCATCCGATGGCTTACTAAAAAGCAAATCAAACCAATTTGTTTCTATTAATGAAAAATTCTAATTAGCAACGCTTTGAATTTACAAAATTCAGCTCACTTTTCAATCACAGTAGAAACTGTTGTTACCAGAACCAAAAGGCAAATTGTGATAAGTGTGCGAGCCATGTTCTCTGTGCACCGTTCACCTTACGCTTCGCGACTGCCAATTTATTCAGTTCGCTTGGCTATATAAGGCCAGAAGGAGGCCGAATGCCGCATTAAAAAATGTGTGTATATTTTTTTCTGGCCAATTGAACTGCCTTGTTACATTATGTATGTTAAGTAACTAAAAAGCGAATAGGTTTTTTGAAGTATGACGAATATCAGATACACTTATATTAAATCGAATATTATATCATATACAATGAGTTTATTTTGCACAGACAGAGTGTCTAGACGACTTTGTACTTTTTGTGGTTGTCTGTTGTTAGCGTCCTGTTTTTTTTGGCAAGCACTTGATCAAGTTGTAAACATGTATACCCATAATTTTGGAGTGCCACCAAGGATTCTTAATTACGGAAAATTATTAATTCAAACTCGAATACTAACACTATTTAAAACCAGGGTTAAAAACCTAAACAGAAACTTTAACCGTTAACCAATATAAATCGATTGACATTTATAACCGTAACTGAAACCGTAACCGAAACAAAACTATCGTTATAATCAAACAGAAAAGTATTAATGACAAATATATCATATTCGTATTTGCATACTATAACCCTGACAGTGTATTTAATATTCGGCTTGCATAGAAAAGCATACTTTGTTGATATTGTATAGCAAATTGTATACTTTGCATGAACAATGTTTATCAGGTGTGTTTCACAAATGACTAGATATCTTGATGACAATTGATTTTGAAAACAGCCGAACGAAATATCCACCTCAAATGTCAGAAATATATTTTCGAAGGTCACAAATATGGGATACCACAAATTTACTTCAATAAAATTTCAAATTAGCGTTGTTTTTAATACAATACATAATATAATGTAAAATGCATAATTCAATATACATATTTATCGAAACATGCTACATACATATATTTTTGACATTTGAAAGTTGGCCAAACTTCAAAAGCATAGAATTTTCTCCCAATATTTTCGGATGCTAAAAATTAAACTGATTACAGCTAAAACCAGTGAAGTAGCTAATGTTTTAGAAGCAGATGTATTTATTTATTTATTTCAATTCTTTTCTATTTGGAGTTGCTGTGTATACGTAATATGTTAAGTAGAAAGCTTTGGGCGACCCTTTTGTGGCCATGGAAAAAGAGAAAATTTATTGGATAAACACTTGGAATAAACACATTATGAACACAGAGAGGCGCCACACACTAGTAGTTTAGTAAATAAATAAACACAAAAGGGAGTAAGTCAAACAAAGGTCATGCGAGTCTGTGTCCTATGTATGTGTGAAACAATTGTTTGCAAACCATCAGCTACAACAAAAAAACATTTGTGTGCAAGTTTTCTGAATTTTTGCGTGTTATTTTAGCTATAGCTATATTTATACATGCATGCGTATGCGTGTGTGTTTGTTTTGGCTATGCCACGCCCACACGACATTATGCTAGCACATATTTTAACATTCTATGTATGTCTTTCTCCATGCTTTCATTTGTCATGATTTGTTGCGGCCTTGCATGCAATAGCATAATAAGCCAAGCGAACACATTGACACAAAGTCTGGATCTCCCACCTCCCACCGAGGAAAGCGGCAGTCAGCACTCATGCGGCTCGTTGCACGACTTGCTGCACGACTCGTCTCCATTGTTGTGTCATATTGTTGCACATGTAAAACGGCAACAACAAGAACAAAAACCGCTGTGGACTGAGTACGTGTCGGGCATGCATCTAAAACTTTCTGTGTGTGTGTTTGTATGTGTATTTTGAGTGCAAGAATCTTGTTTATGGCAATAACAAATATGCATACAGTGTTTCGGAATTTAATTAAATTATAATTGGACACTTTCTTGCATGTGATGATGACCATAGTTAAGCGAACAAACTGCAGTTTTCGGTTTCAATTTGTATCAAATCTCAATTAAGTTACTCCTAACTGGCCAGTTATGTTCGCCAGTGTCGTCCATAAACAAATATTTTTGGTTTAAGCTATGGCTCTAGTCAAGCCACAAAAGTTGACAATAACATGGCGTATACGTAATGCGTTAAGCGACTTGTCTAGGCTGTTGTCCTCGAAAACCTAAGAAAACAAATCCCCAGAGACAACAACAATAACTGCAAAGGCTGCTCCCCAAAAGATTAGCTGGCATTTGATTAAAGTGCGAACATTTACAATAAAACGAGTCGAGGACAATGGGACCCATGAAATCAAATCAAATCAGCTAACAAAAAAAAACAAAAAAAAAAAAGATAAATAAACTAAGGCTAACAAAGACAGGCCGTTTGCTGTTTGTCGCACAAGTCGAGTAGGTTTTTGCTCCATTTCAATCAGCATTTTTCAGACAATGCTAAAAAAAAAGAACAAAAACATAAAAGAAAACATCAAGGAAATGACATTGGGGAAAAACATTTGACCATTATTCCTGGCCATGTCACACAAAATTGAATTGTGTCCCCAAATGAGACAAAAAGTCTAAATAAAAGCTGTAGAATTTTTAAACCATTCTTTGAAATACAAATTTAGTAAGCATAACTTGTGATTAATATTTTAAAAGGAATTTTCACACACATGTCCTTGCGATTTTTGGGACAGCATTTATATTATTTCTTTTTACAACTCTGACGATGGTTCATTTTCATTATTCTTTTTACATCCAATATTTTCATTACATTTCAACTGACTAAAGTCTTCAGCTTATTGCGGTTGCTGTAATGACACTTTTCATATATTTCTAATACCTTTGGCTAACATATTTTTGCTTGACTCAAATTGTTTTCAAAGCTCTTACAAAAACCCTTGTCAAAGTGTATTATGACAGATGGGTTAGACAAATCTTTGCTTGAATTTTTATATATGAACTGAGTAACTGCTCCAAAGCTCGGTGGATTACCTTACTATGATTTACTACACTCAAGTTACAATAAAAATATAATATACACAAAAAAATATACACCAAAATAAGAATTTATATCAACTTTTAATATAGAAATCGGATTTTACGTGCCAACTTATGTGCAAGAAGAGAAAATATGAAACTGGCCCAAGAAAAATGTAAAAAGTAAGGTTCAAAAAGTCCACTTAACAACAAAATTGTTTGCATAAGCTGGCGTTGAATTAAAACCTTAAGGCCGTCGCTTATTAAGGCTTAAAGTCGAATCGAGGCAAGCTGCGTAGTCGCTGGCTCTGTATGCATACTTATACAAACTTATTTCTGAGAACGAAAAACTCTTACTTTACACATTTTTATGACCCTGACAACGAAACACCCCGCAGCACAACGGTCGCCAATTATATCACACACACACACACCCCCAACAAAATTAGCTTGGCCATGTTTACGAGCACGAAAAAAGAAATGTGTTTTCTTTTACAAAAAATGCAATTAAACTGCTTTTGGTTAGTGTGAAGGATGCAGAATCTTAAATTATGCAACATTTACTAAAATACGATTTAAAAGAAGAAGAAAATGTTGATTTGCTTTATCATCGTTTTCAAGCCATTTCACTTCATTTACTTCTTGGAAACTCACTGCAAAACCGAAACAATGCCAAATGACGGAGCAATAAGTGATAAATATAAGAGTTCACGAGTTAGCCAGAGTTGTCCTTGGCCATCATCATGTTCATCCTCATCATCATCAGAATGCTCAGTATCAGTTGTGCTTCATTGTGTTTGATTCGGTTGCGTTGGGCCGCTGTTATCGCTTGTTAACACTTCATAGGAAATGCGGCCTGGTCCTTGCTTCATCATTGCAATGACCTTTATATAACTGTGCGACTTCTTTTAGCCCCTTTTTGCACCCAGAGATCCTTGGGGCCAATACGCTTAGTTAGCTGTTGGCCTAGCCACAAAGCACACACACCCACACTCACTTTCACACCCAACATCAACCCGCTTTTGCGTGCAAAATGTCAAAATATATTTTAGTTGAATTTATGGTCATTGACCAAAAGCATCGGACTATCCACAGCTATTCAGCTATCCTTTGTACCGGGCAAGGGGATTTGTATGTGTTCATGTGTGTGTGTGTGTGTGTATGTTTTGCGTTGTGTCTTTACTTATTTTGGGGATTTACACCACGCTTATCACACACATCCATACTCTCATACCCATACGCTCTGAGTGAAGTCATGAGTTTTGGCCAGCGTCTAAACTGAAAATATTATGCTACATTTCATTATAGCACACAGACACACAAACACACACGCTCACAGAATATCCAGAGCGGATGAAGCGAGTTTGGCTTGAATGTTTTACAGCCACTTAAAATAGATTAGCTTTCAACGTTTTCTTTAAAAAATAATAAATTACTTGCCATAATTTTTCACGTTGGCCTTTTCGTTGTGTGTTGGAATTGCCAGTCCAGCTTCTGGGTCTGCAAATAATAGAAAATCCATTGGAAACATAAGCAACTGTCAATGATTTAATGCCTGAAATCAAAACCATTCCCACACACCATTTGATAAATGAAATGACAAACACTTTCACAGCAGACACACATACATTAAACACACGCATACAAAATGAATACATCAATCTGAACTGGTCTCGACTGGCAAATTAATGGTATCACATGACACAAAAGGTTTACAACTATCATAACTTATCATTGAGAACTAGAGTTTCATTGACTTTATTGTTTACAGTACAACATTTAAGCAGACATCCTTTGCATACACATGCATATTCATAAACCTCAAGTGGATTCACTTAAATAATTATCGAGTGGAAAACGAATATTATAATTTATATTGTTTCTCTGCTATTGCCATTATCCATTTTCTACTCTGTTTATAAAAATATTTAAGTGTAAGCAGAAAATTTAAAATAATTGCTCACTTTAGGTTCAGGCTCTAGTTACAGATTTTCATGCAGTGAACTCTGCCAAATTGTACCCTGTGAGAAATGACAAGAATTTTATGTATTTATTACAAATATTATATCAAGTTGCAGGGTATAATAAAGAGCACATCAATCGGTAAAGTAATCTTGAAAGTGAAACACGAAATGATTTCTTAATGCAATTTGTTTTGACTTTACTCTCCAAGCCATTTAAATGTGAATTATTATTTTAGTGAAACCAAAAAGTCTAAAGCTGTTATAAATAGTCATGCAATATTTAAATAAATTTCAACAATTTTGCTCAATAAATATTTAAGCAAACTAAATCTCTCTTCAAATAGTAGGCACATTTCCATTTAACAAACTGCCCAAAAGTATGCTACAAAATATTTATAGGCTGCATGTTGATGGCGTGGCGTGTCTATGGGATTTTAACAGTGAGAGCCGAAAATAATTCACAATGCCATGTAATAATCGCATTGGCATGCTAAAATATAATAAGCGGCAATTTTATGCACAAAATGTACACAATTTTCGATGTAAATTTCAAAAAACCCTTGTTACATGCTCGTTTGAGGCATTTGTGTAGTTTTCAATGCATTCCCGGCATTTGCTTTAATGATAATAAAATGCAGCACTGAAATGTAATTTATCACTCGCCAGAGTGTGCAGGCTTTCATGCATCTATTCTGTGTTGTTTAATTTTTATATTTCCGGTTTTGATGTCGGCCACATGAGATTGCACGACCATGCCAGTCATGGTTTATTGTTTACCTTTATGTGTGTGTGTTGCATGTACATTTGTGTGAACTACGAATGTCATTTGAATAGTCCTTTTGGCAGGCCATTTTGTGTTCTTGATTGAACTCGTCTATGCATTTCTGTGTGCTTTCAAAAGCTGCCCACAAAAATGGTCAATGACAGCATCAAAGCGATTGCTCTTAGCTCTCATAACTGACTGACAACGGTTCGTAATGCAAAGAAAGATGAGCCCAGCAGTACTCGAAATCAATCTACAGTGGCATTTGATAGATCGACATAGCTTTCAACAGTTTTTATTGAATGTTGATTGAACCAAAGCTTTCTTCACGTGAGTGTAAAAAAAAATGTAAAAATATCATCAGGTATGTTCTATAAATCTCTAAGAAACTTAGAATATAAAATCTTTGTTCGGTTGTTTTAAAAGCAATTCTCTGTTAAATATCTAAGCATTTATGTAACACACTTGTTAGTCTAATTTTGATGCAACTACAAAATTCTTAGTTGTAATTTAAAATTCAATTTATTTTGTCTGCATTATTTGTCGGCCTTTATTAAGTGCTGTATATAAACACTATATTATATATTAATATGTAGCCCGAAACACATTTTAAACTACACATTAACTATTTCTGGTTAAATTGAGTGTCTCGCAAATTTGGCTAATTGCCATAACGTACACATTTTGAATTGCTTAAAGAGCGTAAAGCCAACTGGTCAACTGTGTTGTCGTTGTTGCCAAGCTCCAGGCAGGTTGTTAGCGTGTGTTGTTGTGCCATGTTGTTTGCATTTTCATCGCGTCGAGCTCTAAAATTGCTCAGCTGCTTGTTTTCAACTGTCGTTGCGGCTCCACCTGGACAACGTATGTAACAGAGCCAGCAAATGCTGACTTAACTAGTGAGTTTTAACTCAATTGCTTTATATCCTACATCACAGCCTGTGGCGATAATGAGCAGCTCGCCTGTCTAGCCTGCTACGAACCAAGCTGTAACGTGCCCTATTACTTTGATGCTAAATGCCCATTTATATATAGTTGCAAGTTGGGATGTGGTTGTAAGTATGGCTATGTCCGCGATGATCAATCCCGTCAATGTGTGTTGGCTCTTCAGTGTGAATTCATAAGCAAAATGAAACGATTTCATGGATACTAAAATTAAGCGTGAAATACTTTAATTTCACTTCGAATTGAGCTGTCGGCTTCAGTCTCAATCAAACTGTTTTAATATGTCTACACTTCAGTTACAATTGTTATTCCTGCTCTTGTTGAGCATTTTGCATTCGTTATGGGCCCAGACGGAAAACTTCTTCTCTGGCGAAATTAAACGCAAAACTCGTAAGTTATATAATCTATAAATATAGTTATGCCTCATTTGTCTTTCTTTTAACAGTTTGCTTACCTGATATTATCGGAGCCATTACGGAGTGCTTTAAAAAATAAAAATTAATTGTAAAATTTCATGAATCAAATAAGCAAGAAACGAAATTGTAAATACACGCTGTTGACTGAGACAACTTCGTGGCTCTTCAATTTAAATTTGGAAGGAATTTTACGACTATGTGGAACCTTATTTTCACAGTTTCCATTTGCTGTTCTATTTCTCCTGGCATTTTTATGGCTGTCGACATCAAATTGTATCTTGAGATTCACAAAAAAAAACTTTTATTGTTTACTTTTCAGAGAGCTTGAAATTTACGAGCCATTCCCACTGTAAGTGTATGTGCGATATGTGCACTGACACAGCTTTAGCTATGTGTGGATGTGAGTGTGGGCGTGTGTGTGTGTGGTGTGTGTCTGTGTGCTGGTTCATAAAGCAGACAATGTTAAATCTTAAATCTCAGTGGCACACTCGTAAATATTAATTTACTTGCTGAAACTTGCGGCTTTTGTGGCTTATTCTAGTTGACTTTTGGTTGCCAGCCATTTTGTGGTTTCTACTCGTAGATGCAAGAATTATCATAAGTGTGAACAAAATGTCATTTCGCTTTTACCTGCTCAATTTTATGGCCTTGGAAGCAGCCGTTAACTTGGATTTCCTGCAAATTATGCACTTAAATTGATTGGCAATGTCGAAATGTCATTTTTTGATAGATAGACAGATTCTGTTTGCATATGCATATTAAAAATGTCGTGGTTTTGCAAAAACTTGTTAATATTGGAGAGGAGTAAAACTTAAGCTTAGGAGTTTATTTAAATAAAACGTATTTGTAAAGTAGTCTCTTGTAAAATAAATTCCTTTTAAAGCTTCCCAAAAAAAATATCCTTCATTATTTTTTGTTTTATTATTCATTCTTACAAGTATGCAACACTTTTTATTCAAAACGGAGGGAAATAATATATTGAAATAAATTAAAGTCACTTTAGACGGTAGTCCACGCTAGTGACAAAGCATCGTTATTCAAAATGTCATATATTTTGTAATATATTTTCACTCACTAAATTTTTTATTTAATTTAATTTGAAGTTTATTGTAACAAATTTTTAATTTTATCCAAAGTAAACAAAGTAAGTTTACGGAAACAGATCTGATTAATATTAGAAAGATATAAAATATGTAAATATGTCTTTAAGAAAACCAAGAAAAGTGTTTACGTTAATATATTTCTAAAATTAGGTTCATGCTTTGTTATAGTTTTAGTGCAGATAACAGGATAGAATTGTGATGCAGAACAAAACAATTATCATCAAAAACATTTAATAAACTCAGAAAATGTCGTTGTATATTGTGTGTTAAAGTGTATGGGAATTTTTGGGCCCACAAACATCCGACAAATTTGCACACTAAATGATTACTATTATTATATTATTACAGACCGTTGGCACCATTAACTACAACGTGGCTCGTTGTTGTTGGTTGATGATTTTTTTGGGCGGGTGGTTGGGTGTCGGGTGGGATCTGGTCAGTGGCTATAGTCATGTAATTCTTTTTATGTCTGCCTATAAAAAGCAATTAAATCGCCAGCAAAGTGCTTGCACACACACGTACACATAAACACAGGATTGTTATTATTTTGGTATTGTTGTTGTTGACGATATTAAGGTCACTTTAGTTACGTTGGCCGAAATGGCAGCGCGAAAATAAAATTAAATTACCCATTAGTGGTAGATTTTCGTCTCATTTTGGGCAAATTGCATTTTATGCGCTTTCATGATGTTCACATAAATTTATTATTATTTATTATATTTTTTTATTTAGATAAATTGCGAACACTTGATAAGTGAATATGTATTCTGTGGTAAATTGATAGCTGTAACATGAATTTGCCGGAAATTGCATAAATTTAATAGATACAAGCTTAAATGCAAATCCACTCACAATCGCAGTAAAATCCTAAAGTTTGTTGTGATTCCCCGTAAAGTTGTGGCCGTTTTTCTAACCGTTCTTGTCTGATAATCGAAATAGATTCTTGCTGCCGTTGTTTTTCTTTTTGTGGTTGTTGTGTAATAAATTCAAAAGTTTGCTCTTGTTCAAGCGGGAAACCTTTACCTCTGTTTTTACCACAGCCAACTGCAAATGGTTACAATGCTTTCTCGCTCATAGCTTGGCCGTTTAAAGATGAAAGTTCAGCGAAACAATTTTCTACGCATTCATGTGCACATAACGAGTTCGCTTAGAACTTTAAGATAAAGCCTATCGGTCCTACAGTCCCATAATGTTCTTAATTCCTTATGAACCGCCCAACAACTGCCAATTGCATAATGAGCTTCTCCGTTGCCCCATAACGGTTGTTATTGTTACTTGTTCTGCTGCTTCAGCTGCTATTTGTTCCAGTATTCGTGATGCTTGTTGTTCTCTCAGCTTTGGGCCATAAGCAGCGGAAGTGGTTAGATAAGAGAATTTCGACAAAGTTGCTCATTTTAATCGAGAAACTTTTCTTCATTTTGATTGCATATAAGTACTTGAATACATGAAACTGAGAGTCTTGTTTTATCTTCAATGGACACTTGAACGTCCGACATGAAGTATAGTTTGTCGAATAAGTTTTCTAAAACTATTTAAAGTGAATAACTCCAATTAGCTTATAGAAATTCCTCAACTTTCTTATTTCTGCCCAAAATAAAATTCCAGTTGGAACTGTAAGAAAAACATTTAATTTATTTTCAACCCTCAGTTTCTGTCTTTCTGAATTTCATGCATTCGCCTGAAAGTATGCAATGCAATGCCAATCGCTCGTCAATTCTTTCAGTATTATTTACAACATTGAATAAAAGGCCAATAATTGCGGCAAATGCCACTTAAAAGTTCTGATTTGAACCAAAAACAAACGAAAAATGAGCCAAATTCACTAAAAGAGCGCCGAATGTTAGTAACATTGTTAGCACTGTTAACGCTAACACTAACCTGTTAGTAAAACTCTCCTCCTGAAAGTATGCAAGGGTTAGTGACTTTTTCTTTAGTGCGCGCTAAATTTGAACTGAAAAGCTGCAATTTTCTAAAATCAATTAAAAATTTAATAAAAACAATTTGAGAAAAACAACAAAATCCAAAATTTTGTAAATAATTAACGTTCAATCTAAAATTGGTTTGGTGCCGTTAGCTCTTCGCGTCTCGAAATAAAAAAAGGAAGCAAATTGTTAATTCTAGAAAAGTCCAACAAAAATTCTGGTCCAAGTCTCAAAATTCTAGCTAAAAAATTGCAAAATTTAATTTTTCTGTGTCACAAAATCTCTGTCAACGAAATGCTCTGAATTTGCATTACATTTTGAAATCGGGTGCCAGGCAATCAGAAAAACGCGAACATAGCCATATTGTTTTGGTGCGCGCAAAGTGCGCGACTTTTCAAATTGGTGGAGAAGAAGAAGACATGGTTTGGGGTGGGTTTTTTTATTGAGCCGGCGAAAAACAAGTTTGGAAACTGCGCACTTTTCTTCTTCTCACGATCGCATTTGCAAACAACCCTGTCCTCTCTCATTGTCAGAAAATTGCAAACAGACGAGAGAGAGATGGCGCTTTGCTCAGTAGGCCCAAATTGAAATTGTTAGTAAATAACGACACCTTGCGGCAGTTTTGTGCAAAAACTCACGCCAAAAGCTAGTCGCACCACTCACTCCAGTGTGTTGCAAAGCGTGCTATCTCGCTCCCGCTAAACGCAAAAAGTTTTTCTGTTAACACTTGCTATGTTTTCTGCGCGCCTGCTCCGCCGGACAAAAAAAAGTGTGGTTTCAATGTCAATTTATTGACATTGGCTTTTTTGGCCACTTTGAGCTAGAAATTTGAAAAAAATATCAGAAATTTTGTTGAATTTTTCTCGAATTTCGTACGTTTTTTGTTTCTCAAGTTTTTTGTTATTTCTCAATTTTTTTTGGGTTTTTTCTCAACTTTGCCACCAAACCAAATTTAAAATAAAGTTAATTATTTTACCTAATTTTGGATTTTGTTGTGTTTTTGAAAATAATTTCTCAGCTTTTTTAAATTGAATTTTTGAAAATTTCAATTTCAATTGCGCGCAATGCGGCGCCAAAAAAATGTTAAGTTCGCTCCAGTTTTCTGTTAAGCAATTTTTCTGTTAAGCAATTTTTCTGTTAAGCAGTTTTTTCTGTTAACGTTTTGCGTTTGGTGTTTAGCCGCCAGGGGGCTACCATGTGCAATGTGAGAAGGAGGAGGAGTTATCGTTTCCCCTTTCTTTCGTGTTTTAAGTTCCGAGCGGGAACAGCGCCGTTCTTTCTATATAATAATATTAATGATTGGATTGGATTGCTCTGAATTTGCATTACATTTTGAAATCGGGTGCCAGGCAATCAGAAAAACGCGAACATAGCAAGTAGATGGCGCAGAAAACGAGCGACGTTTAGCGGGAGCGAGAGAGCCCGCTTTACAGCACACTGGAGTGACTGATGCGGCTATCTTGTTGGTGTATGAGTTTTAATGGCCGCCTTACCAGCTGTTCGGTGGTGAAACAAACAGCTGTTCATAAATTGAAATCGCATTGCCGCTTTAGAATATGATGCAACAAAGCAAACAAACGCATTGTAAAAGTAAACTGCTTAAATAACTGCAAATAGTGCAAGTGATACAATTTGAATATTTTAGTTGACGCCCGTCCTAAACGGACTTCGAGTCTGCCGGCACGAGGTGCCGCTAGCACTTCGGCCGCGGCTCCCGCCAAAATTAAAAAAAATTACGTAGCTAAAAAATTTATGTAATGCATATACTATTTAATAAATATTATTCGATCCGCAGCTGCGCGGCTCACAGGAGCATCCAGTGGTCACATTTTCCGTAGCCACGCGCACGTCATGTGTAAACAAATGCAACATACCAAAACCTAATTCTGAACTGATGAAAAAAGGAGCCAATTCGAAAAAATAAGTGCCATTGCGCCAACAGGACAAAAAAGAGCCAATTTTGGTGCAAAAGCGCCAATTGTGGCAACCGTGTTTACAACATTGAATAAAAGGCCAATAATTGCGGCAAATGCCTGAAGTGCATGGTTAACAACTGTCGCGCGAATGCAATAAATAAAAGTGCACATTTCAGTAAGTAAATAAAAACTGAAAAAATGCCCAGATCCAGAGTATTCAGCGTTGTTATGCCTGAAGATTTTACAGCCGACGGGGCTGGAATCAAAAAAAAAGTACATTTAATCCTGTTGTTCATTTAATTAATGTTAAAAACAAATAAACATCCACACACACACACTGTGGTTGCTAGGCTTCATGCGATATTTATTTACTGGGGGTAATAAATTGAATTTTAAGCCCCATGACGGCAATGAAAATGAGTAATGCAATTATATTCCACAATTTTGCAGACACATTTTAATGTTTGCTCTTTTGCTCTTTACTCGAACCGCAGGTATGTGCTCTCTCCAAGCGCGCCGTGATACTCCAATCCTCGGACATGTTGGCCTACAATGAACTCCAGCCTGTGGCTTTACATCAGTCCGGCAGTAACAACAACAACAACAATAACAACAACTACAATAGCAATGTGGGCGGCAGCACGGCAATTGCCTCGAAAGCATCAGCTCCACAGAACATAATAGCCAATTCTGGTCTGAGCTATGAGGATGTGTTAAATGATGACTTTCAGTTCGACATGGATGGACATGATGTGATGGTCTTTCTGCACATTCAAAAGACGGGTGGTACCTCCTTTGGACGGCATCTGGTGCGCGATTTAGACCTCAAGGTGAGTTCCAAATTTTCTTTGTCATTAACAGGCATGTTTTAGAAATCTCTAACAACCTAAAAGCAACAGAAATACAATTGTCTATGTTCCTAAAACCAAAACACGAATGCTCATAAATGTCTAACGATATTTTTAGCGTCCATGCGAGTGTCAACGTCAACGGAAACGTTGCTATTGCTTCCGTCCACATCGCAATGAGAACTGGCTCTTCTCCAGATACTCGACGGGCTGGAAATGTGGCCTGCACGCCGACTGGACAGAGCTGACCAGCTGCGTGGACGTCGAGCTGGACAAGAACGAGGGCGAGACGGCGAAGCGTCGATACTTTTACATTTCGCTGCTACGCGAGCCGATCTCACGCTACATGTCCGAGTATCGACATGTGCGACGTGGCGCCACATGGAAGGGATCAAGACATTGGTGTCTGGGTCGCCAGGCCACCGCTGCTGAGCTGCCACCTTGCTATAAGGAGAAGAATTGGCTGGACGTGGACCTCGATCAGTTTGCCGGCTGTGAGTCAAATCTGGCCGCCAATAGGCAAACACGCATGTTGGCTGATCTCGCCCTGGTCGGTTGCTACAACAAGTCATCGATGCCGGCCCACGAACGCGATCGCGTCATGCTGGCCAGCGCCAAGCGCAATCTGGCCGCCATGGCCTACTTTGGACTGACGGAATATCAAAAGGTAAGTTCACTATTTATAATAAAATCATGTAAGAAAAAATGCCAATATTCTTGTTGAAGAATATTCATTTTTAGTTTTATTTTAAAATTAATGATTGTAAGTGATAATCTTAAAAACGGATGATGAAATTTGAGTTATACTTTACGAATTAACTAGTTGTCATGACTTTTGAGCAAAAAAAATTTAATTTTGACTTTTCCATTAGAAATGAAGGCATATTTTATATATATTCTTAGTCAATGACCCAAGACCAATTCATAACATATTAAATATAGTCACTAATTGCCATCTTTTTATTAAAAAAGACTATTATGATAACAGTTTGTGTATTAATAAGAGCTTACATTAATTTAATTGTTTATTTCAGTTTTTAAATTTATTTATTCAACAATATTGTGCTTGCTTTGCAGATGTCCCAATACATATTTGAAGAGACCTTCAACCTGCGCTTTGCCATACCCTTCGAGCAGCACAATGCAACAATTTCAGCAGCTGCTGTCCTCAATCTGCGTCCCGATCAAAGGCGACGCATCGAGAAACTCAATAGCCTGGACATTGAGCTCTATACATTTGCCAAGAATTTGTTGTTTCAACGGTGAGTACTCGATAGAGAAGTGGCACTTAATTAGTTACTTAAACAATGGGCATCATTAGGTGGCCAATTTTACTCTTATTTAGGTTGTTCCTTTAGAAGTAAGAGAAGACAACATTTCTGTTTGAATACAACTGAAGTAGAGATAAGTAGTAAGAGTGCTAATCAAACTTAAAAATTGTATTAAGGAAAAAACAACATGCTTCATTTACTGTTTAGAATGAGTTTTTAATTGCATTTGTCTCAAAGAATGAGAACCATGTCTCAAAAGTACCAGCAGGGATTAAGTAAAAATACCATTCCATTCACTAAATATAAATGACAAATTAATTAAATCGATGCACATCAAACTGTTTTGAAATGTAATAGTTAAAAGAAGAGCATGAAGGAAAGGAATTTCACAAAGAATATTTCAATATTGAATCTGTTTACAATCCTTGTCAATTTATCTTTATCTATTTATTCATTTTTAACAAGAACATAATTGGCTTATGTGCAGATACAATGATAGCTGATAGTTTTGCACAACGAGGTGTTAACCCAAAACGCGTCTGCATTTCTAGTTTCTTATACGTTACAACAAGTTTATCCGGACGGGAAAACCTGATCCTTATAGCTGTTTTAGATGCACGTTTCTTGCGCAGAGCGTCTACAACTAAGGTCGATGACTCAGTGTCAGTCCTTTGATGCTTTTGTATCCCTTTAAGGGTGAGAAAACCCTTGCAAGGGACCTTTCTTTGTCAGCGATCGTTTTGTATTGACATCGCCAGGCTAAAGGTTATTATTGCCATGCACACAACCACACACGCATTCTTTTTTAATGGATTCTATAATGGATCCCATAGATGTACCTTTCATTAGTTGGCGTTATATTTGGCGCATTGAAATGAAATTAACTTGGGTTATGCTTCGTCAGGCATGGAAATTTCTCGGTACTCTTGATATTTTAAAGCAACTTGGCTCTAAATATTCCATATATGAATGTACAATATTTGAGCAAAATAGAACAAAAAATAATGAAAAACTCTGCATCGGTAACACAAAAATCGAACTTTATTAAATATTTATAGTTTAAAATATTAAAATATTTCATCAGAAATATTTCAGAAATTTCATTAATTAGTTTAATTAATGTATAATAAAATGTAATAATTACTTTTAAATCTATTTAAACATAACATATCCGATCTCTCTTGTCTGTAGTGTTTTCTACTCACTTTGACTCAAGTCCTTCCTCAAGTAATTGAGCGATATTAATATTAGCTCAGAAGTTTCTGTCGTTATTTAACAGACAGTTCTTGTTAGTTTCATACATGGCATATTTGCATATGAGCAAAGTTGTCCATGGAGTTGATAAAACCACTCAATGACCTTTACATTCGCACAGCAGTTGTACATTTCAAATGTCCACACATAAGAAGCCATCTGTCCAGCTGAGCGCGCAACCTCAGCTTACTTTGCACAGCGGGAAAAGGTAAAGTAAATTATTTACTTTGTCAGGCCAATCTGTCTTTTGCCTTCTTATCACATCAGGTAAGGCGCAAACTATGTACAAATATCTGTATGCACTGAGGTAGTTTTATTGCTGTACTTTGCCAGAATATTCCTTGATGTCACAACAACTCAGCTGCAACTTTGCTGCGGGGCATCAAACGAATGATCTGATATCAGCATGGTTTTCTGATCGCAATTCAATTTATGGCTGAGGCAAATCATTTTCCACGCAATTCAATTGCATTTGAGGCGCAGGCGTAACGTTGCCCCTTTCCAGCATTTTCACGTTTCTCACATTTTCCTTTAATTATGCGGGTCGAGTGCAACTTAATGCTGGTTGCCAGCTGTTCGATATTGAACGGGGGGCTAACGGTTATTTCTACTACAGAGTTTTTGCTTTAGGTACTCGGTACTCACTACTATGTGTGATTGTGTCTAGGCAGCTGTGTGGCACACACTCACACAGATACATATAAAAAGAGATACACAGACACAGAGCGAGTTCCTTGGCCGAACTAAGGGATTCCGATGTCGTCTTGACAATTGCAACATTTGCGCGCGCCAAAAGTAAAATTTCTATAGTTCACAAAGATAAGAAAAAGGAAGCAAATGTGTGTGTGTGTACAGTGTGGCACGAACCACCACCAAACCACGGGACAAGACGTAGAGTACAGCAGTGTTGTCAGAATTTCAATAGCTAAAATAGCTATTTTTGTCAAATTAAAAAGCAGCTAGAAGTAACCTTCAAAACAATTATCTAGCATTCATAAATAGGGCTAAATTTAGAATTAGTATTAGAAAACAAAGCGTAAACTTGATAATATTAAAAGAAAAAGTTAACTTCATAAATTAGGTGTAAAAAAGCTAAAATTGTGCTGCAAATGTAACATTTTTCCAGTTGACAGCAGGAAAATATTCTACACTATAATATTTTTATTTCTTAATTTCTCAGCCTCAACAGAGAATATATTGATTTCTTAAGCATACAACAATTATCTGATATCCTGAAAATGTAGCAGCTACTAAAATGTTGTAGCTTTTTTAATTACTAGTATGAAAACTCTTTAAATTTTGTAGCCTTTTCAATAACAAGATATAGCTAAAAACGGCAGCACTGCTGCGCCGAGTTACCCTCCGTTTTCCTTTACCTTTTCACCGTCCATAGAACCCGAGGGTTGTTTTGTTGTGTTCCCTCTTCTGGTTTCCCGATCGCCTCGTTGCGGTGTCTGCATTTGCGCAGTCGCAACTCGCAACGCTTCAGTTAGGTTTTGACAACGGAACGCGTAGGAACAGAGCTACAGCTACAGCTATAGGGGCAGGCGGGTTACGGGATACTAATATACAAAAATTATAAAAACGAAATACTAATAATAATAAAAACAGAAACAGAAAACGGACCAAAAACAGTACAGCCTAAATTAAACGGACTCAAAGCATTTGTTAAACATATTATTAAAAAACGTTACAAGTTGTGTTTTACATTGTTTTATTGAGTTTTTGTTATTGATCCAAAAAATAAACACGTTAAACTATAATTAAGAAAAGTGTTAACCAATTGAAAAGAGAAGAAAAGCAAAGCAAATACCAAATTCAACATGTCGTTTTCCAAAGCCAAATTGAAGCGTTTCAATGATGTGGACGTGGTGTGTGGTTCACCGGCCGGCTCCGTCTCCGTCTCCAATTCGAACAGCTCGGCTGGATCATCGGGCAGTGCCACGCCCACAGCAGCGAGTGTTGCTGCTGCAGTGCCGCCTCCAGAGCGTAAGGAGCAGATCGAGAAGTTCTTTAAGGATGCCGTGCGCTTCGCCTCCAGCTCCAAGGAGGCCAAAGAGTTCGCCATACCCAAGGAGGATAAAAAGTCCAAGGGATTGCGTCTCTTTCGCACACCTTCGTTGCCGCAACGCTTGCGCTTCCGTCCGGCTTCCAGCCATACGGCGGAAAGTGTTTTGGGCTCGGCAAGTGGAAGTGGAAGTGGCGCCTCCACGGCGGCCTCGACGCCGCTGCACTCGGCTGCAACGACGCCGGTGAAGGAGTCCAAGTCGGTGAATCGTCTGAAGGGCAAGGAGGCGCTGCAGCAGGAGATTCGCAACAAGAACGAGCTAATCGAGAGCTATCTGAGCCAACTGGATGTGGTGCGTCGTCATGTCGATCAGCTGAAGGAGACCGAGCTGAAAATGCGCGAGGAACATGAGCAGACAGCGGCCAAAATGGATCAGCTGGTGCAGGCGCTCAATGCCGAGAATCTGGGACACAAGGAGCGCAACGAGCAGTTGACTGTGGAGCAGACACAGCTCCTGGAACGCTATGCGAATCTGGAGCAGCAGCTGCAGCAGCAGCGGGAACAGCACGAGCAGCAAGTGGAGCAGCTGCTGGCCGAGAACGAGGCCTACAAGCTGGCCAACGAGCAGCTGCAGCAGGTCTGCGAGCAGCAGCAAACGGCCCAGGATCAGCTGAAGGAGCAGCTCAGTGGACTGCAGACCGAGGTGGCCCAGGCGCGTGACACTTGCAGCGCCGAGCAGCAGAAGACGACGCAGCACATGGAGCTGATCGAGGACTTGCAGTCGAAGAACGGCACGCTGTTGGCTGATGTGCTGCTGCTGAAGCAACAGATCGAGCAGGATGCCCTGGCATATGGCCAGGAGGCGAAGGTCAGCCAGACGGAGCTCGAGTGTCTGCGCGTGGAGCGCAACACGCTGAAGAACGATCTGGCCAACAAGTGCACGCTGATCCGATCGCTGCAGGACGAGCTGCTGGACAGGAGCTGCGAGATCGACGCACACTGCGACACCATCCGCCAGCTGTGCCAGGAGAAGGCCAAGCAGGCGGAGCAGCAACAGGCGGTGGCCAAGGTTCAACAACAAAACGAGACCGATCTGGAGAGTGCCGTGGAGCGGGAGAAGTGCTACTGGCGTGCCGAGCTGGACAAGCGGCAGAAGCTGGCCGAGAACGAGCTGATCAAGATCGAGCTGGAGAAGCAGGATGTCATGGTGCTGCTGGAGACAACCAACGATATGCTGCGCCAGCGCGACGAGAAGCTGCAGAAGTGCGAGGAGCAGCTGCGCAATGGCATCGACTACTACATCCAGCTGAGCGACACATTGCAGCAGCAGCTGGTGCAGCTGAAGCAGGACATGGCCAAGACCATCACGGAGAAGTACAACTATCAGCTGACCCTGAACAACACACGATCCACGGTCAACATTCTGATGGAGCGTCTGAAGAAGTCCGATGCCGATGTGGAGCAATTCAAGGCGGAGTTGGAGTCGGTGCAGCTGGCCAAGGGGGCACTGGAGCAGAGCTATTTGACACTGCAAGCGGATGCGGAGCAGCTGCGACAGCAGCTCAACGAATCCCAGAAGGCGCTCGAGGCACTGCGCACCTCCTCACAGACCCTGCAATCGGAGGTATCGTTGAAAGAGTCGATGCTGCATGAGCTGCTTGCCAGCGAGTCGGACACACTGGCCAAATTCAATAAGATTGCTAACTCGTTCCAGGATCGCATCGATGGCGATGCCCAGCTGGCCCATTACAGTGACATGTACAGCGATCTGAAGCGCAAGGACGACGCCAGGGAGCTCTACATGGCGGACATGAAGAAGGCCCTCGATGAGTTCGCCACCGTGCTGCAGTTCGCCCAACTCGAGCTGGACAACAAGGAGCAGCTGCTGCTCAAGGTGCGCGAGGAATGCGAACAGCTGAAGCTGGAGAACATCGCACTGAAGTCGAAGCAACAGCCCACAGTGGCAATGCTAACGCCCAGCAAGCTGAACAGATCGAATACCACAGATCTGGAGAAGATTGAGGATCTGCTGATCGATTCCGAGCTGCGTGCCGAATGCGACAAAATCACATCGTGGCTACTCAACTCATCCGAGAAGTGTGTGCGCCAGGATAACAATAACGAGCTGAGCGAGATTCTCGCCTGCAAATCACCCAAGACTCGCACTCCCCGCACCCCACACAGTCCACGCACACCGCGCACTCCCAAATCGGCGAACAGCACCCCAAAGAAATCTCTGCTCTTTGCCAGCGGCAAGGAGAATGTTGCGAGTCCGCCACAGAAGCAGGTGCTCAAGGCGCGAAACATGTAGGCGTCGAAAACGAGACGCAAACTACAAGAAAAGCAAATTTTAGGCTACATTTTCCACTTACTCTCGTACATGATAAATTATTAGAAATATACACATTTAGTTAAGGAACGTAATATGATGAAATACATGATGTACATTGTTGCATACGACAATTAGACAAAAACTCGTTTTGATTTCTATTTTCCCAAGCGCAGCACAGTCAAGTTTTTCCAACCCCAAGCGAGCGACGCTGATTGAACGCGACACACGTGCGTCTTTTGCCTGAGACGACGCACTTAATGGGAACTTTTTTATTTTGTTGATGACTTACCGAGACTTACCCGACTTCCTTCTCACTTCCTCAGGCGTAACGGAGCGGAGCGGAAGGGGCGGGCAAACAGAAGAAGGCAGATGTGCAGCTGCGCATGCGCTTCTTAAGGGTGAACTACACTTCATCATCGTCGTATCGTCGTCAACATTAACAACAGCCAACAACAAGCTTGGGCCGTTAAAAGTGTTTCCCTTCAACTCGCAATTCACAGACTTAAGCGGGGTTTTTCCATCAGTTGTTGTAAATTCCGTTGCCTGTCGCCCCTTTGTCTTTGGGTTATTCTTATTACCTTTTATTCGTCTTTCGTTCAGGTTCTGGGTTGTACAATCACTGCTTATGACCTTTGACATTTTGCGCGTAACAATAGCCCGACCAAGGTAAGAATTGTATTCTTGGTCGCTCTTCTAATTGCACAGCTGCAGCAAACGCAGCTGCAACAACAATTGAATTGCGCTTTGTTCATGTCTTCGGATTTACTTAACGAATAAATGTACATCGATCGCACTAAGTAGGATGGTAGCTTTTGGAAATACTCGTACCAAGGGTTGCAGGGTGGAAGGACAGCTTCGACCTGCCCTGCGACTAAGATTATTACAAAGAAAGTACAGTACAGACGATTTTCCTAGAAATATTTGCTCTTTGTGTTTTCCAAGTTTATGTCAAGTCTCTTAGAGATTTTATTGTTTAGCTAGAAAATGTTGAAGAGCAGGTATTCGAAAATTTTGCTGACAGTTCAGGTAGTTGGCTATTCTTTGAATAGTTAAGACACTTTATGTCAAGTAGCATCTGAAAGAAATTCATCTTTTAAGCTTATCAACATATTCAAGAATGTTCGATGGAACCATAAAAATAGATTTCGGCTTTGTTTGTTTTAAGAATCATGAGTTTGGTTCAAACTCTAGTTGATTTAATAATAATACAAACAAATAAATGTGTGTTTCTCAACTGTTTTCAAGTCCTTAAAAATTCAAATTTTCCATAGAATCCAACATAGAAATATTACTTCATTATAATTTATTATTCTATAATCAAAATCTTAAATATAAAATTGATGTGAATAAATAAACAAACGTAGTATCTATTAAAATAAATATTTCTTATTCTTCTTTGCAGTTTTGAGCATCTGAAAGCGAAAGATGCCAAGTTTGAGCAAAGGTTTGCGAATCTGGGCAACATCTACTTTAAACAGGGTGTCACGGAATTCAATTGGGATAGCAACATTGAGGATGCGCTGAGCACGGATCATTGAACGGCTGGATAATTGAAACCAAAAATTAATGTGTAGCATTTAGTTTTAAGGAAGAAAGAAACCCCCTCATACAACGTAGAACTAACAACAACAAAATTGAAACAGCGAATCGTGAATAAAAAAAAACACTTTAATGTTGATGCAGTTAAAATTAAACACAAAACAAAGGACTTTAAATTAGTGTCTAAGCTTAATGTTACTGAAAGCAAAAAACTCGAATTATACAATAACTCAATCAAAACTCAATTGCAATAACAAAGCTAACCGAAATGATTATGATACCAAACATTTGGCATTACATACAGCTGCTCTCAGAAAAGGCAACAATCTCTATGCGCATATAACATTTAAAATTGTATGATTAAGCTGTTAGTTATTTACATACTTATAAGCTAACTACACTCCTCGATAATTATATTAAGTCGCACTCCAGACATTACTCGTATTGTATATAGACTTCAGAATATAACTTATAATTATAATAGGATTAACTAAGATAATTGTAATTCACCCAGCACATCAACTACACGCCATAACTTAGTTTTACTCATAAATTTACATATGATTTTAAACTATTATTAATTATTTTATATTTGTTATGTAAATGTTATGTCTTTGCAAAGCCAAATCTATAATTAGTGCATTTCTCTGAAAAATGTTTTCGATCCAAAAATGCATTTATTTAATTTAACTCTTTAGCATACCATGTAAATATCATACAAAATCACACAATCCACAGTTAATTTAGAAACGAAAAAAAAAACAAATTACCAATTAATAAATTTTAATTTTATACTAAATTTTTTTTACATGAATTTTAGTTGCAAAAGATTCAAAGGTGAATAAGTGTAAAGCGTTAATATTGTTAGCTGACATAATTGTTTAAGACAATAACTAATTGGAAAAAAAATAACAACAACAAAATACAACACACTACATAAAAACCGAAAGTTTATTGAATTCAATTCGATTGATAAATGCAACGAATTAAATAACAAATTAGATTGACTACTTACAATAAAGCTATAACAAGAATTAAATGCAATCTTCTTTGAAATCGAAGATTTAATACACGTGCAGCTATATAGTAAACCGATCTAAGAGATTGATATGCATTAATACACTCTGCAAGGGTCTGTTCAACAAGTTGATCCCAAACATTGTATGAGTACTCGAATTTCATATTTAAATATAGAAATCAGCTCAGAGATAAATTGCATATAGTAAGAAGGCATCTGAAATGTGCCATTTTATAGCAACACACAACACAAAAACTAACTAAATAAATAAATAAACAACATGACTTTGCGATAAACATAACCAAACGATTGTTTAATTTTTGATTTCAAGTTTGATGATCAGAAAATCAAACAAAATAGTGCAATTTGCACTGAGAAAAGTAAGTACATATTGAGTAGCTAAGAAATATAATGATATTATTTAGTAGTGTTTTCCTTCGACGACAAATTATGACCAATCTTATCCAGCTTGTCACCTGTCAATACAGCAAATACGAGATACCCTACAAGCATAAGATTATATCTTTTTGAATGAATAGGGCTAAAAAGTAATTTAACTAGACCGTATTCTGGACTTGGTTTAAGATCATCCCTCAATTCTGTTTTAAAAGTGACCCAAATAATACCCCTTGAGAAGTTTCTGTCCACATACAAGTAAAATTATATGTTGATGCTTACAGGGTATTTTAAACGTAAAGTGTAATCAGTGCGAATTCTTATTTTAGATAATATTATTTACCTTCGGCCTTACGTAGTTCTCATTATGATACAAAGTAAAAAAAGAGACGTCGCTACATCAACTCAATTTGCACCCAATTTGTGGGCTGAGCTAACAACAAAAATAAACTTGAGATATTTTCACATTGCGGCATAATCAATATCTTCGATGAAAAATTAGCGAAAGCTCAGTACGCGTGTAAATGTCAGCCAGATCATGACAAACGTGGATACAATCTGCCAACGCCGCAAGTCCTCAGCTCCGCCTCCCGGTTTGGATATTGTGGAACAGATCAATGGATCCTTTGGGCGCTGGCAATTGCGAACAATTCTGCTGATCTTTCTGTGCAAGATACCGACAGCATGGTTCATGGCCTGCATCATCTATACGGCGCCATATCCGCAGCGGGGCGAGCTGGTGTGTCATCCTGCCTCGTGGAATGGCAGCCATCAAGTGGAAGGTCGGAGCAGCATGTTGCACAGTCGCAACACGGATCGACTGTTCAGTGTGCAGGTGTGCAATGCCTATGCCCAGAGCTTGTCCCAGACCTTTGTCCGGCACTATGGACAGACCTGGAATGCCACGACATCGTTGCAGGAGACTTTGCCGTGCGAGAAAGTGGAACACAACACGGCGTACAAGTCGCTGATAACGCAGTTTGACTTGATTTGTTCCCGTCGCGTGTTGGTTGCAGTCACGCAATCCTTTCATGCACTTGGCGCCCTCCTTGGCGGATTGTTGGCCCATCAAGCACTGCGGCAGTGAGTCTTCCATTCCACATTCCCTCAGATCATTATGTAATCTTCCATTTGGTCAGCAGTATCAGTCCGCGACGTCTGATGTTACTGGGCATGCTGGGTCAAATCTTCTGTGGCAATCTAACTGGCCTGGTGGACACCTATCAGCTGCACATCTATTTCCGTTGTCTCACCTCCCTTTGCTGTACGGTAATGTACACCGCGGGCCACCTCATACGTAAGCGAAAACAAAAGACTTAGGAAACAAACTGATTTCATACTCACCTTTGTCGACAGTGACGGACATTACGTCGGGCAAGGCACGCATTTTGGTGGTCACACTGTCGGAGTTGTTCTGGTCAATTGGCCTGGTGCTCTTACCTGCCATATCCATATACTTTGACAACTGGAGTCATCTCTATGTGGCCATCTCATCATCGCTCATTGTGCTTGTCTGGCTGCATCGTTGGATTACGGATGCGCCACGCTGGCTGCTGCGGCAAAAGCGGGTCGAGCCCGCACTCCGAATGCTCCTGGAATCGGCCACACATAACAATCGCATGGTGCCCTTAACCCTAGACGTCCAACTGACCGTTTATGCCGCAGAGCTGAGTGCTCAGCCAAAAAGCATTTATTGCCAGATCTGGGATAAGGAGACAAAGCGCCGACAACTCATCTATATACACCTCATCTGGGGCTGTGCTCAGGTCCTGTATAACATTATCCTGCTGATGATTCGCAGCCTGGGCGAGGCACAGGTTCACGTCAATACCGCCGCTCTGGGCTTTGCCGAAATGGTGGGCGTCTTTGTGGGACTCTACTTTATACTCTACACACGTCGCTATTGGCGCTGGGCTGGCAATCTAATGATTGTCGCAGGTCTGTGCACATATCTAGTCTGGCTGCTGCCCGAAACTGGTAAGCATTACTTTAAAAGCGGATTTAATGTACGACATTCCACGGTATCACTTTCTCAATTAGATCGCAGCTCACGTCGCGTGGGCTTGGAGCTCATCTTCTGGATGCTTCTGAAGTTTGCCAATTCGGCTTCCATAGCTGTGCTCACCACCTGCACTGGGGAGATGGTTTCGCCGGGCAAGCGTGTCTTGCTGATGCTCTCCGTGGTCAGCTTTGGTCGTCTGTGTTTGGTGTTCTCGCCATTGTTGAGTACTTTGACGGTGGTGCATCGCCTGCTGCCCATTACCATAATTGCCACCGTTGGCTGGGTCTATGGAATCGCAATGCGTTTCCTCAATCGCTACTATTGGAATACGGAGCATCTGCAAGTCGGTCAGGTGCCCACACCCAACACCTACCGTCGCAATTCCGCCGTGATTCTACGTCGCAGCAGCACCGCCAGCTCCGATGTGAGTGGTTATAGCAATGAATTGATCCGAAATTTTGAACAAAACGTTGCGATTAGCATTGCCGATCTCTGGCACATTAATTTCAATACCATCCACGAGTGTGACAGTCTGGCGGAAGTCAATGAGGCTGCCGTCAAACCGCACAGTAGTATGCACAGTATTTGAGTTGAGATTTTCACAGCCGCCCGAAAGTATGCAACATTTTTTTCATCGGGCTGAGCAGGAAATTTTGTGCCCAATGTGATCAGTGGATAAGTCATAAAATATTATTATACTAGAATAGTTAAATATAAGTTATGTAATTAGCAATAAAAGCACACTAAAAGCAATAAAATTATTAAAGATCCGTTTTTCGCACATCTATTCGGGTCATAGTTTGACGTAATCGACAGTAACTTTAATTAAAGCGTTTCTACTGCCAGAAAAAGCGTTAATCAATTGCTAATTTAATTAAATTGAAATATAGCCCGAATTTTTAATTATTGTTTAACTAATTTGCGATGTGTGAGTTCAATTAGTAATATAAAAAAGTAAAAAAGTGTGATTTAATTTAAATAAATATATTCATATTATTTTAATACAATATTCAATATTTATTCTATTTTTCAGTTTAAAATTTTACATTGCAAAATTTATTTTTATTTGACTGTTTTTTGTTGACTTTAAACAAATAGTTAATAAATCAAACAAGTAAATATAATATAGCATTCATTTAGCAAGTATTCATATCACTAATGACGGCATAAATATTTACACAGTTTTATTTGCAGAAACAAGGAAAATCATACTGTAATGATCTGAGTGAATTCATAAGTCGATAAATATATTAATTATTATTTAAAAATTGTTAACCTAACGATACAAACTATGCAAATCGATGGCTAAAAAGTAGATCGAAGCTTTATGCTTAATTGGCATTATTCTGCAGCAATTAAAAGTTGACACTATTTATAGGAATTTATCTGTGTCAGCGAATCGCAAATAATTTCAATTCGTCATTCAACCAAATCACATTCGAGTACAAATGCAACAGGTACTATAAAGAATTAAATACTCGTAGCAAAAACTATTTTAGCGCAGGCGGTTTTAAGGGTGTTCTTATCAGACCTAATTTGTAGTAAGTGGATTTAGTCGATTAAAATAAATTTAATGGCAATTATCAGCAACTCACTCAATTCATAATCTATTAAAGATATATCGTAGTGAATACAACAGCCAGTACTCGTTTCTGTGTCAACAATAATAAACTAAAGAATTTTATTGATTAAGTGAAAATGAAGAAGACTCGAATTTAATACAATATCCTGTTGGAACTTGATGAAGCAGACGACAGTTCCGGTAGGACCTTGAAGTCAGTCGAGAAATATATGGCACGACCGCTTCAAGCGGCAAAAGTTTAGTTTGAAAAAAAAAGCATTTATAAAACCAGGCAGTCAATAGATATTAATTATTTGCACAAATTCTTTTATAAAATTAACTCGGCACGAAAGTCGAACCTACGATAGTGCCTTCGTCAGTCTTCAATATCTAAAAAGCGGTTCGTCGTCAGTTCGATTTTGTTTCTCGACCGATTGAGACGCTCGCGCGCTGTTTGAAACCGCTGTTCGAAAAAACGCGCAACGTGCAAATTGAAAAGCTACCATAAACGATTAAACCTACTCGTATCAAACAAATTGTTTATTGTTGCTTAATAAGTTGATATTCAGTTGTATGCTATCAAATAAATAAACACAATACACATTGCTGAAAGTTAGCAGAATCAACTCCAAACGCACAAAGTAATAAATTATTTGGAAAGACAAAAACTTGGTGTTAATTAAATTACAAAAAAAATAACTATCTACAGATTGTAAAATACGTGTATGTAAATAAGAAAAGTAAATAAAATACAACTAATGCATTGATCAGACCTTCAGTTCCTAACTTGTTTCCATTTACATTCATCAGTTTCTATCAGTTTCCATTTACAGGAATTGATCCAGTTACGGAAATTGATCAGTTGCACTTTGTTTGGTTAATTAATTTAAAATGAATTTCTATATTGCCAACAGTCCATTAATAAATTGCGCTCTCTTTTAAGTATATTAATAATTTGCATTTGCACAACAAGTAATTCAACTAATTGTGTTTGTCCCATGGTCAGCACATAGAAAAGTGCCAATCAATGATTTGTAATTCAAATGGAAAACTAAAATATGAAATATTGGGGAACCTGTTTTACGGTTAGTCTACGTATCTGGGCGTACGTATCCCCTGCAATTAACACTACCGGTCAAATTTGAAATTAAAATATTTGCACGCCCCATGCGACGGTTGACAGATGTCTGCGGCTTTGTTGCACGCTGTCTGTGTGTCTCTGCTCCAAATGAAATCGCACCCCCTGCATATTGATAGATCAACCAGAGTTAGCACCTCTCTCGGGAAATATATGGAGTGAAGTTGCTAAAAGCCAAGTATTAATCAAATGTCAATATTATCGGACAAATAACGAATATAAATATGATTTTGGTAACCCAGTAGACATTACAATTGACAGATATCAGATATCATTATATCAGCTATCACATATTACTCGCACTTTATAAATACTCGAGGATAGCCCAGTTATAAGTGGATAATCAATCACGATAAGACTGCAATGTGTATTATATGTGATTGCTTTTATGTCTGAAACTTACTGAAGGTACTAAACAAGACAAAGTTCAAAAAGTATTGTCTATAATATTAATATCTTTTTATACTCAACTGAACTAGTGCAAGAGGAAAAAGTTGGCAACCAAAGTTTGGAATTAACAAAAAATAACCTTTACTTTAAGAAATATTTAAGAAAATACCAATTTGTCAACTTATGGAAGATATTCAGGAAACTTAAATGGGCAATCAATAAAAATATCGAACACGAAAATATAAAAATGCTTTAAATAACTTCTAAGTTCGAATATGAGAGATTGAAGCTTGTAACCCCTTTAAGTGAATGCAAAAACTGCAAATTGTTCTATTTAATACCATTTGAAAACCGAATTCATATTCTGAAATAATAAAAATATTTTCCTATATTAAGCTTGTGCTTAAAAGTATCAAGTATCAAGTCTTATGCTCTCGTTAGCATAAATATTTTAAATGATTCACTTATAAATCAAAAATCATAGGACCCACAGAGTTTTCCCGTTGGTTGACCAAAGCAAAATCACACACAAAAAACTGGATTAAATTTCGAACCACAGGCATTTGATGAATTTTACTTGGAAATTCAATGCCGTCGTCAAGGGAAGTCAACTGATTTTAACTGGAACGGCTATCAATTGATTTCAATTGAGCTGGACTGTTTGTGGGGAGCAGAGGGGAGGGTAAACAAATGTTTTTTTTATATACATATATCGCATGTAAATATTTATACATAAATAAAATAAATAAATGACGAAATGTGTCACGCACAACAACTAAAACTGTGTCGCCTTCGTTTGATACTTTCAGAAGGCTTTACTTCGTGGACAGTCACAAAATGCTCTACTAGAAAGTAATTGGAAATGGTCAATCAAGCGTCAACGATTCAAGGCGGTGGACACTCCCCGGCGCCAAGTCCACAATTGTCACATCGCCATGTCTTGCACTCCAATCAACCCGATAACGAGAGAATACGAGGAGGAAGCATCAGGAGAGCAGCGACTGCGACGCCAACTGTGACTGCTCCTGCTCCGGGCAGCGATGTCATTGGCGATGTCGTGGGCAACTTTGGCATCTGGCAGCTACGAACCATCCTGATCATATTTCTGTGCAAGATTCCCGCCGCCTGGTTCATGGCCTGCATCATCTTCACGGCTCCCGAGCTGTATCCCCGCACAGAGTTCCGCTGCGACACGAGTTCCCTCAACAGCAGCAGCAGCTCCAACTACAGCGTCTGGATAACCAGTGCTATGTGCTGGACGAGATCACGAACACCAGCAGCGAGTGCGAGCAATTCGAGTATGTGTCCAGCTTTGATTCCCTCATCATGCAATTCAATCTGGTTTGCCTGCGGGACATCTTCATTGCCTGGACTCAGTACTGGCATCTGTTTGGAGTACTCGTCGGTGGAGTCCTTGGCACCAAGATGATGCTGGGCATCTGTCCACGGAGCACCTACTGTGTGGGTGCCGTTGCCCAGATCCTCTGTGGCGTTGTCACCGGATACGCCCGCGACTTCAGCCTCCACTGCGCCTTCCGTTGCCTCTCGGCCGTGTGCTGTGCCGTCATGTTCACCGCCGGACAGGCCATATGTAAGTCAAATCTATAACTTTTTATGACTTTATCGAAATTTACGTCAATTAAAATCTACTTCAAAGTGTAACAGGTACCAAAAATAACAATTATTTTGCGATTTCAGAAAAAAACAATTCCACTTCGAAAATTTCTCCGTGCCACAGAAATTCGTGTGATTTAGGTTTTTTAGCATGTTCATCAACCTTTTCGTACTGGGCTGCTAGGGTTGGCCCCTTCTCAGATTAAATTTCCCAAGGGTTTGTTTAGCAACTTTTTAAAGTTTATCATTGCAGAATATCAAATTTTCATTTTAATTCTTATTTAATTTATATAATTTAATCAATTTATATAATTGATATTGTATAGCTTAAAAAAATTTAAAAGTTATTGGCGCGACAAACAATAAAAGTTACTTGACAACTCTAAATTCAAAAATTCGGACAAAAAATGTGACATTATTCTCATGGCATCAGACGCCAGTAAATTGAGCGATGATTTCATCTCACTCAAAATTGTTCAGGTGATTGCACTGTGGCACGGAGAAATGAAATTGACGTGAAAGTCAAGTGAAAGAGATTTCTGTGGCATGCCTGATTATCATAGATTTCACCAAAGTTTCAAGTAGAAATTTCAATATAAATAGCATAGTTCGAGAAACAATAATTAAGCCTTAACCATGTACAGTCGAGCTTCCCTAACTCGAATCACCCTTATCCAAAGAAAAGGTTCAAGTTATGGAGATATTCGATTTATAGAGTTCTTCTTCTTAAGTTTATTAATTTTACTGTCACTCATTTAGTTCGAGTTAGAGAGAAATTCGAGCTATGGAAGTTTGAGTTATGGAAGTTCAACTGTAATTTAAAAACTTTGGCGTTGTTTTGATTTCGGTACAATAAAAAAATGTTGATTCACTTACAGAAAGCGAAAAACTCAAGTATTTCATACTTAAAACGACACATTTGAAAATTGCTTTCCAATTAAGTTTTAAATAACTTTTCAAATTTATATATTCATTTTTGTACTCATAATAGTAAATTTTGAACTTTACTTGAATTAAAATGATCGAATATCAAAAATATTTATTCTCATTTTGTGTAATTCGTACTTATATTAAGTATGTATTTTAAGAATTGCAAATACTTAATTCGAGTTCATTCGAACTTAATGTTAGTACGCGTTTCTTTCTGTGTACGGTTTTAGTTACGGCTACCCATTGTATTTAGTTAGTACCGGTTAAAGGTTACGGTTGCGGTTGCGGCATTAATCATGTTTCTTATAGCTTTATCTATTACCTGCCTATTAAATCAATGTCCATAATGTCATCTATATCTATATCTGTCAGTTACCGATATTACCGCTGGAATGCATCGCATTGGCGCGATCATACTCTACGATACATTCTGGTCGATTGGCGTCATCCTGCTGCCCACTTTGTCGTCCTTCTTCAACAGCTGGTCCCTGATCTATGTGGGCATCACGTTCCCCACAGTCATGCTGATCGTCCTGTTGTACTGGACACCAGATTCACCACGTTGGCTGCTCCGACACGCCTCGGATCGCCAGGCGATCGACAATGTAGAGCAGATGGTGCGAGAGGGCGCCGAGATCAACGATCGCTGCTTCAAAATACCTCCGGACTTCAGGCTGCAGCTGGAGCTGCTCAGTGAGAAGCTGAAGGCACAGCCAGCACCTGCACCCTGGACACAGCTCTGGCAGGGCAAACGGGCCAAGACCCACATGGTGGCCTCCCACTTGGCGTTGGCCTTCTTCGTCATCAACTTCATGGGCATGCTGCTCAACATACGATCCTTTGGCAGGAACTATCTGGTGCCAAATACCATAGCTATGGGTAAGATATCAAGATAGTTAAGGCGGTTGCTGGGATTTGTTTGAATGTGCTGAGGTTGCAGGTTTCTCTGAGATCATTGGATGCTTTCTGGCGCTTCACTTCACGCTGAAGCACAACAAATGGAAGTGGCAACTTGCCGGCACCTTCAACATCCTGGCCGGAATGCTGGGCTGCCTGGGTTGGCTCTTCACTGGCGCCGATTCAAGTGAGTTGTAACAGTTAAACATCTAATTAATCATCAACTAATCAATCATCTTTCCCCCAGTGGATGCCGATCTGAAGGTCTCGTTGTGGATGATCATTGCGACCATTCCAAAGGCTGGCGTCTCCTGTGCCCAGTCCATGCTCCTGGCCTGCATGAATGAGCTGGTGCCGGCCAACAAGAAGCAGCTCTTCGTCTTCTCCGTCGTCACCTGGGCGCGTGTGTGGCTCCTCTCGGCGCCCTTCTTCAATGTTCTTAAGAAGATCGACACGGCTCTCTCCCTCACCTCCTACTGCGTCTTCAGCATACTCGGCGGCATCTGCACCTGCCTGCTCCTTACACCGCGGAGCAGCACAGTTCCCGTTGTGCCGCAGCTGGAGCAGCAGGACAAGAAGGAGCAATCTCCATTGAATGCGCCAGTATGGACCATAGAGTCCGATGTGCACAATACACGCTTATAAAGTCAGGATTAGGATCAGGATCAAAAATCAGATCAGTTGCAAGATATTAAATTAACTAATAAAACTCAATTCTCTGTGATTTGCACAATCTTAATTAACATTATTTCCTTGTCGTTTATTTTCATTCTGACTATAAAAACACATAAATTACCAACATATAAAAAAAGAGATGAGCGAAAATCCAAAACCAATAGACTCTGGAAGATTTCATCATTATAACTTAGGAGAATGTTAATAGTCGATAAGAGAACTCACCTGGTCACCTGCATCTTATTCGCATCGATTGTGAACTTCTCGCGATGCAAATATCTATTGATGCCGATCATGTGACACCGGACATAATCATCGTAGTCGAGCTCATCCAGATTCCAGTAGAGCATGCGAAAAGTTCCATTCTCAATCAGATCCTTGAAGTAAAATCGACTGCGGTTCTTAAAGATCCATTCGTTGAGCGAAAAGAAACTGCCTGAAATGATATTCAAATGCTGTACTTGATTAATCCTTGGATTAATCTTGCTCACCTGCCAGACAGGCCTGTCGAAATTTACTGGCAATGGGCGTGACAAAGCGTTTCTTCTGGCCCAGGAGAAGAGTGCGCAGATCCATGAAGATCGCGGGCACAAAGTGCAGCAGCCACACGGCCAACTCGTGTTTCAAAGGACTGCGACGATACTTAAAGTTGGGAAACATGATCATGCGCTTGGTGGGATAAATGCGTGACCACTTCATTGTAAGTTCGCCCAATCTCTGCCAGCTGATCGGATTCGTGACACCCGAAGTGGCATTACAAATGCTGATGCTGCATAGACAAAAAGGAAATTCGAGTTATCATTTATCTACTGACTGTCGGATCTACTCACCTGCCGAGCTCTGCTCTGTGCACCATCATGATCATGGCATTGACCACAAAATCCACTGGAATGATGTCGCAGATGAGATTCTTGTCGCCCAAAATGCTGCTTATGCCGCCCTTGCCAATCTCCATCATAATCCCACTGATCGCCTGTATATTATCGATCCAGCCCGGATAAGGTTCCTTATACGCTGCCGTCACAATCGATGGACGCACAATGACAATGGGTATCAGGTCCTTATAGGAGTTGACAATCTGCTCGGCTATTGACTTTGTAAAGGTGTACGTATTCACATGTGGACCCTTTATATAGTCGGCCATTCGATTCAGATAATCATCGGGTATCTTCTTGGTGCAGGTGAGAAACTGCAGCCAATCCACGGGCGGAAGAGTTGGATAGATGCACTCATCCACGTATTTACGTCCCGGATTGCAGTAGGCAGTCGATACATACAGAAAACTCTGGGAATTTAGATTGAAAAAATTAATAAAAGTTAATTTTTAGCTAAAGATTAATAAAAAATAAATATTTCTTTAAATTATATTAATTGCTATTATACAATATTAATTACAAACACAAAGAAAATATTGTTTATAGAAAAATTATAATATTAATTTTTATTGCACTTGACTCTAACTTTATTATAAAAATTACATTTAATATTGAAAATGCCATTTTTATTAATGAATCGGGTAAGTTAAAGTAAAAAATAAAAATTATGGTTCATTTTAAAAATTCAAAAAATTATATTACTAAATATATGAATGATTAGGGAAATTATCCATATTTTTAGTAATCGGGCTTGATTCTTTATATTCTGATATTTTCAACATTTTTCAATATAACTCACATATTTATAACAGCTTAGAAATGTAATAAAATTGCTTAGTCACTTAAATTAACCTCTCTCTAATCAGTTGATTTTCACATTATTCTTCGCTGTGATTAATTAAAGTATAATAATTACCTTCAGTTGTGTCATTTCCCTGCACATCTCCAGCAGATTGTAGGTGGCAACCGAGTTGACACGTGCTGCCACCTTGAGGCACTCATTAAACCGCACCTGTGGACATTGATGACATATAAGTAGAGTATAGGATAGGAGTATAGGAGTATATCAGGTTTCAACTTACGGTTGCTGCGCTGTGAAAAATAATATTTACTTGGGCGCACAACTTGAGTTTGTCCAACTCATTTAAACCTGTTGGTATTGATATATTGACTCTTTGGTGGTTTTCACTCATTTTCACTCTTTTCATTTGCTTTTCTTACCAAAGCTATCGTCCTCAATGTTGCCAGGAAAGTAGGCGATTTTCTTCAGGCGATCAGGATACGAAGTTCGCAAACGCTCGAAAATGCCATTCTGCAAAAAGTTCTGGAATCTCTGATCAGCTCCGACACCAGCTTTGGGTCTGATCAGCATATAGATACGCTCGATTTGTGGAAAACTCCAGAGCAGCTTCTCCAGCAATGCCTTGCCCACAAATCCAGTGGCACCTGCCAATCAAAAGTGCAACTCCTTATGTAAAAGTATCAACAACAATTTACAATTAAAAACTTACCTGTTATAAACACGACTGAGTCCCGATAGATATCCAATTTGGCTTCCATGTTATCCGTCTCCATAGCTTGGCACATGTGTTCACTTTAGTTGCCAGCATCCAACTGATTGACTTTTCTGCAAAAACTGCAAGTGTTTGTTGCTTTTCTGCATTGAAAGTGAAAAGCAACTGCAAATTGTAGTCTACAAACAGCAAACAGCATCACTCAAAATCCTACAAAAACAAGTTTTAGCCACAAGTCGTCAGTTTGCAGTTTGCAGGCCTGGGATGAAGCTGGACTTCAAACGGCACAAACGACGCGACGCGACGGAAGCAACATTCATGTAACTCCCTCTTCAGAGATTATGCAATTTTTCCATAGATTGATTGCTTCAATGTAAGCAAAACTAGACAATGAGAACAGTCTTGAATTTATGGGAAAAGTACTTTTATCATATTCTTTCTTATTAACTTCTTTTTATGTTTTCTAAATTATATAAATAGTTAATTTATTTGTTATTAAACTAAGTTTTTCATAAAAGTCGTTACTTTTCAAAGCTTGCGCTGGCAAGCTCATTGTTAGACTGGTTGACAATAGATGGAGCTGTAAATAATTGTTTGATTGGTTCGTGTCTTGGCTAAAGTTAGTTTCAAACGAGCTGCCAACCATTGAAATGTCCTCAACGAATAAAAAGGGCAAATACTGCCAGATAGACATTGACTGCAAAAAGTTTACAGACTCTGTTTAAGATACTGAAGTAATCCACACGCCTATTGACATTTTCGATTAGGAACATTCGATGTTTGGTTTCGATGCACGACAGACAGGTGGACAATTGAAATTGTCTGATTAATTTCAGTGACAATTTGATTAGCGACAACGATATCGTTGGCTAGCACCAACTGTATGCGCTGCCGTTCCCCGCGATTCTCCAGATGTTTAGCTGCTGACGCAAAGCCAAAGCGAAGTCGCAGTTATGCTGGAGGGTCGAAACCAGCAAGACGTGGCTACTAAATTATTATACATTTTGCTATACAGTTAGTCAAGTAATTGATTTGACAAAGAGTCAAAAATTACATAATTTATAAATTATTGTAGAGCATGATCTCAAAATATCTTATTTTTAACTGGTTCTAAGGAACCATTGGCATGAAATAAAAATAATAAGACAGGAAATAAAATTTAAGAAAAGGTATTTTATTTATTTTCTAAATTTGTATTTACTTTTTTTTTTAATATAATAATAATTTTTATTAAATTTTGTGTTTCATATATAATACTAATTTTTATTTAATTTTTTTTTAAATATATGTAATAATAATTTTTAATAAACGACTTTAACTCATTCCACTAAAGATGATGACCAAAAGCTATCGCATCAATGGCGACACTCCAAAGCCACGTCGCTCGTCGCCGCATCCCGATGCCTTGGCTCAGATATCGTACAGTATAGACGGCTGCCAGGATACGGAATTTAAGGACACGCGACCTCAAGACGCATCTGATGATATAATCGCACAGATTCTGGGACATTTCGGCATCTGGCAGCTGCGATCTGTGCTGATCATCTTTCTGTGCAAGATTCCCGCCGCCTGGTTCATGGCCTGCATCATCTTCACGGCTCCGGACATCTATCCCAACGAGGAGTTCACCTGCGACACGAGTGCCTATGGAGTGGCCGAGAACTGCAGCGTCTCGGAGGATCAGTGCTCTGTTCTGGTGGCCTATGGCGATGGCAACTTTGCGATGCGTCAGTGTCAGAAGTTCAACTATGCGGAGGTCTTCTACTCGCTCCTCATGGAGTTCGATCTGGTTTGCCTGGGCGACATCTTCGTGGCGTGGTCCCAGTACTGGCATCTGTTCGGCATCTTCCTTGGCGGCGTCGTCTCCACCCGCCTGATGCGGGTTCTCAGTCCCCGTCGTGTCTACATCTCCGGCATCCTCGGCCTCCTCTGCTGTGGCGTCTGCACGGCTCTGGTCAATGACTTCAGTCTGCACTGCTCGTTTCGCTGCCTCTCCGCGGTCTCTTGTAGCTTCATGATGACATCCGGCCAGGTCATATGTAGGTACACTTCCAGCTGCAGTCTGATCAGCTTTTATAGCATTGTTCCTTCTTTGATCCAACAGTAACGGACATTACGGCGGGCAAGTATCGTCAGGGTGTCCTGCTGCTCTACGAGACCTTCTGGTCACTCGGCGTCATCCTGCTGCCGGCGATCGCTGCCGGCGCCAACAGCTGGCGTCAGATTGTTGTTGGGATCACAACGCTGCCCCTTCTCATAGTGCTGCTGCTTCCCTGGCTGCCAGATTCGCCACGCTGGCAGCTCCAACGCTCCGAGTCCATGGACGATGCAGTAGACTACGTCATGGAGCTGCTGCTCAAGGCGGCCAGCATCAATGATCGCCGGTACAAGGTGCCCCATGACCTGGCTGCCCAGTTGGAGCACTTGGGTGACAGGCTGCGGGCTCAGCCGCCACCTGCCCGCTGGCTGGAACTGTGGCGTGGTCACAAGCGGGCCAAGATCCACATGATGGCCACTCACATGGCACTGGCCACCTTCCTCATCGGCCACATGGGTCTGTTGCTCAACATACGCTCCTTTGGCCGCGACTATCTGTCGCCCAATACCATTGTCATTGGCCTGGTCGAAATCCTCGGCTGCCTGTTGGCCATGTACTTGACCTTCAACCACAATGCCCGCAAGTGGCAATGGGCTGGAACCTTCTGCATCCTGGCTGGTTGCATTGGATGCCTTTGCTGGTTCTTCAACGATGTGGAGAGTGAGTGACCGATCAGTATTATCTTATGCCCAGCTAATTTGTTTGATCTTTCAGTGCCAGAAGTCTATGAGATTGCTCTCTGGATGTTCTTTGCAGCGGTGCCCAAGGCCAGCATCTCCTGCGCCCAGGCCATGCTGCTCACCTGCATGGGCGAGTCCATGCCCGCCGAGAAACGCGACCCATTCGCTTTCTCTGTGGTCACCTGGGCACGTGTCTGGCTGCTCTCCGCCTCATTTCTCACTGTGCTCCGGGAGCTCAACATTGCCCTGTCCCTATCCACGTTCTGTGTCCTCGCCATCTTGGGCGGCATCTGCACCTGCTGCCTCCGCACGCCCCTTGAGGGGCACAAGAGCCATGAGCAGCAGCTGCAGCAACAGCAACTGGAGGAGCAGCAATATAACGATGCTGTCAGCTTTAATACGCATTTGTAGCATGTGATAAACTAGTTAATTGTACTTAGTACTATTTAAATACTGTATTGTGTAGAAGAAATTTGTATATAATAATTATTATATGTATTATGCTTAGCTAGGAAATCAATTGTTTAGCTAAGAACATACTTAAGCTGGTCAAATTATATAATTATCTATAATTATATTTAAAATGTAGAAAAGTATAAAATAATAAGCTAATTTAACTGTCGTAAATGTATCGTGATATTCCTCCTTCAAAATTGAAAAAACAAAACCAAAATAAAACAAAAATAAAAGCAACACTATTTAATCAAAATCATGGAATCCTTGCAGAATATTTCATCTATAAATATGGTGTAGAAAGTATAAAGATGATTGGTCATCTGAATATCTGAATAAGAATGTGGACGATTTGAAGTGGTCTTACCATATGAATTTATTAAATTTTAGAAAGTTTCTTAGAAATGACACAAAAAATAAAAAATTTTTATTTCAGTTCATAATAAATATATATTCTCTTCTTATTTTTATATTACCTTTAATTTTTATAAAGATTAAAGATGCTGAGCTTGCATTGTATTACAGGGGATCTTAAAGTTGCCAATCTTTCTTATATAAAATACACAAAATTATTTCATTATCGGGGGTGCCACAGAAATCGCTTTCGCTTGAGTTTCACTTAAATTTGTATGAAACTTCAGTGAAATTCAAGCGAAAGCGATTGCTGTGGCACCCCCGTATATTTTTCTTTTGTGACTTAAGCGTAGTACGCTCTAGCTTAAAACATTTTGGACGCTCGAAATGTTCGATGTTTTGAGGTCGGGCCTTACAGAATTGAGTGTGACAACATAATACCAAAAATCACTAAAAAGTTGAGAGATTGTTGGTCCTTTGCTGCTGTGGTCACACTGTTGCGTCAGCTGTGCACAACAAACAAGTAAATACAATTTCAAATAATCAAAGTGACCAATACCATAATTTTCGGATTAACGGCCTTTGCAATACTTTCCCATGCACTTTTGATAAAAGTCGCATCAAAAGGTTTTTTATCAGTCAAATCCCATATTAATGGCCTATCTCTCACCTCTTCAATTAACCTTATGCGTTCTTCATTTTCGAAGACATCAATTCGGCTCTTATTTTGCTGCATATTTTTTCCCGCCATTGTTGTTAATAGATTTCGACTAGTCAAAACAACGATTCAATCGATGTTTTGAAAGGTCAAAATATAGCTGCCATCTGTTAACCAAATAGTGTTGTAAAACGCCAGAAAATATTCTGAGCTGCCCATATTTAGGTACAGCGTACATAGGTTTAGAAATGGCCTTACAAAATAATTTCGAGCATGTTTGCAACCCTTTTTTTTATATGGAGTTTTGGCCTTGCAAACATATTTTCGGCTAGAGCGTACTATGCTTTATGCAAAACACTTGTTAGTCTGTTGTATTTGTAGCATAAGGATTATTCGAATTAATTAAAAAAATACTCATTTATTTTTAACAATACAAAAATTACTTATTTTTTAACTGATAGATGAGTTATCCAAGATTGATGGCGAGACATTCTGTATAGTTTAGATAAATATATCTTAACGAATTAGCACATACAGAACACTATAGACACACCCAGTATCCCGTGCCAGAACTGATTTGTCAGTTTAACACTTGCCGGATCTAGTACAGAGTACAGAATACCCCGCCCTTCCCCTATCCACCCTCTGCGAGAGAGTGACACAAAAATATAATGGGCAGAGATACATAGATATGTTAAGCGCATTGCTCTACTGACTGTTCAGGTGTAGCCGTAATTTCACCTGCTCTACTACGTGGAATTGCGAATCGATAAAAATGAAACCATAAAATTGCGAACAGTCGCCACGATGGGCCGTAAACTGTTTTGGGGCTCGACATTGTTGGAGAAACACTGGTGTCGTTAGGACGTTGGGAGCAGCGGCTACCTGTGCTCCGGCTGCTTCGAATTGGATGAGATGAAATCCAAGAAGTCGGCATTTGCCAACACATCGACAGGCTACGGCAGACAGAAGCGCAGCGGACTCGGCAAAGGTCACGGCGGTAACAAGGAGAAGGCGGAGGGTGGCCAAGGCAAGACCAAGGGAAAGGACGGCAAGGACCAACAGCAACAACCACATGAGCACAAGGAAGAGCAAGAGAAGGATTTGAACTCCGGCTTCGGGGATTACCTACGCACGCCGGAGGGTCTGTAAATGCCATTAAATCGTAATGCAAAATCTTGAGCTTTTATAAATTTTAATTTCTTGCTTTGCAGCATTTGAGATGATGAAACTGTTTGTTTTTGCCAATACCATCATGTTGATTGTTACCATGGCCTGGCCCCATGTTAAGGAACAGTTCTATATGCTTACTCAATGGTGGGAAAGTTGGCAGTAATAGTAGATTGATATATATAAATTCTCTAGTTGAAACAATGGTGGGCCCATTTATGCAGGGCATTTTACTTATGGGCATCATCTGTTGGTATGGACACTCTAAACCTTAAATAAAAAAATTATTTAAAATAAATGTCGTCTTTTATAGGTATTCCAAAAGCATGATGTCCATGATCAATGATTATTATCGCAGTGAGTTTCAGCGTAAGATCCAAGCTGCCAGTGCCTCAAAGCCAGCGGAAGAGACTCCTCTTAATGTGGACAACTTTATGGACTATGTGCGTGAGTTGGATACCAAGCATCAGTCGGAGCAACAGACAGTCGTCATTGGATTGAATGGCACTTTAGAACCGCAACTGCAACTAATCAATTCCCATATCATGCTGAGATTCATGCAAATCACAGGCGCAATTCCTACACTTGATATTTGTAGAGCTCAGCGAACCGCTGCAGACAGTTCCATAAGCTAGATCACAAAAATATTTACTGATTATTTACATTAAATACATTAGTCGTTTATATAAGTTTCATAAGAATACATCCAAAATATGTGGTCCAAATGTGTGGGCGCTTTTATTTATTTAAATTGTAGCAGAATATATATTTCAATTTTTCAACACTATAATAACTATAAATGTTTACAATTTCCATTAACTTTTGCATAAGAGTTTTCATTTTTGTTGGTCTGTTTTGATACAAGCTAGAAAAATTGCACTCTCCCATCATAAATATCATATATATTGCTTGGGCGTGTCCAAAGTCTTGGGATATTATAAATAGAAAGAGTATCATGAGTTTAAGCCTTAATTGGAAATGTTTCGCTCAGGTATTCAATTCAATTATGGCACAGATATTCAAATTTACCCATTGTTTTCAGAGGTCATTGTGATTTTTTTTTTTTTATATAGAATAGATTACGAGTTATAGAAAATATTTGTCTTGGGTGCATTCTTTTCAACTAGTTCAGCTTTAAGTGGGAATAGAAGGAAATTTATAAGTGGAGGATAGTAATAAGAATAGAATGGGCGCTATAAATTCGTCGCTATTACGAATACTTAAATATATTTAAAATGGAAATAAAGAGTCACATCAAGTATTATTTTGTTTAGTATCAAACTTCTTTTTTTATCAGATTCTCATATATAATATCATCTATAGCTGCAACCATATTTTTGATTTTCCATTGAATAATCCCATTTTAAACAAATATAAAGTTGTTTATAAAAATCATAATCACTTTTAATGTATATTTTATATACACAACAAATCTTCATACATTGTTTTATTATAGATAAAAATAATAATAATAAAATTAGTTGCATTACAAATTAATAAAGCAAAAAATACAGAATACATCAAATAAAGATTTATAAGACTTCGACTCAAAATATATATATACATAAAATAAAACGCTTGAACGTCGCTTGTTTTCGCCCTCGCATACAAATTAAAATACGATTAAAGGAATACACATTGGTTATTAATCTTCTATATGGTAATAGCCCAAAAATAATCAAAGTACAAAGCGCAAAATATTTCAAATATCAAATTTAATTAAAGAATCACACTAATAATTGTCTTTCAAACAAATGGGGGAAGCATCGGAGCAACGCAAAATTAAGGAAAACACAAACCTTTCTCTTCATGTCTATCACAACCTTCAAATAAGGATATTAACATATTAATTAAGAAAAACCTTCGCTTGGGCAGCTAATAAAATTTCGACAGTTAAGTTATTTCATGGATGCCTACTATAGACTATATATATTGTATATATTAAATTTATAGATAAATGTATATCGTATATGGATATCGTTTTGACATATGGCTTAAAACACATACAGTTCAAATTGCTAATTCACAATGCAAAGAATACAAATGCAAGAATACAGAATTTGCTTTCTCTCTCTAATGCACATTGTAGCTATATATATATAAATACACATATATATATCATGATGCCGCCAGCAACTTATTAAAAGGCTTCGTTTAACTAAATTACTGTGCGTTCAAGTCTTACGATTAACTAAGAAAGCGCCACTGTAGAAAACCCTAAGGACTCTCTCTCTCTCTCTCACTCTTAAACTCTAATCTAATCCGCCTGCTTGCGTATTGACGTCGGCGGAGGCGGCGCTGGCACCGTTGGTCTTTTGGGCGTTTGAAATGAGTTGGGCGATATAGGCGTGGTAGGTGTCTGCTGTTCTTTCTGCGTATTACTGGTTGTTTCTGGCGCCAAATGATGGCTATCATGGTTATGATTCTGCTCCTTGCCCGCTGCTGTGGATGTTGCAGTTGTTGTGCTTATGGTCGTTGTTGCTGTTGCTGTTGGTATTGCATTTGTCGTCGCCTCCTCCCGCGTTCCGTTTGTATCACAATTTTCCTGCCGCATCTTTTCCATAAACTTCTCGGTTGTGTAACGCACGTTGCCATGGCCATTGTCGATCTTGGCCTGTGTGGGCGTGATGGCCTCATCGTCACTCTTGCTGTCGCCTTTGGGGCCAATCCCGTTGCCGCCGCCCACAGCCAGTACCATCGGGCGCTTGGGCAACTGCGGCTTCTGTGGTAAATCCGGCTTCAATCTGAAGCTACCAATGCTATCAATGCTTCTGCGATCAGCTGTGGGCGACGGCAGATTGTCCAAGCCAAAGAACTGTGTGCGCGTCATCGGCACAGGCTTGGCCGGCGTCAGTGGTGTCACTGGCGGCGGTGGCATCGGTTCTAGTTCCGTGTGCGTGGGTTGACTGACGACAGTCTGTGTGGAAGGCAGCTGAAACTGCGCCAGATTAGGCAGCGGTGGCTTGACGGGTTTTTCCTGCTTCTCCGGCTTGTCATCCTGCTGCGGGAACAACTCCTTGGCATGCGGGCGAGTCGAATGCGAATGCTTCGTCTGACCGCCTCCATTTGTTGTGGCTTCGTTTTTGGTAGGCGGCGAAGGCGCAGCGGGCTTCTGGCGACGCAGTGTTCCATAGCGCGGACTCTCCATGATTTCTGTTAACAAACGCAGGGTTAACACAAGTCTCTGATGCTATCTCTTACTAATACTCACCACTATCATTCTTGTCCAAATGCTCATTCGAGGAATTCGATTTACTTTTGCCTTCGACAAAAAGTTTCTGACGCTGCAGAGTTAAATAAAATTCAACATCTCCGTCAAAGAAGTAATCCCATTGGCTTATCAATAGCTCAACGATGATGTTGGCGGCCGAGGAGCTGTTCACCTGGCCGATGTAGTCAGCGGGGGCATTGCTACTCTTGTCCACACGGGGCCACAGCATGTTGGGTGACATGACAATGGCCAGGTTCTGGGAGCTCATCTTATTGTGCACGGCGCGCTGTTGCAAGAGCGCCAGGAAGCGTGTGAGGTAGCGCAAATTGGCATAGTTCTCCTTGGGCAATTTGCCCAGTATTGCTTTAATCTCCGTCTTTCGCTCCGCTTCACTGGGACGCTCCGCAATTCGTATAAAGTCTTTATACAGAGCATACGTCAGCAGCGGCTCGGGAAGCTCACGCAGATACAGCTTCAATATGGAGCCAATGACATGGGGATCCTGATAATCCAACGGCAGGGGCGTCTTCACATGCTGTGCTTCCAGCGCATGCTTCATGCGCCGCAGTTTGGTGCTGGCACATCCCACACGTAGCAGCCCCTCCTCCTCCAGACCATGCTCCAGCAGGCAGCAGCAACAAAGTTCCACAATGTAGGAGATCTCACGGTGCGTCGATTGCAGATGCTCCTTGAGTGAGGTGCCGAAGCGCGACTTTTCTGTGCCCTGTATGGTATCCTGGATGCGCGCCAGGGACGCATTCACGTGCTGCAACGCCCGTTCATGATAGTTTCTTTGGTTGAGCACATAGTCGCGTATGCAATTGACAATCTCATCCTCTTTGGCAATCAGCTCCAGCATTTGGGCCGCCCATGCATCGCGCTCCTTCTCCAGCTTCAGCTCGCACTCCTCCTGCTGACCCTTTATGTGGTTCACCTTGGCGGCGGGCTCATCCAGCCGAATGGCAGCCTAAAAATTGTACGAAAAGCGTTCATCAGTTAGTCAAACATTTAAGATAAGTTCAACAGTTTCTCACTTCACCTTTTGTTTACACAAATTGCCGGTGTGATTTTCACACGCTCTGTGGCTTAACTATGACGATATAGTTGTCCCGTCTACACACACTTACTCCTCCCCCATCTATCTGCCTATCTTATCTCTCTGAATGTGTTGTACGATCTTGCAGCATGACAAGTAAATGTGATTGTTGTATCAAAACTCTTCTATAAATAGACTCTCTGACCAGCTGTTCCAATCAATTTCTTTGTTTCCTCTAACCCTTAAAAATACGCGGTTCAAATGTCTGGCAATATATGTATACTGACTTCTGACCGATATCACACTGTCGATACCCGATTTCAATTCATTGCGCCTTTTGACTCAGTCGCAGAAATAAAAATGTTCTCAAATTTACAACATAGTGATAACAAAATATGAGTAGTCAAATTAAGAATAAATACAAAATATACCACAAAACTGTTCGATAATTTAATGGTTAACAATCACTTCCACTTACTTTTAAAGTTGGTCATTTTAAATTTGCGATAGTATTAGACTGGCTTTATTCATTGAATAATATATAAGCTCTGTCGTTTTTAAGTTTACAACAAACATGACATACATAATTTTTAATAAGATTTAAGAAATAATCAAAGATAATATTTAATATTGCACTTTGTTTGATTAATTGCTCCTGCAGGTAAGTTTTTGCTGAATTATCGTTTGACATTTCTTGAATTTGCAAACTGTTTCAGGGCTTGGCTCGAATCGATATTTAAAAATAATAAAGTGATGGATAAGATTATTATCTTAACTTGTCTGAACATATTATCTCAAATATGTATATGTATAATATGCAAAAGGAATCTACCCTACAGTTGAAATTTGATAACAGAATTCAAAGAGGTATTTATTGCATTATACATATGGGCATTTCCACAGAAAGGTCCACCGCGGCCAAAAACGTAAAATTGATCAAAAATTCACATATTTTGAAATTTTCTTCCAGAAATGTATTTAATTTATTTATTTTAGCAATATACACTAGAAGAAATTCAATAGGATGAACATATAGATTCTACATTGGAATAAATACACTTTTTCCATATTTATGTCAATTTTCTTAAAAATTGACTTCCAAAATGAACCGTTTGTATTTTAACGATTAAACTAAGTAGGACAGTAAAATTGTAACATGAACCATTTTAATTCAAAGAAATATATTGAAAGTTTAATTTAAATAAGATTTTCTGGCTGTTTGGATATATAATTTAAAAATAGGGAGACAGAAAGAACATAAAAATAGTGAAGGTAACAAATGTCCCGTGCGCGATGTCCCGTGCGAATTTACGTCAAATTGAATTAAAAAAAAAGTGCAAGTCATCTTTGAAAAAAATCATAACCATTTTTAAGAGGCATCAATGCACAAGAACTTAAAATTAGTTGCATTAAAATATTGCCTCTGGATTCGCTGAAATTGGCGTTTGAATTGGTTGACCTCACAAGTCACTTCCGTTTCGTGTCCCGTGCGAATCACTTGAATTTTGCTATTATCTTAAAAATGAAAAATTACCGAAAATCAATCTTTGCACCAATGAAAGAGCTAATCAAATGCTATATGTTAAGCCCTTCATCAGAAAAAAAAACCGTTTCCTTTTTACCGTTTTTTTACTTTGAATGTGTACGAATGTCCCGTGCGCGAGTTTGGAAATGCCCATATAGTATTTTCCATTGAACTAATCGCTCTACTCGCTCAGCACTTCACTTCATTCGGATCCCCCATTGGCGCAACGTAAGTTTGCTAAAAATAAACAAATCGTGACAAATTGAAATCTAAACCCCTGTGTACTTCGTCGTTTCGACTGCCAATCAATCTGCAGCTCAGAGTGAACTAAACAATGGCAACCATCTAATTATAAGTCGCAGTACCATCTTCAATGGCATTCGCCGTGTGACTCACATCACCATCACATCATTTCCATGTGGGTAACCTCTAATGACCTACATGAGAGGCATATCATTACAGGCATTCCAGAGCCCCGACCAAAGTTAGCACTTGCAAGGTACACACCAAATATAGAGTACATGTATGTACATACATATCTGTGTCATGTACATGTGTACATAGCTCAATTAGAGCGTTCCCATTAGAAGGCTAGACGTTGATTAGCAAGCGCCCGCATCAATTTTATGAAGGCACCTCAAAACTAATGATAAGATTATGAGCTGAGCGTAACTAACTGTTGACCATTATTTGCAAACGAGCATAAGTTGAAATTCTATCAAATTGTATTAGACATTCGAGTGGACAGTTAATATACAAATTGATACAATTTATTCAACAAGAAACTCGACTCGACTCGACTCACTCAATTTTCAATTATGATGTCACTGTGCAAACCAAGTCAATGAACGTCTTCCGACACCTTAAACAGCAGCAACAACTCTAGACAACCACAATGACCAGTTGTACTCGATTGGGTGACTCGACAGACAGACATTCGTATATTCGTATATGGCATAAAGCGTGTCGTCGAGTTGTCTTGACATGTATAAAACGGAAAGCAATGCCAAAAACAATAACAACAACAATAAATAAGAAATGCACAAAAAAAAAACAGAAAAAAACGTTAACATAGTCAGAAAATTTGTCAAGTAATCGTAACAGTGGTCAGAACATTAACGGAAAAGACATAAATCTACAAAACTCTTAAAGTCCATCTAGAGAAATTGGAACAGAACTCAAGAGCTGGCAACCTGTAACAGAGAGACATCAAAAGTCACCTAATCCTCTGGCATATCATAAAGAAACTCGACGCCAGAGTTAAACGAATAGCTTGGCAAACGGCAACAACAATCAATAACAACAACTATAACAATGGCAACAAATCAATTGTGCGAGTTTTATAGATAAAAAAGAAATAAACTGAAATTAAAAAAAATTGATTGCTTTCTTGCCGGCGCTTGTCATCCGCTCGTCGCGGCACAGTGCTTCAAAGCTCATTTGAATTGTAATGTAAGTAAAACAAGAGACTGTTCTAAAAATTAATCAATTGTGAGTAACTGCCGTGCAGTTAAAAACATTTATTTGTTGTGTTGAGTAATATAAAACTGCACATGAATGATAGCTAGAAGGTAAATTTATCCCATTTCCGTTCAATAAAAGCCAGGCTTCAAATATACGACTAATTCTTGGTAGCAAGTGTCGGGTACTTGAGTGTCAATTAACATTTTTATATTATGTCAAGTAATAAGAGAGCTCTGCTTAGAAGAAAGTTGATCGATGGTGTATAACAAATGTAGAGGAGAAGGGAAATTAAATTTATATCCGTTGAGACTTGACCTATTATCAAGAAAACAATATTCTAGTATCCAGATATAATTAAATCAACACCTTAATGATGTTTTCTTTGGATCTACCCGATGCTTGTCTTGGAAAGATTATGATAGAAAACCACTGTAAAAGTCACTTGCTCTCTATTTAAAGGCACACACACGCACGGCAACAGCCGAGATGTGGTATAAATATTATTGCCATTGTTATTGTTGTTGTTGTTGCTATTATTTCTTATTGTCGCAGTTTGCCTCTTCCCTACCCATTGTTCGCTTTCATCATAATCAGAACGAATTCCTCAATTTGGATAAGTGCTTGTGCTGTTATCATACGGAATTTGACCAGCTGCTGCCACTTCTGCTGCTACTGCTAAATTTCCTAACTAACTAAATCTCGTCAGAGATTTTCTTTCTGCCGCGGAAATACAGATGTTCACAAAGAAGAAGAAGCGAAGATTTATGAGGTAGGTTTGGGGCTTGGAGCTTGGAACTTACCTCATGGCTGCGCTTCAATGAGGTGTATTCCTGAAGTGTGCGGGACACATTACGCTTTAGTGTTGAGATCTCTTGTATTTCTTTATCTAAGATGTTTTTTAAACGCCGCACAACTTTGGTCTCCGTTTCCAGTTCGCTCTCGATGCTGCACTCGGCAATTGTCTTTTCCAGCTCGCCTGTAAATTGCGAAAGATTTAAAATAAGTACAAGACGATACTCGCTTTTTACAGCCACAAGATGATTTCTCTATGTGTGTGTGTTTTTGTGAGTATTAGTGTGTCTAAGTGAGGAAGTCAATGCTTATTTAAGACCTTATCGCAGGCGAAGACGGTAGCGACGTTATTGCTGGAGTGTTGTTGTGCCGGTTCAGAGTTGTGGGCCGCACACTGTGACTGTGACTGTGACAACGGCGGCGGCAGCGGGGGCGTAACGAGTCTGACGAAGCTGAGTAAGCAAAATTGTGATAATTGTGTCGAGTGCAGCACAGACACCGCTGCAGCAACTGAGCGAATAATACAATGAAGAGGGCACACGAGAAGCACAAGAAGCACGAGAAGTACGAGAAGTAGACAGACCGACAATGCGACAATGCCACTGGAGTATAACATTTAAGATATGCTCGGTTTTTTCCTTCTCTGTGGTAGTGAGACGACAGATAGGGGAAAAAGTTGAATTGAAGCGCGTCGTGCCTAAGAAATAAAGTTGTAAAGGGCGCACTAGCCACAGTGGAGCATGGCAGTTGAAATTGCAAGTGAAAATAAAACTTTAGAATTTGCTTTAGGATCCGCATATTTCTTAATAACCTTTGATTACGTCTCGGAATTTCTTAGTAGCCTTTTAAGCAAACAAAATAAAGCCGCATTAGCTTAACATATTAATATATAGATTGATTCACTGTCATCAAGAACTTAGAAGACTTTTTTAAAATGTAGTACATTTTTTAAGCTGAATCAAGAAACGAAGACTAAATATTTATTCAATGAAATGTGCATTTGGGTACGTGAACTTTGTATACATACAATTATTGCTGATAAGTCAAAACATATACAACTCACGTACTGGTCAGTAATTGAGATAACTGGGCTATGTATTTATACATTTGTATGCTTTACAAGCAAAGACTTTAGGTTTTTCATATGTCGTAATGTCGCAAAAGTAACGTTAATCAAATACACTTGAACCAAGGTAAGTTACAGTTGTAGCTGCTGCACTGACGCCGCGGCGCCGCTGCTTCTGTCAACGCTGGCAGAGCGACAGAATTGCAATTGTCACACGCATTTCTTACGTATGCAAATGTATGTATATGTGTTTGTGTGGTATGCGAAAAGTGTAAGTGGAACCAATAATGAGTAATACAACGAAGAGAAGAGAGAGCAGCAATCCAAAAAAAAGGTGTGTGGGTTGCGTTAAATATGAACGAGTTTAAATATATGAATGATTTTTGGCGCAACTTTTACTTTTTATCGTCTATCATATAATAATTATTGCAGTTTACTTTTACTTGGGTTTTTTATCTTTAATGAAATGCACAATGAGTTTTGATAGAAAACGGCAATAAAACAGGGCATAAATAAGCGGGAGATGCCTGAATAGGAATAAACACAAAGACGAGCAAAACAAACAAAAAACTGTCTAAATAGATAGGCAAATAAAATAAGAGCGGCAAACCACAACAACAGACAACAGCGAACGGGTGTTGAAAAGAAAGCAACGGAAAAAAAAGTCATCATAAAAATTATTATACATAATGATTAAAAAAAGCGCTAAGCAGCAGCAACAGCGACAACAACAACAATGAAAATCGACGTCGATGTTGAGAAATGTAAATGCCACAAGGCCAAGCGCAGACAAGGCGAGGCCACAAACACACAAACATGTATGTAGCCTCACTGTAAAGCGCACGCAAGCCCGTGACACACAGTCATCAGCATATGCATAGGTATTTATGTGCCTATTTCCATACAGAAAAACGCACACACACATATACAGATTATTGTGCACACCTTGCGCTTTTTGTATGAATTCATATTTCCTTCAGTTTTTCTCTTCATTGGCAAACCCCGCATGTGGCGGCCTTATCACTGCCGATAAACTTCACAGCACACACACACTTATACATATATGTATGTACAAATGTATATTTGGAAGGCGTGACCGTAGGAACTCACCGCAATTCGATAGGACCTTCTGCAGGGGCATATCCTTGGGCAACTCCTTGGCCGATTCGTCAAGCGCTTGTGCTATTTTATAGTGACTATTTTTCTTAATGCGTTTGTCGTGCTCCTCATTGGTAACTGTGCCATTGCTGCTGCTACTGCTGCTGCTGCCGCCGCTGCTCAGAGCTGGTAATTTACGCACAATCTTCTCAATGGTATCACGATATCTGTCCACTTGTTTTTCAATTGTCTCGAGCTCTGAATCTTTGCAGTCCGATTTCGTTGATCTATCAAAAACAAAAACAAACAAGATATGGATACATGTTTATTTGTGTGTGTATGTTTTGTGTGAATGTGAATGTGGAAATGCCATTACACAAAATATGAGCTACAACAGCCGTTAGGTCATCAGCGGCGCAGCTGACGAGTCATTGTTGATTGCAACGACAAACGTACGAAATGTAAAATGTAAATGCAGCGCTTTATTCGAATTTTGGCATTGAATTTGACTTGTTGTTGTTATAGTTATTATTGTTGCTGTTGTTGTTATGAGGCAACACCTGCCTGCCCGTCGATTACTGCTCGCGCTCTTGTCCAGCGTCTGCGAGCAGCTACTTGACGTGCGTCTGTCTTCTCTGCTTCCCTTCTGGCCTTTGAACTTACCTAGATAAATTTTCTGCAGCAATTTTGATTTTCGCAAATTGTTTCTTCATTTTGCTGCAACTTTACACACAATTCCGATCACCGATTTACGTAAAAATGCACTTTGTTGTGGTTTTTCTCTATGTAATTAGCTCGGCATCAAGTAAATACTACTTAATAAGTAAATACACTTGTAACACTGGCAAAATTAGTCATTCTCCAACAACGTTTCATGAAAAATGACAGTGTAGTAGTGTTTCATATTATCGAACAAAATATAAATTATCGATAACATCAATTGTAATTGTACTCTTCGCATTTATCAAATGTATCGATTAAGCAACTATTCGATTTTTGCTGCGCTTATCGCTTGACTCCCGCCACTATTAAATTGAAGGCGGGAAATTCAATTACACAGAAAAATATTAAAAATAGCAGAATAGTCCAACCAGTATTAGTAATATTCATTTAAAGAATATAGTTAATTAAAAAAAAAAAAAGTTTACTTTTTATTCGACTATTTATTGCAGCGCCGATAGATAGAATATATCGCAGTCCCAAGTTGGGCCAAGGTTGCCACAGGATTTTTTTTTTACCGTCAGGCAACTTCTTAGGCAAAGCAAAGCGTGCGAGCGAGAAAGAGAATAGTACTGCACACCAGCACGTGTGTGGCTCAAACATAAAAGAAACATAGGAAAATAAAGCCAAAATGGGTGTGCAAGAAATTGAAAAAAGCTTGGAAAAGTACTACAATCGTGAGCATGGACTGGAGAAAGAGTCTACTGCAGATGAAGATGATTTTCGATCTTTTCGACAGAATGTACTCCACCTGTTGAAAATGTTCAAAGTGCCGTATTCCAATAAAGAAGGTAAAACACGCACTTATCTGATCGATTTTGTAATAAATTATTCAACTTTATTGTAGATGAAGAGACCTACGAAGATTATTTACTCTCCGATGATGAAAGCGCTCACAAAACAAAAGGCAAGAAGCGGAAGATGGACAGTAAAACCGAGTCGGGCGATGAGGACGTGGATGAGCGAATTGCTTCAATAAAGAACAAGCTTCGACAGAAGAAGAGGCCAACAACAGAAAGGCAACAGAAGAAGCGGGAGGCAAAGAAACTAAAGCGTAGCAAAGGAGTACAGAAGCTACTGCAAACTACTGCGAAGACACTAAAGAACGAAAACATCAAACAGCAGAAATTGAAGGGTGCTTTTGTCAAAGTGGAACAGAACGGAGATGCGGAAGACGGCAAGAAGCTCATCCAGCCGGTTAAAGTAAAGCCTGTGTACAATGAGGAAGCAAAGATAGTGTACTCCAAAATCGATTTTGCTGCTAATCCAGGCTCTAAGGCCAAGAAATCCCACCAAAATCCAAAGGAAATATTGAAAAAGTTGAAAGACACGCGTCAACACATTAACGAACTGAAGGAGCAAGGCGAAACCGACAAAGCTGCGGAGATCCAAAACGATATTGCCTGGAAGAAGGCGTTCGACAAGATTGAGGGCAAGAAGGTCAAGGATGACACCAAGCTTCTGCAGAAGGCGATCAAAAAGCGAAAGGTAGAGAAGAAGGTCGCGAAGAAGAAGTGGACGGATCGTAAGCAAAAGGTGGAGCACGATATTGCGAAGCGACAGAAGAAACGGCAGGAGAATTTGGACAAACGCAGTAAGGACAATAAGAACACGAAACTGAAAAAGGCGAGCAAAAAAGGAAGAATTATAGCCGGCTACTAACAACTGTATTGGCAATTTAAGGTAGTTTTACAACTCAAATAAAAGTTGACAGACCGACTTTCTGTGCTTAATAAATTCCTATTTAGTAAAAATTTATTTTTTTCGGCCGTAAAGTTGTCTAAATTCTTTGTGTTTTTCGGAACATATGTTTATCCCATTGGTCGCTTAGTGTCATTGTATGTACCACGGTGCGCAGCATTGGCAACACGAAGAAGAAGAGCCGCGAGCAACAGCTGTTATTGACCAGCAGCTGCGACTCTGTCGCATTGTTGTATTTTGTGAACTAAACACAGCTCGTTTGCACAAGCACGCAAAGACCGTCGCACTATAGCACTAAATCAGCGAATTAACGATTTGGTTGGTGTTCAAGCAGTTACTTATTAACTCCTTTTATTAAAATTGTGCCATGGATTGACAAAGTTGAACATTTTATAACAACGAATTAGTAAGTGAATAGTATAAAAGCAAGAAGAAGCAGCAGCCATCGCGCACGAAACGGCGTGTAAAAAGAAATCAGAAAACCGAAACACACACTCGCGCAACAAACAAGTGCAGAGATACAGCAAATCGCCGAGCGCAATCTATTTTATTCACAATTTCCACACAGAAAACCCACAGCACAACAGCGCAGCAGAGAAAAGTAACAATTGCGTCGTATAACAAGCCAGAAGAAGTCGCTGAAAATTTATAATTTGTGAAAAAACAAAATTAAATTGAGGGTTGTGCAAAACCAAAACCAAATCGAATGATCAGCACTATTTGATTGTCAAAATAGTTGAGAACAGGCTGGCAAAACACAACAACAACAACAGCAACATCAAACGAGTAGCTGGAGGAAGAAGAGTGTGTGCGGGCACGCCAGCTGAGATTTCCGTAATAGCAGGCAACAACAAAGCTCCAGAATGAGCATGGTCCGGCGCATACTATTACTGGCTCCAAAATACAAAATATGGACCAAAGGTAAGGCTAAGAAGGGGGAAACAGTGACAACTGCAACTCACTCACTCACACACATATGCGTAGACATAATTTGTGGTTGTTGTGCAAAACCGCATACGTAACTGCGTCATTTGCGGAGAGCGGGCGTCACGTAGCTCATACATACATACGTTTAAACATACATACATATGCTTGTATGTAATTACGATCAGACAGAGTAAATGAACCGTGAGAAAACGAAATAATGAAAAGCAACTACCGCATCTACAATCGTTGTCCAATTGACAACAGAATGCAAAACTCGCTTATCAGAATTCTCTAGCTGCTTCTAGGCTTTTTCTGAAGACTTCTGCGTTTCTCTCTCTCTCTCTCTCTCTGTATCTCTTTGGCTTTGACGAAGGTCGTAATTCGATTTCAATGCAGCTAATTCTCAACATGGACCCAACATGTATTCATTTTTTTTTTGATTTAAATTCATGTCAAACAGCCCATGCCCGAAGGTCAGCATTGCGCCGCTTTGGCCTAGTCGTTATGTCGGTTATGTCTTACGTTATTCCAATCAGAAAACGTAGCGCGTATCGTATTCGCGTTGATTTGTTGTTATTGCTATTTCGATTACTTGTTTACAGCCAAAGGCGAGCGCGATTTTGAACTGAACTTGAATTGTTTTCAAATGTGGTCGAGGTTTAATTATTGCGGTTACAGCTTTGACGCAACAAATAGCCGGTTGATATGTTTTTTGTTATTTCTCTTTTTTTTTGTTTTTGTGATATTTATGTTTTGTTTTGGTGTAATTTCAGTACCGAGTAGTTGGTAATAATAAACCCATTTTTACGAGACAAAAGCAAAAGTAACGATTATGAGAAAGAGGGTTTGGAAATGCCTAAAATTGTGTTAAGCACTAACATTAACGCATGTTATATAAGCGTAATTGCAGCAAAAGTATTATTTTTATTGACCCTTCTGTTTTAAAAATATTGTCTAATGTCTAGCTAAATAGTTGAGTAAATTTACAAAGAGCAATTATTTACAATATCACGATGAATTTTCGCCTGAAACTGGCAACTAAAACGGCTCTAATTGAATTGAGTCATTTGTTATCATGCCTAGATGTTAATTGGCCTTGAATTTCCCTTTCCTCCTAGATAAATAGTAGATAGGCAAATCGATAGGTGAGTGCTTATCGATCTGTTGCCAAACAAAGGGGAGCATCCATAATAAACAACATTCTCTTACTCACTCGCTCTCTCTCTCTATCTCTTTTAGGAACCAGCTTGAGTCACATACAACACACACCCAGATGTATCATAGTGAGCACAGGATGCACTCGACACTTTCATCTGGCCACCCGGCACCTGTCCGCTAATGGACGGGTCATGATGCAGCCATTGATGACAATACCCGCCTACATTGACATAACAAATGGGGTCACCACGATGTCGGATGGGGACAGTAGCAGCAGCAGCAACAGCACAAGTGGTAGTGGCAGTGGTAGTGGTCCAGCTAAGATACCTGGCCAAGGTGCTGGAGGCGGTGGCGCAAACACAACCGGCGGAAATGATAAGTTTCTGTCTTGTCCAAAGTGCGGCAGCGCTTGCACTCAGGTGGAGACGTTCGTCAGCTCGACACGTTTCGTCAAGTGCGCCAAGTGCAATTATTTTTTCGTGGTACTGTCCGATGTTGAGACAAAGCATCGTGTCAAGGAGGAGCCGAAGAATCAGCGCAAGCCACCGCCGCCGCCACAAAAGATAATGGAGTATCTGGACAAACATGTCGTTGGCCAGGAGTTTGCCAAGAAAGTGCTGGCCGTTGCTGTGTACAATCATTACAAGCGCATCCATCACAATCTGCCTCAATTGCAGCAGCAAGGCCAGGGCTCCACGAGCGGATCGGGTGGAATGGACGGAATACCAAGATCGGATCTGCTGCACATCACCGGCATTGGTCATACGCTGAGTAGCACACCAGGCAGTGAACTGCCGCCTAAGCCGGCACAGATGGGCATGGGTGGAGGTGCTGGACTGACTGGCTCCGGTCTCGGTCTCCATGGCAGCGCCAGCGGTGCTTCAATACCACGCGGAGATCATCGCCCCGGCTCTGAGATACTGGACAGGCAGGACAAGGATGTTAAACTAGAGAAGAGCAACATCATAATGCTTGGACCAACAGGGTCGGGAAAAACACTTATTGCCCAGACAATTGCCCGCTGCTTGGACGTACCCTTTGCCATCTGCGATTGCACAACACTCACACAAGCTGGTTACGTGGGTGAGGATATTGAGAGTGTCATATCCAAGTTGCTGCAGGATGCCAACTACAAGTAAGTCGATACTTCGTTCAGAAAGTTACAGTAAATCTAATTGAATATTCTTCTTTTCGTACAGTGTGGAACGAGCTCAAACTGGCATTGTGTTTCTGGATGAGGTAGATAAAATTGGCGCCGTGCCTGGCATTCATCAGCTGCGCGATGTGGGCGGCGAGGGTGTCCAACAAGGTATGCTCAAGATGCTCGAGGGCACCGTTGTCAATGTCCCTGAGCGCAACTCTCCCCGCAAGCTACGCGGCGAAACAGTGCAAGTGGACACGACCAACATTCTGTTTGTGGCATCGGGAGCTTACACGGGTCTTGATCGTCTCATTGGCCGTCGCCTTAACGAGAAGGTAACACTAAGTGACACTCAGATTACAATAACAATCTTTAATTCGGTCATGTTCTTTCAGTATTTGGGCTTTGGCATGCCCTCAACCAGCGGCTCTGGTCGTCGAGCCGCCCAATCGGCAGCCAGCCCTATGGAAAACGATCAGGAGGAGCGTGACAAATGCCTGACCAAGGTGCAGGCGCGTGATCTCGTTGAGTTTGGCATGATACCCGTAAGTAAATGTCGATTTTAGACCTGTACTTAAAAAAAACAAACGAGTTCCTTCGACTATAGTCCTTTCTACTATTCATAATATAACCACATAACTTTAACGCTTCTTTATGTTTATATTTACAACAGGAATTCGTAGGTCGCTTTCCGGTCATTGTGCCTTTCCACAGTTTAAACGTCAACATGTTGGTGCGCATTCTCACCGAGCCGCGCAACGCTCTGGTGCCGCAATATAAGGCATTGTTGGGTCTGGACGAAGTGGAATTATCATTCACCGAGGAAGCGGTTGAATCTATTGCCGCATTAGCCATGGAACGGCACACGGGTGCACGCGGATTACGCTCCATAATGGTATCAAATATTGACAAAATATTACGATGTCAACAGCTTTTAATTATAAATATTGTATTATTTTATAGGAGCAACTGCTACTGGATCCCATGTTCATTGTGCCTGGTTCGGACATTACAAGTGTGCACATTACCGCAGACTATGTGAAAGGCAATGATAAACCGATTTATAGTCGTAGCACGGATGCTGATGCCATCGCGAGTAGTAACTCAGCTGAATCCCCAGACTCGGAGCCCACCGACGATAATGATAAGAACTTTGAGAATAGTGAAAAAGTACGAATTAAACAGTAAATTAGCTAATGCGCCGCCAACCCAAAAACAGCAAAAACAATACATAAGCATATGCAAAAAACAGAACGCTTCAACATCTGACATTTCTTTAATAATTTCTTAATTGCGTCTGTGCTTCATTCATTTAAACTTTAAACTTGATCACTTTCACATATTTGCTTACAATGCTTTAATTATTGAGTTATCGTTAATATGTTATATTATTTTTAGTCACGTTTAAATGGTACATAACCCCTGGTCCTACCAATCCCTTCCTCACGAATTTTGAATGGCATTTGCGCAATTTATATAAACAATTACAAATCAATATATATATCACCCATATTCACCTGTGATTCAATAACCGACGAGCTGCATAGATTGTCTCTTTATCGCAACCGTTCAAAAACCAATTGTAAACAAGCAACAATTGGAATAAAAAAAAACACGATAATTTAGAATTGTAAACCAGATAATAAACAATTTTCTAAAATTCATTGTAATATCTAATATAATTGGTCAGTTGGCGCTGCGTGAACTGCATAAATATATATGTAAATATATATTTTAATTACTTCAACTATAAATATGTATAGAAAGCAAATTATCTAGGCAAATCAAAAAGTGTTAAAAAATTTTGTAGTATCCTAATAAGACGACGATGACAAAGAGAAGCAAATTATATTTTTAGCTAGTTTAAGTTGTAAAAGAAAAAGTTTCAAAATAATTTAATAAAAAAAAAAATTTAACAAGCTGTCTGGCTTTCTTTAATTTTTTATAATAAACACATTTTCAAATTTTACGATTTTGCAATAAACCCCAAACCTGAAGCTCAGATATTCTAGGAATTCGCCACATGGATGATAAGCATTTTCTGAAATTACCACTTTTTAAACCCTTTTTCATAGTGTTTTACCATAGATGATTACCAAATAGAATTATTGAAATTTATTATTAATTTATTTATCATATTTTTCAACTAAACAAAATTTGCACAAATTAAATTGACTAAGGTTAACTACTCAAAAAAAGAGTGACTTATGCAACTTTTTATGTATTCGAAACTCATTTCGGCGTGTTCCGCTATTCAGTTTCGCTTTCAGCCTAAAACTGGGCTTACGTTTTTATATTTTTATTATTTTAATTAAAACAGTGCAACTGAATAACGGAAAAGGCCCATTAATAAATAGTTTTTAAGTTTATTGCACATTTGCTCTAAAATAGTGTTTTCTTTTTGGGTTTTTTCTAGTTTTTTTCTTTTACGTAGTGTATAAATTTGTATAAAAATTTGTAAGTAAATAAATATATTTGTCATGAGTGAGTATGGGTGTATGTATGTTGTGTGTGTGTGTGGGTGTGAGGGGTATTTATAAATAAGTTGATATAACGAGCTTCAATCATTCTCCTCAGATATGAGCAGTTCGTATTCTTGCGCCGCAAAACGATCCCAATCCGTGTTCTGAAAAACACAAAAGCCACATTATATGTTAAGTAGGGGCAAAATTCGAGTGAGTTTAGAGAGAAATACTCACCGACTCATCCCGCTGAGCGGCGAAAGGATCGCGCTGTTCGTGATCCAGATATTTCTCCAGATTGAAAAAGGTATCGAAGAATACATGCGTCATCTTGCAGCGTTTCAAGTCGCCCAGCGTTATGGAATCACGGTTCGCCGGCTTAATCATGTCCAGCATCTGTGGGAAAATTTATAAGTTAAGGAGTTGCATAAGAAACTTGCGCTGTACCCACCTGGCAGAGGCAATCCTCAAAGGGCAGACACTCAATGCCGATGCCCTCCATGCGCTGTTGTTGCTCCTCGTAGAAGTATTCCAGCTCGTACATCGAAAGGGCGCCATCGCCATCGATGTCCATGCAGCGGAACCAGTACTCAATGGCCGTGGGCGTACGCTTATCCTCCTCGGAGAGTATAAACCAAACGAAGTCTGTGTAGGACATCTTTGGCTCATCGTCGGGTGACTTTTTGTTATCGCTGCGGGTCACGCAGCCGGAGAAAATGCGCTCGACGATGCGGGTGGAGAGGGCATTGTCGCTGTGCTTGGCCAGATCCTCCTGATTGATGAGCAAATCGTGATCCTTGTCCAATTCCCAGAACTTGCAGTAGATCACATAGAAGTGCTCGTAGCTAAAGAAGGCCATTATTTGATTGATATCGTCCTCCTCCTCCAGCAAGCTGATCATCTATCCAACAAATGCTTCAGTTGTGAGTGCCATCTTTACTTTTAATCTTTAGATTGACTCACCTCCAATAGATCGGATCGCTTCAGCTCCGATATTGTGATCTTGCCGCTCCAACTGCGATTTACCGAATAGAAGATGCGCGCGATGACCGTGTGAACGTATCTGGAATGGAACTCGGTGGCTTCTTTGAGAAAGGCCAGGCCTGGATGTGTATCAACCACGTCCTGCACCATCGGCACCAGATCCTCCGGCACAATATAAGATCGAAAACGCTGACCACGAGACATAATATAAACAAATCGCGAGGCCGCCTCATGGCAATAGACATTCATCCTGATAAAAAAGGGGAAAAATGAAGAAAACATTTAATTATTAATTTCGAATTTTGCAATTTTAATGGTGCTGTATTCAAAAAATTAATCGAGATGGGATAAAAAGTCGAAGTTCATATAAAAGAGAGGTCGAAAATGTTTAAAATAAACTTGATCTGCTCAGAATATACAGGAATTTACATACCAAGCTTGGTGACTCTAGCTCTTAAAATCTCTAAGATTGAGAGGTTCATACTGGCGAACATATGGATTTACAAACGGACACGACTTTGTTGTTGATATTGTTTAAGACAAACCTAATAGACTCCTTGCAGTTTTTAGGGACAGGGTCTAAAAACAAATTACATAACCAAATTTCAGCTAGAGCATCAAGTTTTGGCAAATATGGTACGAGTATATACTACAATAGACCGGATTTGACCTACATTTTTTATCACATTCGGATATAAACTAAGAAGTCATCCATCATACAGAATAAATACAGGGTCTCGCACAGTCTAGTCACTAAGTTCTAGTGTGTTTGACTGCCTAATTTTCCACTTATTATGATTTATAAAGGATAGGGAAATGTTTTTCACTTACTGTTTCCAGAACTCAACAAAACGCTGACGCTCTACTAGACCCGTGGTGCCCGCTTGGCAGAAGATCATGACAGGCATGCGCCAATAAAAGGGCAGTCCGCATAGTTTCAGGATGCGTGGCAACTCATCCTTGGTCACCTGATTGTTCGGAAAGCTATCGAAGGCTGACAAAATGCCCCGTATAACCCGCTCCATGGCAATGGTTGGCTGTGGCTTGCCATGTGGAAAGTAGAATCTGCAATTAAACAAATTGAATTTTGCTGATTTCCAATTAAAGCTGAAATCATCATCCTTACCTGGGTATATAGACACTCTTCGAGCTCCTGATCTCCTTCTGCAGTGAATTCTGTTCCTGTGACGGCGGAGGAGGCGGTGTCGCGTGCAGTTTGACCTGAAATACAAACAGATCATAAGTCAATTAGTACTCAAATCGGTTCATAATCTTTGCAACATATTTGTATACATCACAAAATGACCATGTGGTTTGCTTAGGTGATGCAGAAGCACCTCTTAATTAAATTCCATATCTACTATTCTCAAATGTTTGCCAAGTTTCTGTTTACTTTTCACATTTTTCGTGGAACGAATTTTCAATTGCCACGCCTCGTTGCCAGAGCCCTTAAAATTTATTATAATACGAGTATATGCTAAATAAACAAATTGCAAATCACATTGAGTAGAACAGGGTATGATCACTTGAAGTCTTCGTATGCGACATGCAGCTGAATTTATGCTCGATTTGTATGAGAAAATTCTATTTAAGAGTTATGATTACAGAGTATCTGCGAGTCGAGCGAACCCAACTTTGCTTTCTTTAGATTTGGTTTAATTTAAACCAGAGCTCGCAAATAACAGTCAACACTTATTTCTTTTTCGATCTGTTCACTGAAAAAACAGAAAAAAACTAAAACCCAGAAGATTTCTCACTGAGAGAAACACTTACTTTTTTTCGTTTGTGCTCTCTGCTCAGTATTTTCCATTTAGAAAATATAAATTCTTTCTGTATACTAATAACAGTTAAAAAAAGACTTTTTAGCTAGTGCTCCCGGAATAACTGTTAGCAAATGAGCAAAACACAAAAGTGTTAGTCAAAGGTGTCTTTTCAAGTTGTTTTTGTTTTAGGTGCGCAAAAATCGACACAAACTCCCGAAAAAGCAATACACCTACAGAACAAGATAATTTTTTTTGGTAACTATTTTTATTTACACTAAAAATTGTTATTTAGAATTAAGCTTTAAAATTAAAAGTGAATTAATATTTTCCGCACTTAGAGAGCTACGTTTATCGGTTAGGATAAAATTAAGCGCAGAAAAGGATCTTTCAACCGAGACTTTTGACGTTTTAAATTTTTAATATGAGTTCCAGTTAATATTTTGCCACACACGTTGCATTTCGATTTATTTAATTTGCTATCATAGTTAAAAAAAGAATGAACTATGTTTTTTACACGACCCATTTTACGCAAAATTGTAGCAAAAAAAAAAACGTTTTAAATTTTCAGAAGGCACTTTCGATTTTTTTTTCCAAGACGAAACAGTTTTTGAGTAACACAACCATAAGGAAACAAAATTAAATGTTATTTCTTGACTGATAAGCCTACTGAGAAAAAAACATAAATTAATGTTTTGTTCTGATCCCTTTTATCGTTCTGTCAGCTAATAACTGTTATTTTCTGACACACTGAAAGTGTTGACTGTTATTTGCGAGCTCTGATTTAAACACTGGAATTTGTAAAATCTACAAATTGTTAGCAACATACATATTAATATTTTGTGTGGGTTCTCTTTCTATTTCATTTCCGAATTATATAGTATATCTCTATATATATTTAGCAACACAATATTCCGTGAGAATTCTATGTATTAGTTCGCGAAAGCACTCAATTTACACTACAAATTGTGCGCAAATTGAAGAGAAATTTACAATTTCTTTAATTGGCGCCAATGAAAATGATCTATGCAATGAAATTTATATACGCTAGAGAGCTCTTTAAAAACACATAAATTTATTTAATTAAGTGTGATTGTAGCCACAAATGTTAAAGGCTAATTAATAGTTTCAAAATAATTGAATTATTTAATTACTGCGTGCATGATTTGAACTTTCAGATTATACTATTGATAATTTATTTTTTATTAATAGAAAAATCAATACTTTTAGAGCAAATTTTAAAATGAATTAAAATGCATAAGTTTTATGAAAATTTAGTTCATTTCAGCAAAAAAAATAGCATATATAATCTGATTACCCGTATAACCACCCACGTTTAATTAGATACATATTTGCTCGTAGATTTTTCCACCCAATAGTTGTTGTTCTAGCTGATCTTTTGTGTGGTTGCAGCCTTTGTTTTAGCCGTAGAACATTTACTTTTCGTCGTTATTCCTTTTGTTCAGATCCAACTTAAGAGAACATTCATCGATTGTAAGCTACGCACAGACCATTCATGATTTTAAAACTGTCAACGGCAGCATTAATATTAATCTTGAAGAGAAATCAACAAGAAATACAAACACCAACGCCAAGAAAATAGACACACATACACACAGCTACGGTTGATTGCATGGGGCATGTGGGCATATTACGTATACGCACGGATACGCTCGATAGCTAAGCAAAATATTACGCATACGCATAGTTGTTCAATAAATAAGACGAGAAGAGGTGAAAGAACAAGACTTCAATTGTGTCTGCTAAGAGCTAATTGCACAAATAAATGCCGACAGAGTTGTGAATTATTTTTAGCAATTATTTACTTTGAAACTATAAACATTATAGATAAAAAAAATAGAAAAGAAGCACAACAAATCAATGCTGAGGGAATTTCACAATGAAACAAAGTGGGCGAGGAATCAGTGAATAAAGTATACAATATGCAGACATAACCATGTCATTAAATCATGTACCTCTTCTCAATCATATTCTAATTAAATAATTAAATAAAATAACACAGAAAAAAACTCCCCAAAAATATAATATACGCTATAAACATGACAAAAAGTGTATGCACTTTCCGTTGCTTAAATAATCATGTGCTTCTATTCTATTTGTTGTTGGGCTGTTTATACACATTTTTTGCTCCTCAGTTTAGTATTAGCTTTTTTTCGTCTATGCACGATCGTGCTGATCGTAAATGCTTGATTTGATTGTTTGTATACGAGAATATGCATATTGAGTAGGGGTATTCAATATATTGAATAAAATTTAATTGAGCCAAGGCTAAGCATGGATAAAAGGAAGCACAAATTAGGATATTATTAAAACAAATATTTAGACTACAAAAATTAAGAAAAAATCTAGTTCAATAATTTAAAAATATTATCGTAAACAAGTTTTGATTTTCCTGATTTCGGTCGAAATTTATTTTCAATTCTTTTCTGGGATTCCTTATTTTCCTTGTTTTTGATATCAAAATTATGTTCTAAATTAAAATTCCTTACTTGCTTTTCGGTCGTGTATTTATAAATTTCCTTCCATAATTTTGGTATACAATACTTAGTATTATCTGTCAAAATTATGAAAGGAAGTCAGAAGTATTTTAAAATCTGCAAAAGACTTTGTCATGGCATATTTTAATATAATTTGAAATATGCATCTAATTAAATCATTACTGAGGCTGAACTCACTCACTCGTGGAGTGAGTAACCCTAATGGCTTATTGGCAATAGTATTGTTCAAAATGTATTGTTCTATCTGTCTCTGTCTGCTCTCTGTTGGCAAACGACGGCAACGTGGCAAAGGAAAGCGATGGCGATGGCGTCTTGGGGCAACCTTAAATCAATCAATGATGCTACAACGGCCCGATAACAGCGGCAGCCACGATATTTTCAACTGCTGGGCGAGTTGAGGGCGGAGAAGAGGGGAGACCAAAAAAAAATTGTTGCTGTTGTGCTGATCTGCTGCTGCTGCTGCTGTGGTGATTTTACATTTGCTATTTGCAATTGTTAGATAACAATTGAAAGCACACAAACAGACAGACAGACAGACAGAGAGATAATTCTGACTAAAATTTATTGTTTGTGTATGGGAATGGAATTCGGAATGGGGCAAGGGATATGCTTGGAGTCTCCTACCTTAAGTAGACTTTTGGGCGGCGCTTCCGCGGGCCGTTTGATGTCGAGAAACGAGTTGCGCACATCCGGACGCTTCTCAAACAACATCACGCGCTCGGCAACGGAGCCGCGTGTAAGGATCGGTCTGCCCACTGGAATGGAAATGGAAGAAGAGCAACAACAACAAAGTGTTGTGTATTTCATTATGTTAACGAGTATATTCAGTGTATTATTCATTCAATTATATTACAATTCTTATCCTGGCCATTGCTGAGAGCTGCACGGCTGCCGCTCGTCGGTTTGGTTTTATTCAACGTTGGCATCGTTGTGTCCGCCGATGTTGCGGGCGATTCAACGATCGTTGCTGCTGCAGTTGGTGTTGCTGTTGCGGTTGCTGTTGCTTTTGCGTTCGCTACAATGTTGCTGGCACTGCTGTTATCAGTGTTGCCGCTGCTGTTGCTGCTGCTTGTGTTTCGACTGTTGGCCATTTTCCTCGTGATCGTTGGCTTTTCTTTGGTTGCGTTCGTTGTTGCTGTTGTTGTTGTCGTTGTTGCTGCCATTGCCGGCTTCTGTTGCTCGCTGTGGTTCTCTTTGGTTTTGCTTACTTTACGATTGCTGATCGTCGACTCGCTGGCGCCTTTATCTGTCACAGTCATCACTGCCACGCCCACACGGCTACCGTCTACATTATCCACAGTACTTTCGCTGTTGCTGTTGGCTTTGCTCAGTTTTTTGCTGTTCACTGATGTTGCTGTTAACTTGTTGTTGTTGCTGCTGTTATTGATTAAAGTATTGCTACTGTTGCTGACTGTTTTACTGTTGCTGTTGCTCAGACGCTTTTTTGTAGGCGTCGTCGTTGTTGTTGTTATTGCTGCTGCTGCTGTTGTTGGCGCCGTCGTGACTGCAGCTGCAGCTGCGTTTGCTGCTGCTGCCTCTTTTTGCAGCAACTCGCTGATTTTGAGCAAGTGCTGCGTCTGTTGCTGCGACAAATTGTTAACATCCAAATGTAAATTGATGTCATAATTGAGATTAACATCGGGCAACGTTTTACTCGCAACGGCTGCCACTTTTTTGGGCGATTGCAATTGTTGATCGCTCTGACTCGGTTTGCTGGCTTTGCTCGTTGCAGCTGTTGTTGCTGTTGTTGCCGCTGCTGTTGTTTTCTTCAGCTTCCCATTGCCAATTGTCTGTGGAGCCACGCCCACTTCCGACGATTTTTTAACGCCGCCTTTGCCCCGCTGTTCTTTGTCTTTGTTCACAAAGCTGGTGACCATCTTCTGCAGTCCCTCAGTGCTGCTAATGTCCGCAGTTGCCGTCGCCGCTGCAACAGCAACATCCGCAAAATCGCCCGAGGCCGCCGCATTTGTGTACATTTCAAGAAGTTGGGCGGGCGGCAATCCCCGGCTCTTCCACGTGTGATAGATGGCATCGGCGTGTTCGCTGATCTTCTTTGACAGCTCCGCGATCTCGGCGTGCGCATCGTTGCTGATCACCGGCACAACAGCTTTGGGTGATTTGGGGCTTTGCCCAGCAGCTCCTGCCGCCGCCGCCGCCGCCGCCGCCTTACGTGTTGTCGTTGTTGTTGTTGTTGTTTTACTGGCACTCGTCATGGCCACCGAGCTGACGGGGCCGCCGCCGGTGCCGCCGCTGCTGCTGAGCTTTTTCGATTTGGTCGTTGTTGTTGTTGTCGTCGAAGACGCTTGCATTTTGATAAATGCCCCTCAACAATTGAACTCACTTAATGTAACTTTCCTTTGTAATTATTCTTCTCACTTGTATTTATTTGCACTCACAATTTGTATGTATATACGAAATATTCACATTTTAATCTTTGTCTATTAATATATGTATATCCGAGTGTGTTGCATTTATTAAACTGTATTTGTTTAATCCAATTTGATTTTCTCACTCGAACAACTCACAATTCGCTCAATTCACTCTGGCCGCATTGTGGCCTGTAATTCGGTGTGATTTTTAACAAATTTTCATGCGTTTCATTCACTTTTCACATTTTCCTCGTTTTAACTTTTCTCCGTATGGCGAAATCTATTTATAAAAGAAATACCAAAATTTCCTATTTCGTTTATTTCAGTTTCAGTTGCCGAAACACACAGCCCGCGGCGATCTAGACGGAGACGCACATACAAAAATATACGGCGGCATTAACGTCGGGATCGGGGCATCATCTCAATACGAACGTAAAACGCGCACACAGTGGGCCTACACTGGTTCCAGATCAATTGCAAATGCCTGATTAACCAATACGATAATTTTGAAAGATCACGTGCTCTACTAAGTCTTAATTTTACAACATTTAATTCGAGTTGTATATTGTTATTAATGTAAAAACGTAAATAAGCAATACAAATTTATATTAAACTGAAAGAATACTGTTACAATTTCTGAAGAATAAAACAGAGCAACTGACTAACATGATTAATATCTCCAATACAATGAAATTGTAGGCATTTAATTCTATTTTTCTATTTATTCACTTTATCTATGGTATTTAAATTTCTAAAGTGAAGGTGTGATAATCACTTAACATAATAGCAAAAACTATTTATCACAAGTTGGTGTGAAATATCCAAGTATATTGGATAACAAACAATATACTGTAATTCTGTTCTGACAACAATTAATTAAGAATTCATTTTCATATATAAAAAATTGTGCAATGCAAATCAAGTGCAGCACACTGTGCAGGCGTAAGAAAACTAAAAGCCTCCCCCTTGTCCCGTTTGTCGGCGTTTTTGCTGTTTTTACGTGTAGCGGCTGCTGCTGTTGCTGCTGCTTCTTCAACTTTGTACTATTTATTCGAAAATAAATTTCGAAGTAGTTGCTGCTGTGTCTGTTGCTGCTGATGCTGCTATTGCTGCTGTTGCTGCTTCCGTGCCTCTGATGATGTAGCTTGCCACACACACTTTCCTATTGCACTTAGCATACGTTAATATGTTCGAGTATGTACATTTGTATGTATGTACACACTCACTACGATACTATTCGAGTATATTTTGATGTTTGTCTGACTTTATTAATGATTTAATTGCATTTATGCCCCAAAGGCATGCGCACGCTGACGACAGTCGACGATGACGATGACGCGCTTCGTTTTGGATTTCGTCATTAATTAATGAAACCCAACAGAGGTTAATAGAAATTTGCAATTTGACATTTCATTTTTTTAGCCGCAAAAGAAAACAAGTTAACAACGATCAAAGATCACTGAATCGCAATTTCAATACAAAACACAGGCGCACACATTCCCTTACACATTTTCACATTTACACATTTTCAATTTTCACATACGGTATATGTAAGTACGCATCTGGCAAAGTTGGCGGAAAATCTTTTGGAATCTTTGACCGGGGCGCTAAATTTAACAGAATATTGCCGTGTACGTTCAAAAAATTACCGAGCGCAATGCACGCGGACGCGAGCGTTGTTGATTAGCTTCGTGTTGTTACTGTAAATCTTTGGCTGTTCTGCTGCCCGCTGAAAATAACATCAGCCGCTGCCGCAGCCGCAGCCTCTGCTGTCGTAGTCGCTGTCGCTGTCGCCGTCGCAGTTGGCGAGCGTAGTACGAAGTGGAAATGATCTCAGCTGTTGCTGCAGCTAATGACACTGAGAGCACTCGATTAGGGCGCTCCCACACACTCGCGCACACATACACATAACATAGTCATTTACTCAGATGCTAAAGAGAGCGCCAAATATTGCCATTACTTTGGCGTTCTTTGAGCGAGAACAGACACAGCAGCCTCGCTCTCTTTCTCATTCTTTCATTCTCTCTGCGCACTGCTCTCTAACTTACCCCCACACAGCACGCACACTCAGACGCAAACGCAGACACTGACGTAGACGCAGACGCAGACGCAGAACACTTGCCATACCCCCACACAACACACGACATACACAAGAACAGCAACAATAACAACAACAGCAACAGCACAAATCAAAGCAAAGGTGTTTGTTAATTATACACTGTGCAATCCAATAGGGCATATTGATTTTGTCATAGGATTTGGAATTGAAATTCTAAAGATTTTATGAAAAATAATAAATATTTTATTTTTAATAAATACATTTTTTTTTTTTTTTTTTTTTTAATTTGATTTTTCTTTCTTCTTAATTAATCAGATTCGTTAACTTATTTTACAATTACTGCTTGCAATCCGAATTCTTTAATTATTACTACATTACTTCGATTATCGTTTCTGACAAGGGTATTCAAAGTTCAATATTGGCATTTAAGTCGCCAATTGACTACTTTTTGTGTGGCACACGAAGAAGAATAAAACCTGAAACATTTATTTCGCTTTGCTAATGCCAAATTACTTATTTCTGTCGTGCCTTATAATTATGTATATATGTATGTATTTATCGACGATGTTTGTTGCAGTAGTTGTTTTTTTTTCTGCTTCTTTAGTTTTATTTTTTGGTATTTTTGAATTTTTTTGTTTGTAGTTATTTTGTTTATATGAATTTTTGCAGGTGGGCGCTATTGTTTGTTTTACGAAACTTGAAATGATGTTCGAATACTGTGCGATCATCTGTCATATAAATTATATGGTGAGGCATCTCTATTATTTACCTGTTTGTTGTTCAATTTTACACATGCAAGCACACACACACACTCGGACAATCAGACACTCACACAGACATGTCGGGAGGGTTAACCGCAAGTGTTGCAGCTACTGTGATGACGATCGCACATCAGCGAAGCGCAACTTCCGGTTTTCATTTGGTTCTATCTTTATTGCATGTTGTTTGTTGCTTGTTGCGTCTTATTCGCTTCGCATTTCGAGCGCTGTTTGCGGTAATTGATTTTAACCAAAAGATCTCAACCTTTACACAACTTGATTGTCTCATAAATTGACAGTTATTTAGTTTAGATGTCTCAACGCTCCAACGTTCCATTGCCATATAAGGGTGCCGCTCTAAAGAGGCGCTCGGCATTTGGATTAGCTCGAGAGTTCTGTGCTGACCCAATTTATGCGAATGTGTTGAGTTAACTGTGCGCATAAAACAAACAAAGAGCTTTATGCCCCGAACTAGAAGATTTGCAATGCCCAAGCTCTAGCGCAAGCCCCACGCCAAATGTAACACCCCCACACCCTAAAAATTGGCTTCACACGCACACACACACGAGGGGCGTCTGATAAGTCATCAGTTAATATAATTTTGTGGGATTGGTTCCACAAACGGCAATAGATTATGTTGAAAAATAAGATTATTTCCATTTAAAAGCGTTCGTTTTCCATCTCAAGCCAATGACTTATCAATCAACCCTCGCTCACTCATTTGCTTAGACGCTCTCTGACATGTGAGACAACACGTAAACAATGGAACACGAGCGTCACAATTGAAGTGTGAATAGATCAATTGGCGCACTGGATGAATAAGCAGCTTACGAGCAATGCAGCGGATTCGATCATTAAATATAGCACTAATGGCTGTCCACACTAAGTAGAGATACGATCTACAATCTCTGAACTAAAAAAACAATTAAAACTCAATTATAAAGAGTGTGAATATCAAGCAAAATTTTGTTATTAATATCAAATCAAGAACGTTTAATAAACCGCAAATCTTTTTAATTTTGCAGATAATTATTATTATTCAATTCATTTTAGTCATTAACATTTTGGTTTCTAAATTTATTTATAATTTTAAAACATTTTTGGCGATTTGGTTTAGTGAACCTTAAATAAATAAATATACAAAATACAAGTCACAGTGCGTATGCGCAATAAGAGAATGTCTTGGCTTGCATTACGCATACGCAGCGTGAAGTCAATGTGCCATTAAGATGGCTTATAATGTGTTTATATTTCCCTTTCATTGTCAGCATTTTCTAACGTATTGATTATTGTTGTCTGCGCTCTTCATATTTGCACATTGCATTGACACATTTAATCACTGACTTTCCACGCCCCCTTTTCGTGGCACAATGTCAGTTCAAGCGAAGCGGCCACTTGGCCACAAAGAGGGAAAGACAGCTAGAATCTGGAGCTTGGAAACCTTTGAAATACTAAAGAACTATAACTATTGACATTGTGCCGTATCTTTTGTGTCATCGCGTCAACGTTGCAAGCGCAAATATTATTATTTTCTTATTCTTTTTATAATTTTTAGTTTTTGTCAAACGCTTATATTATAAGCCGAAAGCTGTTAACGCTGATATTTTTAGGGCCTTTGAATGCAACAATGTTTTGAGCCGCGTGTGGCGCCTAATTCAATTTGTTCGCGCCTATAAAAACGCCAGTTGCAAGAGTCGAAGACGCAGGTTTCCAACGACCAATCGCCGCGAATAGTCCGCTCCAGTGAAATTTTCAGAAAAAAAAAAGCAAAACAAAAACAATATCAAAGCCAGAAGCTTATGTAAAAAGTGTTTGAGATTTTAAAAGTGTTAACTTGCAGCTTTTTATGTAACGCAGAAGAAGTTGGTGTTAGCGAAAGCCGGGATATAGTGCTAGATCGATAAAAAGATAATATTGACAAAATGGAGAGGTAGGCTGACAAGTTGTCACAGTGTGTGTTTGAGCCATGTTTAAATGATTGAATCCTTTTGCACAGCTTTGGAGCAATAGCCACACAGCTGGGGCCACACTTTGCTGCACTGTCCAATGGATCAGTTGTAGATAAGGTGAGAACTGGACCCTTTTTAATTTTTAAAGGGATTAACTAAACATTTCGAACTACAGGTCACACCCGATATGGCGCACTTAATCAGCCCATATTGGAATCAGTTTCCCGCTATGGATCCCATTTGGGCGAAAATCCTAACCGCCTACATGATCATCATCGGCATGATCTCCTGGTGTGGAAATGGCGTGGTGATTTACATATTTGCCACAACAAAATCGTTGCGCACGCCTGCTAACCTGTTGGTCATCAATTTGGCCATTTCTGATTTTGGCATCATGATTACCAATACGCCCATGATGGGCATCAATCTGTACTTCGAGACCTGGGTGCTGGGACCCATGATGTGCGACATCTATGCGGGTCTCGGATCTGCCTTCGGTTGCAGCTCCATTTGGTCCATGTGCATGATATCGCTGGATCGTTATCAAGTGATTGTCAAGGGCATGGCCGGCCGCCCAATGACAATCCCTCTGGCATTGGGCAAGATTGCCTACATCTGGTTTATGTCCAGCATTTGGTGCTTGGCGCCCGTCTTCGGCTGGAGCAGGTGAGATAATAAATCAGCTAACTTTTATTAAAATTATAAATTTCTATATTATTTATTTTTATTTTATTTATGGCTTAGGTATGTGCCCGAGGGCAATCTGACATCGTGCGGTATTGACTACTTGGAACGCGATTGGAATCCACGAACATATCTGATCTTCTACTCCATCTTTGTCTACTACATTCCGCTGTTCTTGATCTGCTACTCCTACTGGTTCATCATTGCTGTAAGTTGTTAACATTTCACATATTTCCTTGGCGCCTCTGACGGCACCTCTCGTCCCTTTCATAGGCCGTCTCTGCCCACGAGAAAGGCATGCGCGAGCAGGCCAAGAAAATGAATGTCAAATCTCTGCGCTCGGGTGAGGATGCCGAGAAGAGTGCCGAGGGCAAACTGGCCAAGGTAGCTCTGGTCACCATCACACTGTGGTTCATGGCGTGGACACCATATCTGGTCATCAACTGCATGGGCCTATTCAAGTTCGAGGGCCTCACGCCGTTGAACACCATTTGGGGCGCCTGCTTTGCCAAGTCGGCTGCCTGCTACAATCCAATTGTATACGGCATCAGGTGAGTTCTGACAACGCCACCTCATAGCTGATCCTTTAATCATTTTCCTTATTTCTCATAGTCATCCCAAGTACCGCGTGGCACTGAAGGAGAAATGCCCATGCTGCGTCTTTGGCAAGGTGGATGATGGCAAGTCCAGCGATGCTCAGTCCACAGCGACAGCTAGCGAGGCTGAGTCCAAGGCATAAGAGATCACGACAACAACAACAACCACTTACAACAGCAACAGCAACAAAAATAATAACAATACAAAAGAACAACAACAGCAAGAACAACTGCAGCAACAGAACGAAACGCTTTCGAATAACAATAATAGCAATTTGTTAAATAAAAATATAATGTTAACTAACTTATGTCAAAATTAAACTTCTGCAATGTCAATAAAGACTAAAAATCTACAAAAATATAAAGGCAAACGAACTAGAAAAGTTACACAATTCGTTTCTTTTTTTGTATCCGTTTTTCAACGGCATGAAATTCAAATGATCTATGTAGTATAACAAGCACACAATATAAATTGTTGTGTTAAAGACTGTTAACCTATTGCAATTCAATTTCATTTCAAATTTATCAAAATTATTCAATAACGTTCACAATGTAATTATCCAGGTTTTAATTTAAAGGCACTTAAATTCCATTTTATAAATTAACATTTAGAGTTAATTAAAGGCAAAGTTTCGCACGCATTGAAGAGCTTTCAACTTAATAAATAGGTTTTGCAACTGTTCGTTAGTAGCACAAAGACAACATATACAATTAAACAGAATCAGTAAAAACAACAACAATCGATGTATGCATCTCTCTCTCCTCTCCTGCTTCTATTCTAAATCCATCCATCCACTAGATACCTAATTCAGTGGGCGGCTTAGTCATTCGCTGCACGAGGCATATTCACTTTCACTTTTCTTGGGCTTTGGCTTGGCCAGTGTAACAACGTTGTCATCAGTTATATCAGCGGTTATGGTGTTATTGTTAACTGGCTTGTGATATGTGCCCGGCGGACTTTCCATGCACTCTGCAGTGCAAGCACGTTCCTGTATGATGAGTTTCCAGATTCTCACCTCGATGCCAACCCTGTAAGAGATCAAGTACAAGAGTTTTAGTGTGTGAAAGAACGTTTTCTGTGCTAGAGGAAACGTACCGTAATCCCAGTCGCATGAGATCTAGCTTTTCCATGTTATAGATAAAATCCTCAAATGTAAAACCTTCATTCAGAATGAGCGTCTTTGAGAATTCATCAATGGCATGCTGGGCCAACCATTGCTCCAATTGCTCGTCTATCTCGTGCAGACCAAAATTGTGCTTTGTTAGTTGGCGACGGGGATTGGCATTAGTAGATTGGCGTACGGCAACGTTGCCAGTGCCACTGGGACTCATTCGATGGCACTTCTTGTTAAAGCTGCCATTAAAGCTGCGTCTGTAATTTAAGCTAGACACATGAGTGTATCACAACTCAACGCTGTTTTCTCACCTTAAACGCTTCCGTCCGCCCATGTAAATGTGCGCCAGCTCCTGACTAATATTGTGGAGAGCACGCAAACTCTGTCGCTTCTGTTCCATAATCTGTATCTGTAGCTCCTTCTGATTGTCGCGTATATCGCGCAATATGCGCACACACTCAACTGAGTTGCCGACTCCATCGCCCTGATTAGGCTGTAACAAGGGGCCGGAACTGCTGACAGTCTGCTTCTCCTGGCTATCCATTAGAGCATTCGTGACTGCATTATGAACGCTCTCATCATCGTTGCCAGACAAATCCTTATCGGCCAGATTGGCGCCTAGTTCGGGTGAGAATATGGTAACGGCCGCCTGTACAGCGCGCTTAACGAGATTGTCCAACGCAAACATCCAATGCGGTTTGATGCAGTGCAGCCGCAAAGCACAAACAACCGCATCCTGAAATGAGTATAGCGCCAAATGCAAATGATCCAAAGCCACTGGATCGTGATTGAGTTTCGTCTTCAGTTCATTGATGGTCGCCTCAAGATGCTTCTCATTCTCGTTCATAATGTAGTCGCGCAGGCCGCGAATCAGCATCTCCAAATCGCTCTTGTGTATGGCTATGGCATTCTGATCCGCATTGAGCTTCTTCTCCCACAGCTCACAGATCTTTGACTCGTCCAGTGCCAGTACCTTGGACAACGTTGTGCGCCTCTGAGAGTCCTTCTTCAAGCGATAGAAACCGTCCGTTTCACTTGTGTCGCTGATACTCGTGCGCAGCGATGGTGTTAATGGTTCTATTTCGGGTGAAAGCAGAAAACCGGACGAATTACGACGCTCGATGTGATTCGTGCCCATGTCAATAATGTCGACTGAGGATGTGCTGAGGGTAACTCTGCGAAAGGAGCTATTTAAATAAGAATCAATTGAATAACTTGCGCAGAGAGCGACTTACTCCAGATCCGGAGTGGTGGGTGTATTCGATGTAGTGTTGTACGTTAAAGGCGGCGTTGTCTTGTGCACCAAACGATCTGCGGGCACGGAAATGCTGCGTCCAAACTCCGAGGTATTAATGGGCAATACGGGTCGCAATTTACGTGGTTTGCTGTTACAGAAGAAGACAGAAGGATAAAGAATCTCTAGCATTTCATCCAAAAGTGCACTTACTCTTGCAAAAATGGATCTTCGAGCAGCTGAGATGCAGATGGTCTGTCCTGAACGCTAATGGCAAAGCAGCGCAAAATAAAGTTCTTGGCATTCGGCGACATCTCCTCGGGTATGTTGGGATGCTTCTTGTAGAAGCCCACCTTGAACATGGCAGCCTGTGGGTTGCCCAGTTCACTGAACGGTGGACTGCCCGTGGCCATTTCGACATTTGTGCAGCCAAAGGACCAAATATCAGCTGCCGGTCCGTATCCACGTACTCCCTGGTCAATCACTTCCGGTGCCATGTATTGTAATGTGCCGGCAAAGGTATCGGTCATGGGATTGATGCGCGCCAGTCGCTTTGAGGTGCCAAAGTCGGAGATTTTGACGACGCCGCTGTATGTGTTGACCAGAACATTGTCGCCTTTGATGTCTCTATGCACAATGTCCTGCTCATGTAGATATTTGAGACCTTGCAGTATCTGCTTGGAGTAGAATGCCATGGTGGACTCGTTATCCTTGAGCGGACCCCATTTGGTCTTCAGCAGATCGGATAACGAGCCACCCGGCACCTGCTCCATGAAGATCTTGAAGAATCCATCCTCGGAACGTGATCCCAAATACTGTACAATATTGCGATGGCGCAACTGCGAGTGCAGCTTGATCTCCTCATGCAACGGCTGCACATCTTGTGAGTTCTTCTCCGGCACCACCTTGATGGCAATGCGAACCTGAGTCTGCTTGTCCCTCGCCGCATAGACAGTACCATAGGTGCCCTTGCCCAGCGTTATCTTTCGATTCTGATCATTGTAATCGTATTCGTACTGCACGCGGATTCAAGTAGATGGATGATAAGTTATCAATAGCTCTCCAGTTTTTTATTTCAATACTTACTTCAATTTGCGATTCGTCAGTCTGAAGATTAACAAACACCTGCTGATCAGCGGTCATTTCCAGAATCCGATCGTAAAAGCTCTGTCGGCATTCGGTGGACGGAAAGTAGATTTGAAAATCATCCGAATTGTGATGCACATAAAGATACGCGCAGAGATTGTCCCGTTTGTACAGGCTCACGGATTTTATCTTGGAGGCAACAAAGAGAAAGTCGTGCAGCTTTTTGCAATCGTTTTTCGAGTGCGCCAGGCAAATGTTCACAATTTGTATTGACTTCTCATCGGCGTCCATATTCATGGTCACATAACTGGGCATGTAAATCTTGTTGGGTTCGAGTATCTGCAAAACAAAAGATGTCCATGACTTGACTGGCAAATGAGGCTATCTCGGATAGTTACCAATATGGGAAATCGTATGCTATTAATCTCTTTGTTGATGGCCGCTAGAAAGAAGTCCATCCAGAACTGAAACGCCTGCTCTTCGATGGTCAGCTGATGATCCTCGGGCTTGCGTCGAAAGCGATGTATCAGTGATATGTTTCCAATGGTCGACTTGAGTGACCAAATGGGTGGCTTCAGCTTGAACATGCACTCGGCAGCTTGTATTGCCTTGGTATAGTCCTCGGCTAGTACAGAGATCTCAAAGAATGTAGCCACATCCCAGTATCCACTCAGCGTGGATAAGCTGCCCTTTTTACCAATGAGATTGTTCAGCGTCATGCCAATATGCTGCAGTTCCTCCGTATTGCTAAACTCCTTGCCCTCGATCACCAGCAGGGTGGCCAAATTGATGCCTGCATATTCATTTGGTTGCACCTCGAAGCTCTGACGATACCATTTGATGGCATTCTCCAGACTCTTCGTGTCCGTACAGTCCGACTCCACGAACATGTCCTTGTAGATGCGTCCACATAGACACAGCATATCGGGAAAGTGATTCTCTTTCTTTTCAAGCGCCTTCAGTGAGGATTCCAGTGCCTTCTCCCGATCCCCCGCCCGATTGCGACGATTCAAGGCGAACGCATAAAGAAAACTCATGTTGCCCGTCTCGACAAACTTGCGGGTGTTTGGTATGTTCTTCAAATCGTTCACGAGTCGCACCATCGCATCATAATCCTGAACATCCCGAAGAGAGAACATAAAACTGTGCAACACCTCTCCGGATAGCACATGCGGATCATCCAGACGTTTCCGCATCTTAAATAAAGTACAATTAAATTAGTTTATCGGTATCGAGATCATTATGAATATGGACGTAACATGACAATCGTACGATAATATGTGACAAAAACAAGAAAGTCATATATTTAAAAAGTTCGCGTTATACCTGAATAGCAATTAAGTTGAACAAACTAAAAAAAAGCCCAGTACTTAAACAGTACAAATGGGATAATAAGTTTACAATTCTTTTAATTAGCTGTTTGATTTGAATGTGAATTGCTATAACACACAATATTTATAGGAATTGAAGTTTCTTCTTTGCATTTTGATTAGCTTTATGATGCAGCAAGAGATTTTGTGATGAAACCGGAAAAAAGAGCTGCATTAAAGCAGTTGGTATGCCTATAATAAGTTGGCTAATGTGTGAATTGTTTAAAAAAGTTACTCCAATATGTTTCTAGAAGAAAATTTAAGTTTATTGCCACTTTTTTGTGTAAATTCCCATATGTAGTTTTATAGATATAGATAAACTAAAGAAAAAGATAAGAGCACCAAAGTTCCCTTTAAGTGCATCGAGCGTAAACTAATAATTTTTCAATTAATCTTTTGTACAAAAGACTTCATAAATTATATCATAAAGACATAAAAGCTCTAAAGAAAATTAGTTTAGATTTCTATCATCTCACCCCATGTAGAATCTCCTTCATCTTGCTGGGACCATGTTCCTCGCGAGACGCCCGTAAGTCGCTGAGGAATTTTTCACGCATGTGTGCCCTGCAAATAATAAATAAAAGGTGCGAATAAAAGAATTTACATTTGATTGCAAATTGCTGATTAAACATAGCTGTTGTACACACTTTGATTGTATTTCGACATCCTGTAACTTGCGCGTGAGACGCGACTGTAATGTGGCGGGTGGTTCTTTGCTGCTGGCCTGATTTGTGAGAGTGCAGGTGTTGGTCTCCGGATTAAGCTTATAGCTAAGAAACAAGTAGTTGGTACATGAAAGCTGCAAATCAAAGAAACACAATTAGTTGAATATCTTGGACCGTTTTTCTGGATGCTGCTGTAATCAAATATGCGTAGCTGGCCACGTTTTTATGGACGCCACTGTAACTGCAAGAGGCGCTTTGATTGTTTATGTTGTTGTGTATGTTTGTGTGAATGTGCGCGCGGCGTGCGTGTTGTTTTGTGTTTTGCGTTGGCGTCCGTGCATTTGATGTTGTTTTAATGCTTTTACTTTTCGTGCTGCGGCGGCCAAAACGAATAATAACAACAACTTTTTCTACGGAACGGAAGCTCAACAAAAACTTAAAAGCAAGAACAGCAACAAATATATAAGTATGGTATAGTAGTGGCTGCTGCGATTGGGCGCTGTTTTAAAACTATAAAACAAATGCTAATTGCTTGGTCATTTATCTTATCGGCAACAGTGTCGACTCGATTATGCTGTGTTGTTGTTGTTTGTTTGCCTGCAGTTGTCGTTTATTACAAAGATCTTTGCTAATCAAGCCGCACACCTGTTTTTCTTCATACACACCTTAAGGCTGAGCGTCTGTTTGGACTCCACATCGTTGTAGATTAAAATTGTTTCCTTCATTCCGCAGCTTTCTCGAACTCCATAATGATAGGACAAGGGGCGCTGTTGGGTTAATATGCTTAAGTCTACGACGGCAACATCGGCATCAATAAATGTTTCCGTCACATTCGTTTCCCCAAAATCCAATCTCTCAAACTGCAACACGAAATATTTTGTATATATTCAATTCAATTCAATTATTGTATAACAATTATGTTGACCGCCAACGCAAAACGCACCTGAACACGCTGAAAATTGGCACCAGCCGACTGGACAGCCTGTTTGACCTCCTCGAGGGCACAGAGGCGGTCCTCCAGATGATCGCCCACAACTGTATCAATTACACAAACAACGTCCATAGCTGCTACTGTTAGTTAGCCTAGGGGCTATTCCTGGCACTGTGGAACGCCTAGGGGACGGGAACGGAAACGAAGCAAAGTTCGTATTGTGATGCTAACGTGCGTTTGGTTTACTGTGCGCGTTTGTACAAATCGTAAACAGCCTCATTACCACTCACTTGTTGCAATCGCAATGCGCTAAATATTTTATAACGTCTAAATATCAATAAATACGAAATTTTATCGAAATGTGCGATGTTGACGCCGCTGTAAAATGGCACCAAATGACATGTGACCAGATGTGTTTAACTTAAAAATACACTAAATTCGACTTTATAAAAATACCAATGAAATCAATAAATACCAAGTGAACAATGCATAAGCTTTTTGGCGGTCAAATTGAATTAATAATAGTAAATTTATTATATACTAGGTAGAGTTGGGCATTTTAGTTCAATTTGCTGAATAAGTTCAATCGTTCATTTTTCGGTCGTGAACTAAATCAGTCATTTAGTTCAGTTATTCAGTTGGTCAGGTGGTCATGAACTATGAACGATGAAAGATTTATATTCAGTTGGTCATGAACTAGATGGTTTCTATTCAGTTGGTCATGAATGATGAAAGATGAAAGATGAATAGGTCATTTTGATCAGTTGGTCAGTTGTTTATGAAAGATAAACGATGTGAATAGGCTACAACTGTTTCTTTTTAGTGGAATGTGAAATGTGTTTTAAGTTATTAATAAGAATAGACGACAGCAGCAAAATATTATATATTAAGGATTATTTTTTAATATTTTGGGTTATACCTATACCTTGGCTTATTGAAAATGAGCAAAATGAGGAAATTGTTTTTTTTTTTGGGCTTAAATAACCCTTCACACTTGTCAAAACTTAAAAATATACGTATAAAATTAAAGCATTGTTACATGTACAATTTTTTTTTAAAAATTACTGACCAGCTGCAAAATGATCGGTTTAGTTCATGATTGACTGAATAAGTTCACTCGTTCATCTTAATGACCCGTTCATTTGAACTTTTTCAGAACGAAACGACACAACTCTAATACTAGGGGGCTCCGCCCCCTGCTCGCTTCGCTCGCCAACCCCCGCTCGCTACGCTCGCAAAATTGAAAAGAAGGTCTTTTGTTTTCCAGCTTAACAAACTTAAACTGCTCGCTTCGCTCGCCAACACGCAGCTCGCTTCGCTCGCAAAAATTTAAGAGAACTTCTTTAGTTGTCCAGTTTAACAAATTAATACAATATAAGGGGGTCCGTCCCCTGCTCGCTTCGCCCGCAAAATTGAAAAGAAGGTCCTTAGTAGTCCGCTTTAACAAATTTATATAATATAGCATGTTTTGTAAAAAAAACGGAAATATTCAACTTCCGCTGTCCGCGGTATCAATGTTTCTTCTTGCTTTGGCTAAAACTCAGATTTAGTGAGTTGGCGGGAAAAATCCAGATTTGGCGGGAAAAAGCCAAATTTGGCGGGAAAAAGCTAAATTTGAGGAAAATTCAAAATTTAGCAAGAATAGTTAATGTGTGAGTTTTCTAAGAATATCTCATACAACAACAGAGTTTCTGATTCTAAAGGTTAACTTTCATCCGATTGATCCTATGGCAGCTATATGATATAGTCATCCGACTTTGACCAAATTTTTTCCAGAATGTAAGAGACAGCCCCAAACATATAATCTGTGAGTTTGGTAGAGATATCTTAAGAAACAAAAAAGTTTTTCATACTAAAGGTTATTTTGCGTCCGATTGTTCCTATGGCAGCTATATGATATAGTAACCCGACTTTGACCAAATTTGGCCAGAATGTTAAAGACAGCCCCAAACATATTTTCTGTGAGTTTGGTTGATATATCTTAAGAAACAAAAAAGTTTTTCATTCTTAAGGTTGTTTTGCATCTGATTGTTCCTATGGCAGCTATATGATATAGTCACCCGACTTTTACCAAATTTAGTCAGAATGTAAAAGACAGTCCCAAACATACAATCTGTGAGTTTGGTTGAGATATCTTAAGAAACAAAAAAGTTTTTCATACTAAAAGTTATTTTGCATCCGATTGTTCCTATGGCAGCTATATGATATAGTCATCCGACTTTGACCAAATTAAGTCAAAATGTAAGAAACAGTCCCAAACATACAATATGTGAGTTTGATTGAGATATCTTAAGAAACAAAAAAGTTTTTATACTAAAGGTCAATTAACATCCGATTGTTCCTATGGCAGCTATATGATATAGCCACCTGATTTCAACCAAATTTGGTAAGAATGTAAAGGACAGTCCCAAACATATAATCTGTAAGTTTGGTTGAGATATCTTAAGAAACAAAAAAGTTGTTCATACTAAAGGTTATTTTCATCCGATTGTTCCTATGGCAGCTATATGATATAGCCACCTGATTTCAACCAAATTTGGTAAGAATGTAAGAGACAGCCCCAAACATATAATCTGTGAGTTTGGTAGAGATATCTTAAGAAACAAAAAAGTTGTTCAAACTAAAGAGTATTTTCATCCGATTGTTCCTATGGCAGCTATATGATATAGTCACCCGACTTTGACCAAATTTAGTCAGAACGTAAAAGACAGTACCAAACATATAATCTGTGAGTTTGGTTGAGATATCTTAAGAAACAAAAAAGTTTTTCATACTAAGCAATTCCTTGACCTTTGACCCCGATTTAACCCACTTAGAGGTCGAATTTCGCAAAACGCCGTCTTATTGCACGATGAAATTATCTCATCTATGTTGTGTGCAAATTTCAGCTTTCTATCTTTTACCGTTTGGGCTACACGTTGATTCTCAGTCAGTCAGTCAGTCAGTCAGTGAGTCAGGACAAAGAGTTTTATATATATAGATATATATTATATATATTATATGTAGATCATTTTATATGCCAAGACTTTATTACATTTATACCTTTGTGCTTAAAATTAAATTCTACAGAGTGAGTTGCAAATTTGAAATTAACTAGCGTATTCCTTGAGTATTGAACCAGCTACAACCAAGCGTTGAATCTCGGAGGTACCTTCATATATTTCCGTAATGCGCGCATCTCGATAGTGGCGCTCCGCTGCCATGTCGGTGACATAGCCCATGCCGCCCAGAACTTGAATGCACTGATGGGCGCATAGTGTAGCCGCCTCGGAAGCAGCCAGTTTAGCCATGGCGGCTTCCTTGGTATAGGACAAATGATTATCCTTCAGCCAGGAGGCGCGCCAAGTCAAAAGTCGCGCCGACTCCACAGCCATCGACATGTCGGCAATCTTTTGCTGAATTGCCTGTAACTTCGATATGGGCTTTCCAAATGCCTGACGCTTCTGCGCATAGTCAACGGCCAGTTCCAGTGAAGCCTGCGCGATGCCCAGTGCCTGACCGGCAATGCCGATCCGTCCAGCATCCAGTGTTTGCATAGCAATCTTGAAACCATATCCCGTCTTGCCAAGCAGGTTCTCCTTGGGTATTTCACAATCTTCGAATATTAATTGGCAAGTGGAGGAACCTCGAATGCCCAGCTTGTCTTCCTTCTTGCCAATGGAGAATCCCTTGAGGCCCTTGGGCACAATGAACGCAGAGATGCCTTTGTGTTTCAGTTGCTTGTCGGTTGTGGCAAACACAATAGCTGCCTCCGCCTCGAATGCATTGGTAATCCATGCCTTGGTTCCGTTCAGCACAAAATGATCGCCCTTCTCCGTTGCCACTGTGGAGGCAGCGCCCGCATCCGAGCCGTTGCCAGGTTCGGAGAGGGCAAAGCAACCAATCCGTTCACCTGTCGTATACGGCGTAATGTAGGCAGCCTTTTGTGCATCATTGCCAAAGTACAGCAACGGACCAAGATACAGAGAGTTATTAACCGACATAATCACACCAGCCGAGGCGCATCCCCGAGAGATCTCTTCCATGGCAATGGCATAGGCCAGATAGTCTAGTCCCGTACCGCCGAGCTCTTCTGGCACGGCCACGCCCATTAGGCCCAGTTCGCCCATTTGCCTAATTTGCTGTGCCGGATAAAGGTGCTCACGATCGAATTTAGCTGCATTTGGACCGCACAGCTCGGAGTTGGCAAAATCACGGCATGTCTTCTGCAGCATCTGATGCGTATCGGGTAGCGCCGCAATCGATGCAATTTGGCGAAGATGCAGTGCGCTGCGAGCTGATAAGAATGGCGGCATAGAAAAATGTAAATACATATCAACAAGTCAAAGTCCAAGTCGAGGGTCAACTTACCAATATTAACGCTACTTCTCACAAGGGACTGCATGATATGCTTTTCTTAATCACTAGACAATATATGTACAAAATAAACTTGAATATTCAATTAAAACACTTTTAAAATCTAATAAAATTAATTATTTTAGAACTACTAAAGAATTAGAACAAGTTCAATTGAACCAAAAGTGACCGAACTAGCTAGTGATGTAAAAAAACATCGATGCATCGAGCATCGATGTTTTTTCAGCGATATTTCTCGATGTTTTCCGATGATTTTGTTGATGCCGATTTATCGATGTTGCATGGCGATGCATCGATGTTTTGCAAAACATCGACTGCCGCACTTTCAACACGCCATTTTCGCCGCTCTGACAATGAGTTCATAGTAATTTGGGAAGTGTTTGCAATGCCTAAGTGAGTAAATTTATTTAAATTGGTCAGAGATACTATAGCTACAAGAAAGCTTACATATGTCTTTTCAAAGTTCTCATCAAAAAGACCTCTTGTAGTTTGTGTTTATACTTTTAAGATAAAAACTGTTTAAAACTTTAAAACTGCTATGAAAGCACACGTTTTTAAGAGAAAATGAGCTTCATTAATCTAAAAAATTCTAGTTTTCTTCTAAAATTGGTATGGTTCTCAAGTATTAGACATACATCGATGCATCGATGTTTCGACCCGATGTATCAGCTAACATCGATGTTAAATTTTGAAAACATCGATGAGCATCGACATCGATGTTTCCACTCAAATTTACATCACTAGAACTAGCTAAGTCAAATCGTTCAGTCGTTTAGTTCTTTTGTTCTTTCTTTTCATTAAATAACAGTGTGGCAATCTTGAAAATACAAATTTACAAGCAATTTTGCATTATTTTTTCGAATTCATAATTTTTGATTTAGAATTATTTTAACCTAATTTCACTCACTAAAATGATATCTTCCATTTGATCAAATTTATAGATTATTTGGTTTCATTAAATTATTCTCATTGCCAAATTATTGGCTAAGTGAACTTAAAAACAGGAGCACATTTAAATTGTGCGCGCCGGCCGTCGTTCAGAATTATTCGTTGATAGGTGGCGTATTTATCGTTCGCAATGAGCTGTAGTCAATAATTGCGTTAACAGTCTGTAAAGTGGTCAAGAGCGCGAACTGCTAAACTCTTAAATTCAACTCTGTTTAAATAATTTACTTGATTTCAAAATAGACTTTAAAAATACAATTGCAAGTTTACGAAACGTGTGACTTTAACATGACTGGATGGATAGTCACTCAATAAGGACGAATTCTCGGAGATATTTTTTATCGTTTTCAGTGCGCCGACGCGATTCAAAGTAAAGAAGAAGAGACAAAGGATTCAAGCACGCACAAACTTGTTTAACATTTCTTTTATTATTGCACAATTAAATTTAATTCCATAAAATGAGCACATAGGGCACTATTTATTTGAAGCGACAATAAGATCTAGTGTTTTCAAGTGAATTACACAGTTTAAATTGGCACAATAATTATTTATTGATTTGCAATCAAGTTTGTTTTTTTCTTTTCATTCTCTCTCTGAAGTATTTGCATTTATGATTTGTTGATTTATTTGCGACGCGTATCAGTTGATCAAATATTGAGCTAAAGGTACGCAATATACACACAATGCACCTTTGCATTTGTTTACCAAAAAAACAAGATACGAAAATTCAATAGCTGCAATCCGAGATTCTTTGCTTTGATGCTTGTGATAAGGCGACAACAACAACACCAGTGATAAGTGATAAGTGTTGGCAAAACTCCTGCTGTGCCAAGCTGCTCTTATCAATTGCCAACCATAGTTGATTTTCATTGAGAATTCAGTTAGGTTTTTATCATATGTATGTACGAGTACTCACAAGTATTCTCTCCCACTGTCTCTCTCGCTCTCTCTTTTGATCGCGCCACTAATACAAAGTCGAAGTGTGATAAGAGTGTTGGCTATAAAAGAGCGTCTCGCATCTGGCCAAGAGCCAAGTTGCTGCTTGCCAGTTACCAGATCTGAACGTGACGCGCTGCTGCCAGTCCGTTCCAGTGCCATTTTGTGAGTTCTTCGCGTGGCTTGAGAGAATCCATTTATCCTTATATACATATATATATATACTCAAAAAGTGGAACTCTAAAGTGTTTACAAAAAGTTAAAGCAATTGATTAAAAAAACATGTTTTCAAAGTGAACAAAAACTGAAACATTAATATTGCAATCTATAAGAAAATATTGAAAATATTTCCTGGTGATTCCGAATAATAATATCTATAAATAAGTTGACTAATTTCCTCAAAAAGTTCTTCATGTCCTGATAATAAATACCAATCATTTCATGGTCTCAAATGGAAATAAATCACAAGCAATTTTTATTGTGCCAAGTCAGCATGATAATGATTAAGTTTATGGCAATAATTACCATTATATAATTGGTATACAATTACAATTCGAGTAATATAGCTTCAGCCTCCCGTATCCAGATAAGCAGAGCTATACTATAGATTGACCCAATCGAGTTACAATGAAAATCTTATCAGTGACATGTATTTCATTCATAACTAAGAGTGAATATTATTTGACTGTGATAGAGTTTATCCATGTGAAATTAATATATTTCTATATATAATCCACATTACAGCGGCACTAGTTGAATGATAACAACACTCAACAAATGACAAGTTATTGAGATATTGAACCGACCCCGGATAGAGAGAGAAATTAACGACCGTCAAAATGCAGTCCATCAATGCAGATGAGCTGCCGCCGAATCCGCGCGAGAAATCGAATCCGTTGTCATCGCTTATGTTCTGGTAAGTCAGTTAACCATAAATTCTATCACACAGATCTGCAAATAATTAAAAATTTTGTGTATTTGTCCAGCTATACGATGCCCACATTTTGGAAAGGACGTAAAAAGACTTTGGACGAAACCGATCTCTATAAAGCTCTGAATGAACACAAGTCCGGTAAGTAGATGATTCACTAGTAAACCAAATTCAGTTATTATTAAGCAATGCTTTACATTTAAAAAAATGATTGGATTATCTGCGCTCTGAATACCAAATGAGTCTCTTTTAGATGGATATTTATTATTAAATTTATAATTTACGAAAAAAGACATAAAATTGAAAAGTATAGTATATAAAACTCAATCAAAATACAGTGAAAAATAAAAATAAGCTTTGATATTGATATTGAAGAGAATTATTTGCCGATTTTCTTTTTTGGAATATCATCCAACAATAAGGTTCAATGTTCAATGACGGCATCTATTTAGGTTTCATATTTTGAATTTTGGTTTGGCCTTTGCTCATCACTTGACTTGGGCTTTCATTCAGTTATCTTTAAAACGGATTGACTTCCTGTCCTTATAGTAAAGCAATTGTCATTGGTTTTTTTATTTCTGTTTTATTATATACTCGTTTATACCATATATAAAGCGAAACATTAACACTAGGAATTATCTATGGAAATATCAAGTCTTCAGACATATTTTACGTGTGGTTTGAAGTGGCAAAAACAATGGCACTGGGACACCACTTAAAGGTACAGGTTTTAATGATTAGATAGAATAAAGCATGTGGCGAGGTTTTTTTTTGTTGTTTTTGCTGAAACTTGTGTCATACGCTGGATAACCACATTTAAAAGTTCTTAAAACTTTGCAAATATCACAAACCTGGGAAGTACAAATGAACCCACAGACATCCATATTTTAGCCGCTAAAATGCCTATATATAGTATAACTTATCTATTAAGTATTATCTCTCACGGTCTTCATAAATCAATGGCTACATTATCCCCAGATAAGATGTCTGCCAATCAATTAGTAAATTGAAGCTACAATGCCTTTAAATAAATAAAAATCACGTTATTTTTTTATCCAATAAGTTGCGAGATAATTTAAAGCTAATCAAGGTTATTTCAATGCAATGGGAATAAAGTGAACTTTGAGTTTCGTAGAACTATAAAAAAAAAATCAGGTGCCCAACTGCCGAAATTTTCATTGATTAACGGTTGATAACTTTGACAATTAATGAATTGCCGCAATTAATGAATTTCCTTTTTGACCGAAAAATGATATATGAGATATACAATTAAATATCGAGCGCTTATTTACTTATAATAAATGAGCCCATAGAGACAAAATGAGTTGACATTAAGTGGCTCCCAGGCAATCTTATCGAGGCATACGACTTGAGTAAATATTTACTCAGGTAAACAATAACAAAAATTCCTGTGTACTATGATGTATTAATTCATACTTATATACTTAAATATGTATTATATTGTATATATTATATATATTTGTAGAAACCACTTAAGATTATTAACGCATGTGGTAAATTGTTGCGGAAGTACCCATGACTATGCGATAGGAAAGTAATGGGGCATTAAGTCCATATGCATTCACAATTGCAAGCAGCTAGCTCTTTGGGATTAGCCTGTGTACTGATAACTGATAACTGGCCAATGAAATGGACAGCTGGCTGAAACTTGGGGACTTTATGGCCATAACTTTAACAGCCATAACTCAAAAATAAACCAAAGTCAATATAAAATAAACGCTTGACGTAAGCGATAAAAAGAAATCATAGTGCAGAACTCTTTTGTCTAAGAGATTCGAACATTTTTAACGACAGCTGTATATAATGCGTTTAACTTTCAGATACACTTGGCAAGAAACTCAGCGATGCCTGGGAGAAGGAGGTGGAGCAAAAGCGCAAGAAGAAGAAGACTCCCAGTTTGTTTAAGGTCACGATGAACGTCTTTGGCTGGAACTTTGGAATCCTTGGCTTCGTGCTATTTATTCTGGAAATGGGCTTCCGGTAAGTTGATCTGAGCCAAGTCACGCCCATACATTGAACAGCGATCGTGTTATTTATGATGCTTATTAAATGTATTTTTTTTGTTGACTTTAGCGTTACACAGCCTCTGTGTCTGGGCGGTCTGGTGTCCTTCTATGCGGATCAGAACAATTTGGACAGTGAAGATCGGAGTACAGCATATCTGTATGCCGGCGGCGTGATCTTGTGCAGTGCTTTCAACGTTTTATTCATGCATCCCTATATGCTGGGCATGTTCCACACGGGCATGAAGGTGCGCGTTGCAATGTGCAGCATGATTTATCGAAAGGCGTTGCGTCTGAGTCGAACTGCGCTGGGGGACACGACAACTGGTCAGGTGGTTAATCTCATATCGAACGATGTGGGACGGCTCGATGTCTCCGTAATTCACATGCATTATTTATGGCTGGGACCAGTGGAAATCGGAGTGGTCACTTGGCTCATGTACAGAGAGGTAAATGAACTTGAACATTAACTTGATTGGGGTGATTTTCCATTACTTTATTGAAGAACAACAGCTAAAATCTAAATCTATTTCGCTTCCGATGTACTTAAGGGAACTTCTGAACTCTGAATTCTGTTCATTCCAATACACAATATATTTTCAAAGTTTTCCTTTACATGAATGATCAATCGCGGAAGCATTGTTTAACTTTCCATTAATTTTCCTAAATGAAATAAACTACCTTTGCATATCGAATTTTTAATATCGAAATTGAAAGTTTAAGCTTTCTAGCTCTTACCGTTAAACCTCTTACCAGTCAAGAGTTATAAAAAAATATTAATATGGATTTTTTAACATTTTAATGCTTCTCCCATATAGATTGGCGTCTCGGCGTTCTTTGGCGTAGCTGTGATGTTGCTGTTCATTCCACTGCAGGCTTATCTGGGCAAGAAGACATCGGTGCTGCGTCTGAAGACGGCACTGCGTACGGATGAGCGTGTTCGCATGATGAATGAAATCATTTCGGGCATTCAGGTGATCAAGATGTACGCCTGGGAGATACCGTTCAGCAAAATGATCAATTATGTGCGCGGCAAGGAAATGAATGCCATTCGCAAAGTGAACTACATTCGAGGCACCCTCCAAAGTTTCATCATGTATGTGACCCGCATTTCCGTATTTGTCAGCCTGGTGGGCTTTGTCCTGCTGGGTCAACTGCTGACCGCCGAGAAGGCCTTTGTGATTACCGCCTTCTACAATATTCTGCGCAACACGATGACCATTTACTTCCCCATGGGTATTTCACAGGTAGATATTTCCTTAAACTTAAATAAAATTCTTAAAATATAAGCTGAACAGAAATGTTAACAACATAAAAATATTAATGTGCAATAGAAGTAGGAAATGCATACAATAATCAGTGTTGCCAACTCTTCGGGTCAATAAAAAGCTAAACTAGCCTTTGAAATAGCAGGAAATAGTCAGAAAATTTTGTTGGCTAATTTTATTGATTTAATTCAGTAATTTTAAAAACTTCTCAAGTTCGTCAAACATATCGACTTCTGCAGCTGAACTTATGTAGGTCTGATTGGTCCCTATCTTTTTTAGCTGCAAACAAATTTTTTCAAAAATCTCTTCGCTAGTATTTTTTTTATAAATTTTTGAAAACTGCAAAAAGGCACTTTTTGTGAAAAGTAGGAAAAAGGGGTTAAAATAGGCACTTGCAGTTTTCAAAAAATTATAAAAAAATACTAGCGAAAAGATTTTTGAAAAACACTTTTTTCACCTTTCCATTGATGGCAAAATGTACATGAAGTAGGTTCATATTATGAGTAGATTAAAACTGTAAATGTTGTCAAAATAAATATGCCGACTTTTTTTTTTTTTTTTTTTTAAATGACGGAAAGTATATATTTTTGCGTTTCATTCCGAAGAACTTCAAAACACATGTTTGACTACATTGACGGGGGGAATCGAACCCAGCTTTTATTATGCCGACTAGTGTACATAAATCAAAATTTAAAATAAAAAAGAAAATCAAAAATAAAATACAAAACTAATAACAAAATATCAGGGATCGCAAACAAGACTTATGAAAAACAAGACTTATTATAAAAATTGGAAATACAAATTTATTTTTGGATGTACGAAAATCCGAAATGATCCCTTGTAAATGAAACGGTTACTAAACGGTTATTTCGGCTTACAAAGTTTCGGCTTTAAGGTTTCGATCAAATTTTTTTTTTTTTGGGTTACGGTTTCAGTTACGGTTAAATTTTATTCGACTTGTACCGGTTAAAGGTTACGGATTCGGTTAGGGTTTTAATCCCTGTTTTAAACTGTTGTGACTTTTCGTTTTATCTATCTTATTACACTTTACAGTTTATTTAAATTGTTCACTTACATTTTTATTTGTTTATTACACTTCTATCACAATTCGTAGTTCGCCGAATTGCTCGTTTCCATTGGCCGCATTCAGAAGTTTATGCTGCACGAGGAGACCAAGGTGCGCGACAAGTCCAACGATGTCGATGAGCAGAAGCTGGGCAAGAAGGCGCCTGGTAGCAGCCTGGTCCAGGAGCCAGTAGCCACGGCCACTGGAGTGCTCAAGCCAAGCAGTCGACGTGCCAGCGAGGCGGAGAGCAGCGTCAACATCAGCAAGATGAGAACCAAGTGGGACGCCAAGGCCAATGAGTATACTTTGGATAATATCAACTTGAAGTTCAAGCCGAGACAGCTGGTGGCTGTCATTGGACCAGTCGGCTCTGGCAAATCGAGTCTGATTCAAACCATTCTCGGTGAACTGCCACCTGAATCTGGCACAGTCAAGGTCAATGGCACTGTGTCCTATGCCTCTCAAGAGCCCTGGCTCTTTACTGGCACAGTGCGTCAGAACATATTGTTTGGCCTGCCCATGGACAAGAGTCGCTATCGTCAGGTGGTGAAGAAGTGCGCCCTGGAACGTGACTTTGAGCTGTTGCCCTACGGCGACAAGACGATTGTGGGAGAACGTGGTGCATCCCTATCCGGTGGCCAGAAGGCGCGTATCAGTCTGGCACGTGCTGTCTACCGTAAGGCGGACATCTACCTCCTGGACGATCCTCTCAGCGCTGTGGACACGCATGTGGGACGCCATCTGTTTGATCAGTGCATGCGAGGCTATCTGCGGGATAATATCGTGCTGTTGGTCACACATCAGCTGCAGTTCCTGGAGCAGGCCGATCTTATTGTCATCCTGGACAAGGGCAAGATCAGCGCCAAGGGCACCTACGAGTCCATGTGCAAGAGTGGCCTGGACTTTGCCCAAATGCTAACGGATCCCAGCAAGAAGGATGAGGGCGCCGGCGATGCTCCCGAAAAGCGCAAATTGTCGCAAGCCAGCAGCAAGTTGCGCAGTCGCCAGAACAGTGTCTCGTCTATGGAATCAGGAACCGAATCAGTGGCCATGGAGTCGCCCATGCAGACGCAGGAGAGCCGCACTGAGGGACGCATTGGGATGGGCCTCTACAAGAAATACTTTGCTGCCAACGGTTACTTTCTGTTCGTTGTGTTTGCTTTCTTCTGCATTGGCGCCCAGGTGCTGGGCTCAGGAGGCGACATGTTCTTGTCCTACTGGTGAGCAATCATCCATTAATACATTTGTTCCATACTAAAGCGATTTATCCATCTTCAGGGTGAACAAGAACGGAGAAATAGATACGGAATCGGATACGTTTATATCACGTCTGCGTCGCTCGTTTACGCCAAGGATTAATAGTGACACCGATCCCATCGATATTTATTACTTTACGGCCATCAACATTCTGGTCATTGTGTTCTCCTTGGTGCGCAGTGTGCTCTTCTTCCATTTGGCCGCCAAGAGCTCGACGACGCTCCACAACAGGATGTTCCAGGGTGTGACGCGGGCGGCAATGAATTTCTTCAACACAAATCCCTCTGGCCGCATTCTGAATCGTTTCTCCAAGGATCTGGGCCAAGTCGATGAGATCCTGCCAACGGTCATGATGGACGTCATGCAGATCTTCCTCTGCATTCTCGGCATCATTGTGGTCCTCTGCATTGTCAATGTCTGGTATCTGCTGGTCACCTTCATTCTGGTCTGCATCTTCTATCTGCTACGCTCCTTCTATCTGACCACCTCGCGTGATGTTAAGCGACTGGAAGCCATAAGTAAGTCCTGATTGTAAAAATTGGCTAATTCATTATGGAATCATTAACTCTTGTCCAATCGCAGCACGCTCTCCCATTTACTCTCATTTGAGTGCATCGCTGAATGGTTTGGCCACGATTCGTGCTTTTGGAGCACAGAAGGAGCTCATTGCGGAGTTCGATAACTTCCAGGATATGCACAGCTCGGGCTTTTACATGTTCCTGGCGACCAGTCGTGCCTTTGGCTATTGGCTGGATTTGGTCTGTGTGCTTTACATTGCGATCGTTACACTCAGCTTCTTCCTGTTCGCGCCGGAGAACGGCGGCGATGTCGGCTTGGCCATCACACAGGCCATGGGCATGACGGGCATGGTGCAGTGGGGCATGCGTCAGTCAGCGGAGTTGGAGAACACTATGACGTCTGTGGAGCGAGTGGTTGAGTACGAGGATCTGGAGCCCGAGGGCGAGTTCGATTCGAAGCCCAACAAGAAGCCACCGAAGGACTGGCCCGACGAGGGAAAGATTGTGTTTGATGATCTTAGCTTGCGCTACTTCCCCGACAAGGAGGCGGATTATGTGCTTCGCTCGTTGACCTTTGACATTCAGGCGTGTGAAAAGATTGGAATCGTGGGACGCACTGGTGCCGGCAAATCCTCACTGATCAATGCCCTCTTCCGACTGTCCTATAACGAGGGATCCATTCTCATCGATCGCCGCAACACTAGTGACTTGGGTCTGCACGATTTGCGCAGCAAGATTTCGATTATTCCACAGGAGCCGGTGCTCTTCTCGGGCACCATGCGCTACAATCTGGATCCGTTTGATGAGTACTCGGATGCGAAGCTCTGGGAGTCGCTGGAGGAGGTCAAGCTCAAGGAGGTGGTGTCCGATCTGGCTGGTGGATTGTCGAGCAAGATTTCAGAAGGCGGCACCAACTTCAGTGTGGGTCAACGACAGCTGGTGTGCCTGGCGCGCGCCATTCTGCGTGAGAATCGAATTCTGGTGATGGACGAGGCCACTGCCAACGTGGATCCGCAAACGGACGCTCTCATTCAGAACACAATTAGGAATAAGTTCAAGGACTGCACGGTGCTCACAATTGCCCATCGATTGCACACAGTTATGGATTCAGATAAGGTTTTGGTTATGGATGCTGGACGCGCTGTTGAGTTTGGATCGCCGTTCGAGTTGCTAACGGTCAGCGAGAAGAAGGTATTCCACGGCATGGTCAAGCAGACCGGCGACTCAACGTTCGATGTGCTGCTTAAGGTCGCGCAGAAGGTAAGTCTATACGACATTATATTGAATATGGATTTTAATATACATTTGCATTTGCATTAACAGGCGCACGAGGACAACCTGCGGGCGAAGAAGGATTCTTGACATTTTGCCGTTCCGAAAGCATTCAAAGACTACATACTTAAGATACTGGAACCAATTACGAACCACCCGGCGGCCAATGCAAGCATTCAAAAGACCTTCCTATTTGCGGAGGCCTCCAAGCAAAAGCTATTAGGGTAGCAAAAACCGAAACACTAATGCAACCACAACACAAACACCAATAACAACAACAACAACAATAACTAGAAAGTCAGCTAAGAATTTTTATAACACACGTGTACAAACTAAATGTTAGATGATATTTGATTATAGAACTGTAGATTCGTGGATGACAATAAGCTGAAGATTGAGAGTGCAAATCAAATGATCACTCGGCCTGACCTTTAAAAGGTTGGTTGCATTCCAAGTGTAAAAAATGTGTTCCGTAACGACAATAACGATTACAAAACAAACAAAAAAACAAAAAAAACTATAAAACTGTTACGTCTAGTATTAATGTATGTGTGTTTTTTATAGTAATTTATTAATGTACAGGTATACAAAATAAATGTAACAATTTATTAACTTTTTATTTGATTTCCCCTTATGATTTATACTTATTTCATTTGCGCATTGCCATTTTGTTTGAGATAAATAATCTTAACTCGTAGAACTGCATTTAAATCATCTACAAAAAGAGATGCATTTAACAATAAGTATCTTCCATTTGCTGTAAACTTAAACTGATATCAAGTTAAAAAAAGGAAACTTAAAATGAATTTTTAACTAGAACTTACATTTAAAAATATAATATATTAAAAACGCGCTTTTGAAAAGCGCATAAATATATATTTATATATATGTATAGAGAAGCAGCTGCTGTACACTCGTAACTTCATCTAGGCTTTAGCTTTAGCTGATTTTTATAAATAAGTAATTGTATGTAATCTATTCATGTATTTCCATATCATATCAAGTGAATATCCCATTTAGACCACCAGGGATAGCCAGGCGCCGATCAAACAAAATCCTCCAATGGTGGCATAATGCTGCAGTTGCTTCTCACCAGTCAGGGCACGGTAATACATGCAGCCGGAGAAGAGTACGGTGCCGACGGTCATCATGATGCCAGTCTGAAATTAGTGAATACAATATGGGATTATTCAATGACAAAATATTTACTTGAAGCGCTGCATTTAAGTGTTAGACAATAATAATAACGTATGGCCTGCATATTTTGATGTTAGCTTTAGTTGTTGGCTTTGAAAACCCGAAAAGAAGGTCTACGATTTACTTATCGAATAAGGCTGAAAACAAAATTATTGAAAACAAAATGAAATTTGAGCAGCGTTATTGAAGCTGCCTTTTGGTACATTTTTTAAACAGAATATTTACAATTAAGATGACAATAAATGAAATATTTCCTATATCCTAAACCCATATCAGCTATGAACCTCTCATATCACCCCAAACAATGTTAATGTTAGCAATTATCGTATACAAGTTTCGTAATGTGGTATTGAAATTACTTTTAAGCTGCAATTAGTGGTTGTTGAACATTTAGCTTTAGCTTTGAAAAAATATCCATATACATACAATCTTCACATCTTTATGAAGAAGAATTTTGAGAGCGCTAGCATAAATCAAAGTTCACTCATGATTCAATTTGTTTGTATCTGAAAAATCAATCAGCGCATAAGAATTTAACTAAGAGAGAGTGTGTCAATTACATACATATATACATACAAAATTAAAACAAACCGAAAATAATAACACATACATATTTATATATACTATATCAATGTTGAATATCAAATGAAAATTGTGCATAAATCAATTCATTCATTCAAAAAGTAACGCGAGTTGTTATAAATTCCGTTCAGAGATTTAACTATACAAATGAGAAATACAAGAAAAGCTTTATGATGCTCAAATAAATGATAAATAATCAGAAATGTCTTATTTATTGCAATTTATGGTTGGTCAAGAAAACGAATACGGGAAAGTCCCTATAAAGAGTCGACACAAACACAACAGATAATAGCAATTCAATGCAGGCTAGTCTGGCTATTAAATAGTTAAAGTGGCAGCACTGCCATACAAATACAAATACTTACAAACACCGGATAGTGAGCCAGGGGCATGCACAAAAGTGCAAAGGAATGCAGAAAATGTATTCTATTGGCAACATCTGCAAACGCTTGTGCCTCCAGCTGCTCCTTGGGATCGTGGACTGCTTTCAGAAAATATTTGCAATAGGCACCCATAAAAATGGCAGACGCACCTCCCAAGCCGGCAATTCTCACAAAGTGATAGTGACTTCCCATAAGGCTATGCAATGGTACTTGCAACTGTTGAGGTTGCGTTTGCATTATTATTGGCGCATCCTTCATAGGCATTTGCTTGGGGCGAAGTCCCTGCAAAGATGGTAAGCAAAAACTGTTGTAATAAGACACTAGCAAAAAATGCAATTGCACAATAAATGCACTTACTATCGCACGCAACATGGCTGACGATGAGGCGATCACAGCACGACTAAGAGGATTACCAAGTGTTATATATTCCATTGCATCGGCGACTGACATTTTGGAAGTGTTGGTTGATTAAAATTCAGAATATTTTGGCGCTGGAACCAGCTGGTGTTTTCGGTGCTTGTGTACAAGTAAGTGTTGGGTTGCTTTGAGTGAGTGAACAAAAAAGAGTTGCTCCCGTGAGCAAGTGAACATGTTCCTTCCAATTGCTCTTTTTTGCTCTTGCTCAGTGGCAACTAGAGGTGGAGAACTATCGATAGTCGGCACCATCGATAGTCAGCGATATTATCGATAGTTTTCGATAGTGTGTTAAATTTAGTATTAATGTATTTTAAATTCCAAATATAAATTTTTATATAAAATTCCAATAAAAATTTGAAATTGGCATTAAGTTAGGTATTATAAATATAAAAATAAATAAAATTCGCTATCAATGGCCGTGTTCACCAGAACAAATCGACAACAGAAAATCGATGAAATTTGCATGATTATTCTGGTGAAATGCAGTGATTAGCAATCATGATTTCAAATTTTGTGATTATGATGACTAAAAATTCATCACCAAAATAGTACGCTGAAATTTTCTGATTGTGATGCTTAGTTATCGAGCAAACAAAATACATGATTACTGATTGATTAGTTCTGGTGAACACGGCCAATAATAATGTTTCGCTATTAGCTATTGTAAAATCCAAAGTTCGACGATCTGAATCTTTTTGTCCAGCCTACTTAGCATGAGCTCGGACTCGTTTCAGTTCCGTTATGTTCTAATTTTTAACTTTTTCGACTGTAGTAATGAACTTGTCCATGTAATAAAAATATATAATTATTTAAAACAAAACTTAAATGTTTCGGTAGCTCTGAAGATGCCAAATGCGATCCTTCCTGTGACGCGTTGAGCGTCATAAAAAACTATCGCCCACTATCGACAGGTCAGGTCTGCCATCGATAGTGCCATCGATAGTTCTCCACCTCTACTAGGAAATCGATTTAGTTCCTTTCACGGTTGATTTTAATATTTAAATTCGATAGAATTTCCATTTTGGAAAAAATCTGTTCATTTACTAATTATGCAATCAACAATTAACAAAAAAGTAACTTTTTATCTACTAGGATCTATACATTTATTGTTTATATTTATTTAAATAAAGCTATGTAGGCACAGGCGAAGCACCTTTAAATCCTCGCGCTAGTAAAAAGTGCTCCGATGAGTCGCCACGACTGGCGCGAGGTTTAACGCGCTTAACTTTCTCATAATAGCACAGTATGTCCCGTTCCAGTTTCGGCACATCGCCATTGTCCCAGATCTTGATCACCAAATTGGCCTGTGGTGCTGACATGGCCAAAGCGAACTTGAGCACTTCATAGCATAAATTTGTGATGGCCTCCTGGTCCAGCATACGTACACCGGTTGCATTGGGTGCCATGTCAGAGAGGACGCAGTTAACTTGTCGACCTGCCAGAGACTCTCGCAGACGCTGCTTGGCAAGCGTTGTCGTGAAATCCATTCCGCCAAAAATAGTTGCTCCTGGTATTGCATGGAAATGCAATAGATCTATGCTGTACACTGCCCCAAGAGGCGCGCGCTCCATTTTGCCATTTGCGTTTGTCCGCTGAACAGCCACTTGGGTCCAACTTCCCGGCGCAGCACCGCAATCCAGCACAACGTCACCCGGTTTGAGAACTTTGTATTTATCATCCATTTCCAAGAGTTTAAATGCACTGCGACAACGATAATTTAACATGCGGGCCTTTTCCACATAGGGATCAGCTAGCTGGCGAGTCAGCCAATCCTGCGAGCTTTTGCTTTTCCCCTTAAGGTTGTTAGGCTGCTGTTTGGCATGTTGCACCGAGTTTTGAGTCTGCAGGAAGCGTCGAATTAAAAAATTACTTAAATTGGCGACCGGTTGCCGCATTGTAAAAACAAAACAGCTGTTTTGAATGCAATAGGCATATTTCATTGTATGGTTAATTTTAGGGCATTTCGGTATCTTGGTATTTTTAGTAAAGCTAGCCAATAACCGGATCGCCCAACTAGGCTCACATTTCATCATATTGTGACTTGTCGGTGTTCAACTAGAAAGTATTCATTCCTGTGACAGTCCCATCATATCGCAATGTGACATTAAAATGTTGTTTCGAACGTTCAAAGCTGAAAAAATTGTCATTGCGCCCATAAAACATCCATTTTAAAAGGAATGAAGGCTGCCACCTGTTTTCGGGGAGCCAAAGGCTGCCACACCGTTTGATTTTACTAAACTTATTCTGAGCAATTTGAGTTGTGCTGACAACTCTACTTTTGTGAACAGTTTAGTTCATCAACGCTACGCGACAATGACGAATGAAAGAAATACGCATTAATTAAATGTAATCTAACGCAAATTAAGTGAAGTGACAAAAAGAAGCAAAATAATTGTGATTATATAGAGTGAAAATATGAAACATTCGACCAACAGCAATTAATTGCAAGTGCATAAGAAAATCAAACGCAAATATTTTTTTTCGCCGTGTTTCACGCGATGATAACAACAACAAAGGCGTCGACGTCGCCGTCGTTCAGAGTTTGCAAAATGAAAAACTACGTATATTGTTGCGCGTTAATTTTGCTGTTGAGCGGCGTGATTGCATCAGCAACACAACAAACGTCAGGTGCGAATGCCGACTCAGCAGAAGTGGTGAGCAGTGACGAAGAGAAGACGGTAAGATTTGGCAATATTCTGGAACTTGTGCCCTTTGCCCCAGAAAAGGCAATGCGACACATTAATATTTAATTGCAATTAACAAATTGTTTTGGTCTTTGAATAGGATTGCACGGACCTTGCCCGCGACGAGGAAGCATTGATGGTATTCTCAACGCTCGGTGGCGGGCTAACGGCAATCGATCCGATTACAAGTGAAATACGCTGGACAATAGCAGATGGTAATTACGAACACACATACACACACATACAGAGCAGCTAGTCCACATATTACTGTAGCTCAATTGTCGATGTACTTTGGTTTGATACTTGTAATGCAATCGTAAAAGGTAACCCCATTTTACACCGCGTGTCACTCTCTCACAGTGCGCGAGTGTAATGTGTCTGTGTATGTGTTAGTGTGAGATTCTAAGCATATGGCAGCAACAAAGCTCCCGCTCTCCCATTCTCCCCCTCTCTCTCGGACACCGGTACGGCTACGACCCCGAAACTGTTGCATCAAAAGCCATTTCGCAATAAGTGCTTAAAACTGCAACATAAACAAGAGCAACTTGCTCTATGATGAGCTCATCGCGTGGGCAACAAAGCATAACATGCGTATATATAAATATTTACATATGTATGTGTGTGTGTGCGGGCATTTTACCGCCCGGCTGAGATTCTCTGAATTTTCCCTCTCATCTGATCTGTTTTTGTGTATTTTTCACTGATAGCAGAAATGTTTACTTGTTTACGTATGCATGTGCATACATACATACATACGTATACACTTGGTGCGTAATCACGCTTAACAGCACAGAAGAAAAGATTTTTTTTTTGTTAATTAAAGTGCCATCGCAACTAGACCATTTTTTGGCGATACCGTTAGACGCTAAATTGTTTTCATGCACACGATACACCCATTGAGAAACACCACAGAGGGGTATTATAACTTAAAGTGACAGTTTGTAACAGGCACTTTTATTTTTTTGTGACTTTCTGGAAAACTAGAACAAGTGTCAAGCAATATTATGGTTCTCTTTTTGTCACAAAAATAGTACTTGTAATATTATTTAGTACAGGGTGTCATAATGGTCTTTGATTAATTTATAAATGGGGAATTGTCAACGGAGAAACACATAAATACATATGTATCTTTGAAATTGTGTGTTGTTTGTTTGCCGAATGCTGAATTATTGCTATTAATAGAGCATGTTTGTTTTTCCCTGATTATGTGTGTGTTAGAATTTACTTTATCAAGAAATATATTTATTGTATTGGTTATCATTAAAACCCAGACGTTTATTTTATATTATTTAATATTTATGATAGTTGTGTATATGGAATCACCATGCGGCTCGAGTCGGTGATTTGGACAACATGCATAGACCAGAAAATTATACGCCCCCCTCTTAAAGATTGTTGGTACCGATAAATGAGCATGGCATGTACATTTCCACAGTGTACATAGATATATGACCATGTGTGTGTGGCGAGTGTATGTTCTATGTATTTCAAATTTAAAATTTAACGCTGCTTTTTGTGTGTGTGGCTTTTCATTTCCTGGGAATGAATTGGAAAACACATGTGGACAACATCTGAGCTCACTTTTACGGACTGGTCCAAGCATTTAACAAATTTAATGGTTGATTATTTGGAACATGTCATATACAATACAATTACAAAGTTGTGATCGCTAAAATTGAATAATTTATGCATTAATGCAATTGGTCAAGCATAGCGGATTTGTATTGATTTATCGGTCTAGATATGGATACTGACACTGGGTATTACCTCATCACATGTCCAAACGGATGGATGTCTCTGCCGTTATTTGATTAGAGTGCGCATGTTAATTAAAGTGCTCGCCGAGGCGGGTTAAATGACTTAGCATAAATGCAGAGAAATGTTAAACTCGAACCGAACTGCTAACTCTAAAACTACTTGAATTACGACTCTCTTTCGTGTTCTTGCGCTCTCTCCTTCTGAAGCAATTAACATCGGCTTGTGTGGGTTAATTAGTGATAAGGCTCGGCATAAGAAATGGGCGCGCAATTGCCGATAAAGCCGTCACACACATTGTTTCCTTGTTGCCGTCTACCCGCAACATCTACTCAAATTCCTCTATTCACTACAACAAATAACAACACCTAATTGAACCGATATTGCTTAGTGCCTGCATTTTATTATTATCAAAAGTTAAACAGAACTCGAACTCACAACGCCATTTTAGAGCTGGTAGTGATAAATGGTAAATACATATTTGGTATAGGGCTAATGGCTGTACTTTTAGTTAGTTCATAAAAAGTAGTACTAATTCACGATTTGTCAGTTTGGCCATGTTCATGCATTTGTTATAATTATTTAACTATTAACTGGTTAAGTACTTCAATTTCAGAATTTCAGAATTAACAAAGTTCATTAAAGTTATGGCAAACATTTAACTGATTGATTTGATAAATTTGTTTATGGAAACTGGAATATATTTCAGAATAAAATGTATTAAAAAGAATTTGTTTAAGCAAGAAAATTTATATTTAATATTATAATATGAAGAGCCAAAGTAAAAGTGGTTAAATTTTTACATCCAAAGTTATACAGTGGCTCACAGCTTAAAGTATGCACCCTTATTTTTGCTTTAACTGCTATGTTAGTCAAGTTATCACAATAAAAAAAATATATTTGGAAAGGTCGTGTAAATTCCGTTTGAATGACACAAAACTTTCCTTAACCCATTGAGTGCCCTTGGAAAATTTCGAACTTATGTAAAAGTCACTTTTCAAAACTTTTTTCCTCGATTTTTTCCAAAAAGTGTTGGGATGCAAAAAAATTCTTGAAACAATTCAAGGAGTAACTGCAAAAGAAAATTTTCAAAAATATTTTTGCTAGTATTTTTTATAATTTTTTGAAAATCCTAAAAATGACCATTTTAACCCATTTTTCCTCATTTTCAGGCAAAAAAGTGCCTTTTTTGCAGTTTTCAAAAAATTATAAAAAATACTAGCAAAAATATTTTTGAAAATTTTCTTTTGCAGTTACTCCTTGAATTGTTTCAAGAATTTTTTTGCATCCCAACATTTTTTGGAAAAAATCGAGGAAAAAAGTTTTGAAAAGTGACTTTTACATAAGTTCGAAATTTTCCAAGGGCTCTCAATGGGTTAAGGAAAGTTTTGTGTCATTCAAACGGAATTTACACGACCTTTCCAAATATATTTTTTTTATTGTGATAACTTGACTAACATAGCAGTTAAAGCAAAAATAAGGGTGCATACTTTAAGCTGTGAGCCACTGTATATAGGCTGATAATATGCAATCTTAAATAGATAATTTTAAAAAGAATATATTAGCATTCATATATATGTACTTGTGCACATGCATTCGCTATTCAAATATGTGCTCAAGTGTTTTAAGACTCCCTATATCAATAGAAGATTGTCTGGAAATTTACCTCGAAGATACTGCGGTTCTTGTTATTTAAAAAACAAATTTTGTTTATTCCCTAAATAGAGAATTGGGGAAAAGGCATTTGCGATTGCTTGAAGATTATATCTTTTTGATGATTTTGTAATTAAAATCTTTTATTACAGATCCACCTATTGTTGCGGAACCACAACAGAATGTGCAGGTTCCACATTATCTGCCCGATCCACGTGATGGCAGCATTTATCAATTGGGCCAAATGGGCAACCTTAAGAAGCTGCCCTATACTATACCGCAGTTGGTGGCCAATGCGCCTTGTCGTTCCTCCGATGGAATTTTATACTCGGGCAAAAAGAGCGACACATGGTACATAGTCGATCCCAAGACGGGCAGACGTGAGAAGGTCATGGGCTTTGGGGATGCCAATATGGAGGGCAACGATGCTGACCAGATTGGTTGGGCCACCTCGCGTGCCATTTATTTGGGACGCACGCAATATACGGTCATGATGTATGACAGCCAGGCAAAGGATAAAAATGCTAAGCCCTGGAACATAACATTCTACGATTACAATGCACTCAGTGCTCCGCCAGAGTTGGCCAAGGAATATGGTAAGAGAACTACTTGAAATTTTATTGAATTTGCCTAAGATTGTTTCTATTTTACAGAGTACATTCACCTGACCACCACAAGCAATGGTCAGATTGTCACCCTGGATCGCAAGCAGGGCAAATTTCTGTGGCAACGAGATCTAAACAGTCCCGTTGTTGCGGCATTTCTACTCGGACCAGATGGACTGCTCAGTGTGCCTTTTACGACAGTCTCCGATGAGGCGTACGAGGCCATATTGGAGGAGTCGAAAATTGGCAATGTGAATACTGTGAAACTATTGTATGTTGATGATTTATCACAATCGAAACGCAACTCGACTAAATCTATTCGTATTTTTATGCCACAGCCAATCCCTTTACGTGGGCGAGCATCAGCGCGGTCTTTACGCATTGCCATCGTTGGTGGACAAGAATACGCCCAGAATTTCAACAACGCCTCCCATCAAGCTGTTGGATGGACCTGTTGCCGAGCTTAACAATCAGAATGATAACGATCCACGCACAGTTTATATCAACGATATGCTTCAGGAGCATCCGGGCATTATGCTGGGCCATTACAATATGCCCAACGAGGGCAAGGGCAATTTGCATCTTTCACCAACGCCATCGGCAAGCAAGGATGTACACAGTTTGGCCACAATACACAACTATAACGATGGATACGGCCTGTTGGCCAACAATGAAAAGAATGCCGCTGATATTGGAGTGCAAACGGAACCGGAGATAGTGGAGATAACCATCGAGCCGCGACCGAACACAATTAATCGGACTAAAACCATCATTATTGCCAACAGCAACAAGGTGCAAGCATTCATTAATGAATGGTTCATGGAGCACCCGAGTGGAAAGGTGCATCAGATACTGATTGTCATTGTTTTGGGCATGATTGCACTGTTCTGGTACACGTGCAGCACAATGCGGGAGTTGCAGAAGCAGAGCGAGAACGGCTCCAAGACGATGGCCCAGCAGGCCGCGAATGGCAGTGCAAATGGCAGCAATGGCAGTAATGGAAGCAACATCAGTGCTCAGGATCCCGTTGATCTGGGCCAAGGACAAGTGCGTGTGGGCAAGATCTGTTTCAATTCCAACGAAGTGCTGGGCAAGGGCTGCGAGGGCACCTTTGTCTTCAAGGGCAACTTCGAGGAACGTTTTGTGGCCGTCAAGCGTCTGCTGCCCGAGTGCTTCACCTTTGCCGATCGCGAAGTGGCCCTACTGCGCGAATCTGATGCCCACGAGAATGTCGTGCGGTATTTCTGCACCGAACAAGATCGCCAATTTCGATACATTGCCGTTGAGCTATGCGCAGCCACACTGCAAGACTACACAGAGGGGGAGCGTTCAATGGAACTGCGTCAGCAAATTGATATTTGGCAGGTGCTAGTTCAGTCAGCTGCTGGACTTAGTCATCTGCATTCTCTTGATATTGGTAAGCATCACACAATGGGTAACACATTAAACAGACCCCATTAAGTAGAGTCGGCATATCTATGTCTGGTTTCTTTCTGTCTTGTTTGTTTGGTTTAAGCTAACAATTTTCTTTTCCTCGACAGTTCATCGTGATATTAAGCCACAGAATGTGTTGCTGTCGCTGCCTGACGTCAAGGGCAAGGTTCGCGTCATGATCTCGGACTTTGGTCTGTGTAAGAAACTGAATTTTGGACGTACCAGTTTCTCGCGTCGCTCGGGCGTCACTGGCACTGATGGCTGGATAGCTCCTGAGATGATGCGTGCCCAACGCACCGTAAGTCCATTGTCTTTACTGATTATCTGAAACTGTTGCTCATGTTTTGACCAACTTACAGACTACAGCTGTGGACATATTCTCACTGGGCTGCGTTTACTACTATGTGTTGAGCGGTGGTCATCATGCCTTTGGGGACACTCTCAAGCGCCAGGCCAATATACTTTCCCATGAATACACTCTGGCCAAGTTGCGTGCTGACGACGCTGAAGAGCATAACAAAATTGTAAGCAAAATATGATTAATATACATATAAACAATTAATTCATAATACACGCTTTTACTTTTAGGTATTGGCCGAGCAACTGATATCTGATATGATACACAGAGATCCTCAGTCACGTCCACCGGCGCGCTGCATTGGCAACCATCCGCTGTTCTGGGATGAGCCCAAAATGCTCAGCTTTTTACAGGATGTTAGCGATCGTGTGGAGAAATTGCAATTCACGGCCGAGCCACTCAAATCGCTGGAAAAAAATGGACGTATTGTGGTCCTGGATGATTGGAATATGCATTTGGATCCTTTGATCACCGACGATCTGAGAAAGTATCGCGGCTACATGGGCGCCAGTGTGCGCGATTTGCTGCGAGCACTACGCAATAAGAAGCATCACTACCACGAGCTCACTGCAGAGGCACAGGAGCTGCTCGGCTGTGTACCTCATGAGTTCACCAATTATTGGGTGGATAGATTCCCGCAGCTTATCTCGCATGCATATCACGCATTCAGTATTTGCTCTAACGAGCCAATCTTCAAGCCGTACTACAGCGCCGGCTATCACTTTTCGCGACCTTGGTACTTTGATGCCGACGATGCGATGTTTCCCATGCTGATGCGTGATCCGAAGCCGCTGCCCAAGGTGGGCAGCCCCAAAAAGACGCCCCCAGCGCCGTCATCCTTAGCACAGCAGCAGTTGAAGCAGCGCAAGGGGGCTTACAACTTTCGCAAACTGGCGAACGAGGAAGTGATGCCTGGCGTGGGACTGCAACGTAATCTGGAGCTAGATACGCAGACAGCGGGTGCGGATATGGACAGACGTGATGTGTTTGCGAATTTTAAATTTCGACGATCCAAACCAGGCAATCGGAATTATCCTAAGGAGCAGGACAAGGAGAAATATGTTAGCTGGACATTGCCAGCAGCTACAACGGAATAGTTTAAAACTGAAACACAACAGCACTTTTGTAGTTGTAAATCGTTTATTATCATTAATATTAGTATAATTATTATAATTTTAACTGTGCAATTTTTCTATGCAACTATTCCAAAACAATTCCCATTCGATTTCGTGTTCTTAGCAAATGTTTAGATAAAAATTAATGAGACAGGATAAAGGAAAACGTACTGATCGGAATTCATACGAAAAGCTAGACCTATTTTTATATAAGTATGTTTAATCTCTAGGCAAGTGAGAATAGAATGAGAAGTGCATTAATCGAATGCATGAAATTTAACTGTGATAATTTAATGTAGTTTTTATTTAATGCCCAAGTGCAAATTTATATAGAAAATAGTCCAAGTTTTATATATATTATTAATGTATGTATATTTATTTTAGTTAAGTATCCCTCAAGACCCTGCTCCCCCAAGACGAAGGATATATCTATACAATTAAATAATAATAATGCACTTATTAGTATTAAACATTTCGTTATAACAACAAAACTTCGACATTTCTTTTGAATTCAAAAGCCTATTTTTGCACTTGATTGAATGTCTTAATTTTACTAAATTAAATAATAAAAGAAATATATATATTTATAAACAAATATTTTGTGTTTATTTTCTGTGAATTCAACAACAGCATTTGTTTGTGTTAAATGCTCATAAAGTTCTCAAATCATATAACAAAGTTTGGCATAACGAATTTCGTTCAACAAATGCATAAATAATTTCATAATTTAACAGTAATAAATAGTATGTTTTAAGTACTTTGAGATAACACAAGAGATTTTGATTCTTTGGAAGAAAAAATTGGTAACTAGAATTTTGTTTTGTTGCATTTTGGCGTAGTTTTCGATCCATCTTCAAGGCGGCAAACGTGGGTTGGGACTTCGGATATTCGTTAATTAGTTGGATCCTTTCTTTAGCGCTTTCATTTCGTGATGCAGACAAAACTTGAAGGCATCCCAGCCCTCGTTCTTGGCCACCGACTGTAAGGCAATTTGGCTATTAGTTATTACCACAAAAGGTGGGACAAATATCATAGTTTAAGTTATTGGATGAAGTTGGGAGATACGAAGAGTGAATGATAAGCAGCAGAAGCACAGAGAGCGAAATAATAATTGAAGGAGTTCCACATGGCCTAAACTAACCTTTCGATTGCCATCAGACACGTCTGATTTCTGACCATCATCGTCATTACCAAGCTAAGGAATAACAAAAAAAGCAAATAAAACTGATAGCTAATCGCCATACATGTATCTATGGACTCGTGTATAATCGTCAGCTCTGTTTAATCGGGAAAGTGAGTCACATCGCTGGCAAATTAAAAATATTTGATTAACTAATAAACAGCAAGTAACTAATTAAGATAAGTGCAAAAGGTGTGAACAGAAATCGAATAAACTTAAGATAATAATTAAAGTATTTTTGATATATTGCCGGAATATCGCTGATATTTTGTTAGGCAATAAATAAAATGATGAACAATAAATCAAAATGTATAAATTGTTAAAACATATAAAATAAAAAACCAAAATTTATGTATGTATAAATTTAATATGTTTATGTCCAATAAATAACTTAAATATGTAATATTAATTTAAGAATTTTATACGTGCTTTAGACCAATTGAGTCGTTAAACAATTGGTCACAATACAAATTAAATAATTAATTTATATATAAGAGATATTAAAGCTTAAGCATAAACACAAATATTAGACTTATAACTAAAAACTAATAAACAAAAACACAACATTTAAGGCACACAAACAAGGACACACGGTTAAGCGGATCAAGAACAAAACAACATGTGATTTAATGCCAAGATGTTTAATGCCAAAGCGCATCGCTGTCAATGTAGAAATCCAAGTGGCGACAGACGCTATGGCGCCAGGCTTGGAACATGGGATACTCAGGTTCATCATATGAATCCAGCGCCTCATTGTATTCAAGGAAACGACCACTTACTCTGAAGCCCCGATGCAATCGATCCTTCATAATGGCTATAAACTCCTTGTAGTGCAACAGTCCATCGCCATCCGCATCGAATATGGCAAAGACAGTGTCAATCAAGTGCTCGCTGAGATTGTACCCAGTACAGATCTTGGCAGCACGTGCGAATTCATCTGGAAGAACAAATAACATTAAATCGAGTCCCAACTGATGGAGACTGTTACTGACCCTTGGAGATGGCACGATCGGCCAGCGTGTACATTCGCATAGCAATGGTGAAGTCATCCAAATTGTTCAGAAAATGACAAAAGTCGCGAAAATCATTAAACGAAATTCCCTTCTCATCCTTAGTGCGATGCAGCAGTCGCTCCAGGAACACATCGTACTCATCCGTGGCCAGATAAGTATAGCGCAACAGAATCTTGGCAAAGTCCAACTCAGTTATGTGGGTCTGACCCTTGGAGAACTCGTTGAACTCCAGTTCGAGCACCTCCGTTTGCAAGTTGTCCATAAAGCGATAGAAGTTGTCATAGTTGATGAATCCTGTGCCGCGTTTGCCAAACAAATGCAGCTGCAACGTGGTGGCCACCTGATGACGTCGCTGCAGTCCCTCAGTATCGTTCACATAATCGCGCTGCAAATTGTCATATTTAAGCGTTAATGTTTCGGTTTAATTAGCTATAATTATGTTAGTCACTCTTCATCAGCTCAGGCGGCATGCTGCTGGACATTTACCTCGTCTGGTTTTTCGGGTTCCTCTTCATCTACTATTACTTGATCGCCGTGTTTCTCTATCCAAGCGCCACTGAATATGCGCTCCATCTGGGGTTTTATATACATTACGGATAGGTGGAAGGGAGTTTGGGGTCGTTAGATGTGGAGAGAAGATAAGTTAGGTGGTTATACGAGGGTAATTTTGGCAACAGTTTTCGTTAACGGGGAAGAACGCATTTGAAAAGAACGTAAGAAATAAAACGAAACGTAACATAAGTGCATAAGTGCATAAGCGTAACAAAAGTTCAAAAGCATAAATAATTACAAAAAAGGATGATGGAAAAGTATAAATATACAAAGCATATGGTAGGTGTTGTTGTCTAATAAAGCGCTATATAAAACATACTCAAAAATAACAACGTAACGTAAAACTAAGCTAAGCTGCTACGTATGTGTTAACAGTTGGGAACAGTGTACAATTCGTGTCGCATTCTGGAACAACGTAAGCCAAAGATAACGTAACGAATAACTATGAACAGTTTTTTTTGGAAGCAAAGCCAAATTTGTGATTCGCAGTTCTCAGCAAGGTCACTTACAAATCCCTTCGGCTTTGGACTTGCTTCCGGAGTGCGCTTACTGTCCTTAGACGGCTCCTCATAAGGAACTAAACGTAGTAGCTAAATTATCAAATTAAATAAATTATATTAAAAATAAAATTAAAAAGTAAATCCTGGCTCTTTAAACGCTTACTTCCTTGCGTCAATGCTGGCTATTTTGGTTTGATTTTAATTAGATTAAACATTATTTAAAAAAAATATTTAAAAACAAAAGTTAAGCTTACAATTTCCTTTGTTTTCGGATCAACGTCTTGTATGTGCTTGAAGGCACCGGCCAAAATCGAAACAATCTGTTGAGTGTGTGAATTTAAGAAATTATACAAAATTTTAAATAATAATAATAATGATGATGTAAAAATTAAAAGGGGGACACTTAAACAAACACAAATACAGACAATAGTCTTATTTTGTTCATCCAACTTACGACTAGAAACTCGATCTTTTCGACGCGCTGGTTGCCATCAGTGTCGAACATGTTGAAAGCAATTCGAAAGCCCGATTTGGGTTCTGCAATAAAAATAAATGTTAGTATAGTGAGTGTATGTAGAAATATTTAGGGTATTCAGAATCTATGATATTTGTGTTATGTGGCAAAGTTATAACACTGTAGCTAGTAAGTGACCTTTTTAAGTTTCTGTTGTCGCCAGTTCAATGAGTTTAATTTTAATAAACAGCTGTTTTGTATAAAGCAAGAATTCTCTTTATTTCGTTTACGCTCATGCGTTTGGTGTCCCCTCTCTTACTCTTGTCTTTTTTAATGCTTTTGCCACTGTAAAAACTAAATTTAATAATTTAAAATAATTTTTATCTTTTTATTACAATTTAAAATCAGTCTAAGGAACAATCACTAAAATTGTAATTTGTATGATTCGAACCCTAGTTATTAAACTGAAAATTCGAATTCTGACAGGTCGGCGACTATAACCGTAGAGCCACCGGACCAAGAAAACACTTTGCCACATAACACAAATATTATAGTTTCTGAATACCCTAATTATAAATATGTTTTAAACTTACTTGTCAATACGGAGAGCAAAAACAAGTACTCTGTATAGGAAACAATGCCTGTAAATAAATAAATAAAATGTGTTCTTAAGATTTTCTGTTACCTTACGAGAAAATTAATATTCATTCAATTTTTAAATTTTAATTTAATATCATGTGAAAATACTAATTTAATATAATATAATCATTTAAGGTTACTACATTTTATTTTAATTTTTAAAGTAATAAATTTTCCTATTACTTTTGTTAGCTTACCTTTATCTCTGAGATTACGAAATAGACGCGAGGAACCCTTTTTCACTGGTGGCGTTTGATCCTTGTATTTCTCCACCTCTTCCGTGCTGAGTACGCGACGCTTGAGACGCGCTGCAAATATTTTAAATCGATTAAACAAACCAATTAGATAATTTGAAGTGTTTTAGTACTCACGTCTGGGTTCCTGTTCCACCACAGATTCAAGAAAGTCCTGCGGTGTCATGTACAACTGATCTTCGTACTCCACAGAGGCGAACTTGATGAAGCGCCTTTCACGCGCGGTGAGCTTGATATTCTCCATCTCAGTCTCGTCCCGGTGCTTTATTGATAGACGATAAAAAATGAATCGTTGGGTAATTTAATACATGTCCACATACTATATGTATATGGTAAGAATAAATTTAATTGGCATAAATCAGCGCTGTGATTGGATCGCCTTAATTTCCGCCGATTGCTCACAAAGACCCAAAGGCGGCACAGCAGACAGAGAAGAGTCAAGAATACTGATCGATATCGGAACTCTGGCTGAGCGTCTGGTGACGTTTTGATTAATGTTCAATTCACGACTTGAACTTCATTTAAATATCAGGATTTGTAGTCAGTTGCTGTGTGTAAGGGGCCTTAAACTGTGATATTGATGAGCTGCCCGTCGCTGGACAGGATTCCCACGTTAAGCATGTTAAGCTAATCCAATTGCCAAATAAAGTGCATAATTGATACGGCAACAAGATTTTTGGGGGCGCATATAATAAATTGACATAAGCTCCATAAATCTGACATTTAATGCCACACACACAACATGCAGGCACTGTCCCAGCAATATGACTCAATTTTTAAAGTACAAGTATCTCTCTCTCGATGTCTGGGGCACATGTCTGCGCAGACAGCCCCCAAAATACTAAAAAACCAGGGTAAAACAAAGGCCAATGCGCAATTTGAATGTTAGACATGTGCAACAACAGCAACTGAACCGAAGCAACTGAAGCCGGAGCACTTTACGTTCACGCCCACACCCACGCCCAAGAGCCGCAAGAGAATCGTGTGATAATTCTTCATAACTGGGCTGACATCATCCAGCCAAGACAGCCAGCCAGGCCAAGTTGCAGAAGGAGAACCACAAGTCGCTGCAGGCACTGGATTTATAGTTAACAATTAAAACTCATTCATCATCATCTCATTCTCATTCTCAATCTCAGTCGTCGCCGTTTGGTTGTCATAACTTGGCTCAGGGACTTGGCACATGTCAGGGACGCCTTTTGGACCAAACCACGCCTGCGTCTGGCATTGGCATAGTGGGTGTATCAAATCAAATCAGAAACCAGATCGATTGATAGATAAATTTTCAGTAACTGACTGACACTCGTGTCAGCATTCAACAATGTTGTCAGGTGCGTGGGCGGAGTTCGCAGCTACTTGCCACTTCATCATACATACAACATATAACCAAATGCACTTTTCAAGGTGTGTGGCATAATATATTTTATTGGATTGCAACATAAATAGTGCTGCATTTAGATTAGAAATATGTATGTAAATGATTCAAAGCCGACACATATGAGGATTAAGATGTTATGACAAGTATGTTAATTACAATCTTAACGTTTTAAGACATTTACCTATTAGAATTCTCAACACTTTTCGTAGTTTCCAATTGGAATTCCAACTGCACTTTAATTCTAAGTAATATCGCAAGAAACTGTATGAAATCACAGTCATCATTAAAGGCGCAATGTAACCCACATTAACTTGGCTTTTGATAAATAATTCCCCAAACACTTAATGTAAATATTTGTACTTCACACTCTAGAGAAAAATACATTTAGGCTTATCAGAGTGCTGGCACGCAACTCACGTCAACAATTTTGGGTCTGCGCCACTCAAAACAGACAATGTCAACAGGTTTTTCAAACAGCTTGTTATTGTTGTTGTCGTTATTTGTTCAATGAACTTCAGCACGCAACAACAACAAGTTACAAGCGGCGGCCCCAAAAAATGATTAAGACCATGAACTATTTCTCAGGCTAGCAGCGATTTCAAAATGAGTAATCGTTTGGAATCCAAACTTTGGATGATTAAACAAAAGTTGTGGTAAGCAACAGTAACACTCAAAATTGCAGCGAATGTTGCGAGCAAAACAAAAGCAAAAACCACTGAACGTCAAACAGCTGTTAAACTAGCTGTAACGTAACGCAACGCAACAGCTGGCTGTGCGTAACGTAAGCTGCCCCAAGCTAAAAATAACTGCGCGAGTCTTTTACGGTCATTTATTGACTTTTCCACTAACTTCACACACACACTCATGATACACTACGGTAGCAACTGTAATTGTTTTTTATTTGTTTACCAAGCTTTTCTTCCTCATTGCATTCGCCTTGTTGACGGAACTTCGAAATGTGATAAACGCGGCGAGTGCCGCCAAAGAGACAGCGCTACATCCGAGCAGCGACAACAGGCGACGATGGTTTTTCGGCTGTAAGTTTGATCCATAGCCGAAGCTGGCATTTCTGTAGAACGATTTGCAAACTGCTAAACGTTGTCTTGTTGTAATAAATGCACTTGTTTTAGCCGTTAATCGCGCAACTACGTTTGCCATTGTGAAAGGCCTCGGAGGAAAAACCTAAACCGAATGACAAATAGAAAAACGTAAGGCACACTACGCTGCGGGCTTGTCACGTAGTGCGAGCGTAGCGTTGCCACATAGGCAAGCAGTGCACAGAGTTGTATACCGCAGCGGGCAATTTTGGCGGGTGTTTCAAATTGATTTGTATTTACATTGTTGTTACATTGACTATTGTCACAGCTTTTGGTTGGAGGATCATCGATTAAGATCGATAAGGATAAGTCCAACATCGATGTTCTAAAATAAAGCAGCGAAGAAAACATCGACAAGTACAGTGGAATTTAAGGTCGCTATTTAAATCAATTGTTAGTGGATATTTTAAGCAACTATTAAATATTAATGTGTATGAATTACTCATTAAATAGTTATAAGTAATTCTTAAATTTAGGAAATTTAATTATGTATTCAATTTGTCAACTTAATTTCATCATGTTTATAAATAATTCAATAATGTTTAAATTAACTATTATTTACATGAATCATTTATTAAATAAATAAAAATATGTTTGGAATCACAAATAGAAATTCCAAAAATTATTGATACTCCCCGGAACTATCTAATCGCATAATAACAAGAAAAAATGCAAGACGTTTCAAAATCACCGGCGTATCGGGGACTACGTGCCCAAATTCACACAAGTTTCCCATCTACGCAAATTCTTAAATGATTTTAAAATCCTGGCAACGTGTATCGCTGTGGTTTTCACCCGAAACTACACACAGCAAACATTTGACGTGTATTTGCTAATTTTGGATTTTTATTAGGCATGTCCGAATGAATTGGCTTATGACGCGCCCGCACCTTTTCTATCGTTGCGTCAATTTTCAAGTCCAAAGCTCAAATGACTCATATGAAGTATGCACGAAATATACTATACTCGTACAAATGTGTGACAAAAATGCGGCTAGAAATCAATAAAAATGTCGACATATTTTAAGGAAAATAAAATATACCAGTGAACCTCGATTCAAATCAAACCGGTTTAACGCAACAAATTCAATAGAAATGTTCTGTGATCAGCAAAAAAAGAAAATAAGAAGAAAAATAAGGAAGATGGAAATAAAATATCGATTTCAGGTGGATGCTCGGTACGACACTTGTCTTTGGGGGGAAACCTAAGATGCGCCCTTTGGTGAGGCAGGTGAGGCAGTCACCACGATCGGTTGACAGTTGCATACAGCATGCAACACATGAACTGAAACTGGTCGAAGTATCAAGTCTATGAACCACCACATGGCATTGTTTTAATCTTGAAATACCAATGCCTGCAGAGGTTTGCTTGCTACGGTTTCCATTTCTGGCCAGTTATGAGCTCGTAAATTATGAAATTCTTCTTTTATTCGAAGTGTGTGTGTGTGTAGCTCATATTTACGTTAAGGATTGTGTTTCCTTTCCTGCGAAAGTTGTAAAATCGAACATTGCCCCGGACTGAGACAGAGACAGAGACCGTAGCACCAAGTTCCAAGTTCCAAGCGCCATCGATTGGTCGATCGTCTTCCAGTCTTGGTAAACTCAATTCGTAAGCCATTAAAGCGTATAAATCTCAGTTGGCACATAAAAAACTTCTGTTGACGCCTTCGCCAGAGACTCTTTGCTGTAAATAGCCAGCGGCTATAATACAGATACATATGTACTATATGTGTATAATATGTATGTCCATTCAAAAACGTTCCATATTTTTTGGTAGTAATAAAGTCGTTTCAATTAGCTTTTGACTTGCAGCCGCAACGTTATTTTTATTGCAAACTCCAAAAAAAAAAAAAACCTTAACAGAAATATATTAACTTGGCCCTAAACTTAGCGCCAGCCTTGGGGGCATCATGGTAAGAGAATATCAGTTTATTTATGCTTTGTTCCAAAGTTAATTAGTTTGGCATTTAAGAGCCCAACAGAACGAAGTTTTTAAACTTTAAAGTTGACTTTCTTCGGCTATTAGGTAATAATTGAATGGCTTTTCATGCGATTAACGCATCATCTAACGGTAAACTTATGATATTGATATATGAGCTGATTGGTAAACACATAAACATATTTAAAATATTTCTGACATTTATGCTTCCCCTTTTCTTTTATATTAAAGATTATTGAGATATGTCAACGAGGAACTTTGGGAATTCTCATGAAATCTCTATAGACTGTGGCATCAGATTTTTTGATCGTTTTTGATAACACTTGAATAAGAAGAAAAGTTCAATGTCAATGCTCAATCAGTTAAAAGAGCATTTTGTGTCAAGGGATTTGGGCTGCAGTTGATGCATCTTCTGTTTGTTTGTTTTTGGTCTTTATTTTGTTGTTCTTTGGGAATTCCTTAGGCACCACCTGTTGGGCGAGTTCGGTTGAACTCATTGAGTTGTAATTAAATTGGGGGACCACACGCGATCTTTTTAACCAAGGCGTTGCCCTGTCACACATACTCGTAAATCTTAACGGCACACGAGTCTGAATCTGAGCATATGCGGGGCAGGAACAAGATTCAGGAGATGCATCATCTCCATTCAATGAATGGCACCCTTTTCTGTCTTTGGGGCACACTATCCCATTACCATTACCCAAGGACAGTTCTTGGGGAGGAAGGGGGAAACAACAGCAGCCGGTTTGTAGGCCTGTTTTCGAGTTACAAGTTGTTCCACGTACCGTGTACCATGTACCGTCATCTAACATCATGTTGGGCTCTTTCTGATTTATGCTGCAGCCGCTGGTCAACAATGCTGTAAAGTAGAAGTCGCTGCCGCTCCAATTACATCACTCAAACAACAGTTAAAAGTGCCCCAAGCAGCATCTGCAGCATCTGCAACGTCGCTTGGCTGTCACATTAGGCCACACTAATCAGACGCTGAGCCAAGTTTATCGCACAACAAGATCTCCAAAGGATTACAGTCTAGACTCTCCAGACTACTCTCTACTCTGTGTATTAACGGTCCCATCTGGCCGGTTTCTAGCTGCTGCTTTACACTATTACACTTTTGACCACTTTGGCCAAAAGATTCTTCACTTTACGACTGGCGCTAGATTCTACAAAAAAAAAAACAAAAAAAATATTCTCAATGCAACTCTTTTGTTTCGTTTCTCCCACAGTTGATTAAGTTTTGATATCAGCGTAACCTGACACCGAATCCCATTGGCCACCAGAGCGGCCTTATCTGTGTGTTATTCTATTTTCTAGTTATTCATGCCCTTACCTAGGTCATTATAATTTTGTTACGAAATGTGTTACGCATTGAAGAATGTCTGTCAGACCATATAAAATATATACAATATTTTGAGCATCCCAAACTTATTATTACATAATATTACTATAATAATTGTTTCAAATTAAAATAATTTTATAATTTACTCTAATTAACAATTTTGTATAATATTTTGTATTTTATTTGATTAAATTTGAATAAAAATAAAATATCTTTTCGTTGTTCTATTTGTCTCTATATAAATAATCTCTTAATTTTAAAGCTTTCTTGATGAAGGTTCAAGCGCTGGATTCGATGGAATCAGAATGTTATATTTCTGCTAAAAATTAACGATTAATAAAATATAAAAAGATCTTGAAAAACGAATTTATTTTTTTGAGATATCTTAGTCAATGTCACAGATTAATCATTTGGTGTTATCTTCAACATCTTTACCAAATTTAACTAAAATCGAAATACTTTATCATAGAAAAGACTAGTTAAAAATTGAATTCAGGGTATCAAAACTTCGTCGTGCTAAAGATAACATTTAACTCTGTTTACATATTTTGGTTTTCCTTTAATTTTATTAATTGTTATTGCCACAGCGTTCCATAAATTGTTGTCAATCGTGCGATAGCCGTTCCACTGATTTGATTTGGTTAATAGCCGCGATATTGATATCGATTTCGTGGCAGACACAATAAAAATTGCTCACATTAAAGCTTCAACAAGAATGCAGCAGCAGCCACAGCCACAGTTTGTGGCAAGCTGCCACATGCATCATTCAACAGGTGTCGTCGTCTCTCAATGCCTGGGAATGTGCCACAAGCAAGTAGTCTGGCACACTCACAGATAAAACTCAAAGAATTTGGTATAAATTGTGTACAAATATTTGAAATATTAATTACAAATTGATGTCATATTTGTCAGAATTTAAAAGTATTTGATGCTGTGCACTTTGAAAATGCAATTTGACACATTTATGACAATTTTTGAATCTTTAAAAAACTTAATTAAGTATAGGACTTGGTGTTTGAATCGTATGCAATATGACATCTTTTGGTAGTTCAAGGTTCCAATTTGCTAACTGAGGATGCCCTTCAGTTGCCCAATCCATCAATTGCTCAACACGCTCCCAAACTTATGCGATCCCATTAAAATCACGCTCTTAATTTATTAAATTGCCATCGATGGCTGCCAAATTAAAATGTCAACCGCGTGGACAGAACCCAGCTAAAAAAATACCCCAAAACGAATAAAATAAAGTGGAAAAAGACAAAAAAGGAGAAAGAAAAGTGTCATAAAGTTGGGTGACAGATTTGTTTGATTCATAAGCCCCATAAATTAGGGGCACATTTTGGGCGTGTCGTGGCCCAAGTTGAAGACAAAATCAATGCCAACAAAATGCGGAATGCATAAATATTTTGGCAAATTAAATGAGGTTCATTTAGCTGTCGTCATGTGGGAATGCAGCTGGAATGGGAATGGAAACCGATTCCGATTCAGTTGCCTCTTTGCATGTGTCGATCGCATAATTCTGATGCTGATCAGCTCGATGATGACATTCATTGGGATACGAGGATCTGGCGACAGGCGCCAGTTGCCAGTTGTCTCGTCATAATATGAATCACTCGAAATGGGTCAAAATCGAATCAACTTGCACTCTAGGATCATAAATTGTGACGGCACCTGTTGCGATCATAGAATATGCTTTAAATGCTCGTAAATTTTCACTAGGAAAAACTGTCTGCTAACTGAAAGAGGGAAAACCATTTTGTGGCCAGACTTTGTGGCCAACTGGCCGAACCACTTCCAGCTTCCAACTGGTGATTCCATCGATCAATGGCCAATGTTGATTTTGGCCAACTCTGGTAGTGGTAACTATTTTATGCACAGTTTATGGACTGTAAAACGCCTTGGGGCGTTGAAAAGTCCACTAAATTAGAATTAGGCTGGTGACTCGCCTTCGAAAAACGAGTTGGTTTATTGCAAGTGATTTAATAAAAGTTCTACAAATAGGAAAAAATGAATAAATACTAAAGTTTGAAAATTTATACGTTAACTGATTATCCGTGGAAGCTCAAGACTAGCTTCTGAGTACGAGTATTCTGGATGAAATATGCCAAGTTGTGACAGTGAAGGTGTTGGGGTTAAATCGTAGTCCACATTGTTAATAAGATGATCAATGAGAGCAGAGTTCAGTTGCTCGACAAGATCACCAATATTAATCAACTCCATGGCCGCGGATGTGTTAACATAGTCTGGACTTGGACCCACATGGATGAGCGCTGTTTCCAGTTTCCTGGAGATCTACAGGAGGGGAGAAAATCCATATCAAAGGAATTATAATAAAAAGAAACTTTTATGCTTCCTACCAATTCAAAGCTCATTCTCAACTTCTGTAACAATGTAAGCCGATTCTGGTTATTGGCACTACTTCTGGCAATCTCGACATATGGATGCCTTCCTGTTTGGGTGCCAATGGTGGCTTGTCCCCTTGCTGGCCATACCATTAATCGAAAGTTGTTCCAATGGATGCGGATGACTTGTCGCACATTATCAAGTACGGAGCGTTCTCTTAGTCGAATGCGGTACATGCACCGCTGGCGAGTGGCATTCGATGAGGTGGGTGTCACTTCGTTAAGTCGCAGCCAGATGTGCAATAAGGGAACTATGCAACGATTACCCACTGGCAGACTGGCCTGTCTGTTTAGTCTAGCTTGGCTGGATATTGTGACTGTTTCGGTTTCGGTTTGGGAGCAGGAGCAGGAGAAGGATCCGGAACCGGAGCCACTAGGATCCTGGCCCCCAGGACATCGCCGATTGCATTGATAACGCCAGCGATTGCGACTCCTCTTACCAATCGCATGGTTTGTGCGTCTGTCGTCAGAGCTGATATGAAACGGTGATTAACTGATTAAGTAGACTTTAATCCTATGGTATTTACCGCCTTTTGGCTCTCAAGAGGTGTCGCAATTGCTGGTTGAGTATCTCATGGATGAGCGTCATTTGAATTCAATTTTTTTTAATTTTAATTTTAAAATAACATCGAATTTTGATAATTCACCTCCAGTATTTTCTGAATTTCCTTTCAAGTCTCCAACAAATGCATTCTCAATCGCGTCTGACGTCACGACCTCAGAAGTTCCAGATCCTTTTTTCTTTTGGGTGGATTATCATTTCGAATAGAACTGGAATACCACGCATGTTGAGTTTGTTTTCATCTGGGAAAAGTTTTCATTTTCATATAGATCTGATATTTCTTGGAAAAGTCTCGTCTGTTTGATGTCTCGATCTTGTGGATTTATAATTTATGGTCCAGTCTGCAATTTAATTAACATTGCAATCAATATCAAAATATTTACAAATCAATTATTATGATTAGCGACTACCGCAATCACTTCCAGCATAATCGATCACCCAGCTGGGCACTCCAATGCCGTCGGCGACGATCTGGCGACGACAGATCAAACAGAGTCCAATGCAATTTGCATATAAGACCATAATAATATTTATACCCCAGTTGCCGTCGATGATTTTTCCGTGAGTTCATCTAATACCAAGTATCTCTCATTCAAATAAATATTATTGTTTAATTATTTTGATTCCTTTAATTTGCCGGAAATTAAACGTTTTTTGTTGATGAAAATCAGCAAAATGTGCAATTAATCTGTGTCATGCGATTTTTGAATGATTTATCTATGAAAACTACTTTATTGATTATTTTAAAGTCTTTAAAAAATATTTGTTATTTAGGTTTTTTTTTATTTTGTAAATAGTGTTTAACAACTTATAAAATAAAATTTAGTATTTTCTATGATATAACACAATTATCTAGTTTTACAACTAAATTATGGCCATGTTTAAAGTCAAGATTCTTATCTTTGAACGTGTGTCAATGGGTTAAGATTTATTTTTATCTGGAGCAAAATCATTTCATTGGCAGTTGTTAATATTAATCAGTCGATTGGCTAAAGACAAAAGACAGCAATGGGCATAACATTGGCAAGTACAACTTGTAATTGATTCAATTCGATTTGAAGTGTCTGTCTGCCGGTTTAATGCCGTTCGTCGCCAATCGCTGACAGGCCCGCTGCCTGTTACAATTTTATTAACATAAATTATCGATGGCTGGCGATAAATGATGAAAAATTAATGCCGATTAATGCAATGTGGCGAAATTGTTTACCTAAATTAATAAATTGCGGGAATGCGCATTTGATTGGAACAGCAAATAGTCAGCAAAGTTATCAATTGATATCGACCATTAACAATTGTAAACAAAAGAAGTGCGATCAAGTGAGGAATATGCGACTGCGAAATATCCTACACATATTTAATAAATAAATCGACTGATTTTTTAGACTCAGTGGGTAATAATACCCGTTTAGCCTTGAATACAGGGTATGAAATGCATGCTACTTTGCAGGCGACACAACAAATGTCATATCATGACACTGTACATGACAATATATTTTGTAATTTAATCTGGGACAATCGCAGAGATGCGAATTGCGAACTGGCCAGCAACTGTCGACCACTGGGGACACAATCAGCAAATCGACAGCTTACAAGCAGGAAACGCGTGCAGCAACCTTGAGCATGGCGAGTGCGCGTTTAAAAACGCACGAGAAACGCGCGACATTAAAACAAGGTGTAAAATAGGCAGTCACGTTTGTCAGGATCAGCCAGCGAAGCGTTTAATAATGTGACAGCTTAGGGAAAGGGCAACCCGAGCAGCTGAACACCTCAGCAGAAGCCGCAGTCGAAGCAGGATTAGGATCGGGATCGGTATAGGGAGTCGCAGTCGGAGGCATTCGACGGACCAAATTGCCACTTGCTATGGCTACGCTTTAATTAATCTAACATCTTGAGGGGCTGCAGCGACACAGTTACATGGAAAAAGGGTCAAAGGTCGGCGGCTGTTGAAGCGAGCACATTAAAACGAAGCACTCAACATCGCTCAGGGGTTAATTAAGTCATTAGCTCTAAAATGTCCTGCTGCTCCATAGACTTAATTAATCATTTTAATTGTGTGCGTGTGTTGTGTTCTCTTTGCTTCCTCAGCCCAAAGTCAAGGACAATGCGTGCAACAGGAAGAAGTCACCCATTAACTGCGGGGGAGCGTATTTTGTCTTTGGTTATTTATAGGTCAGGCCAGGGCAGGGCAGGGCAGGATAGAGCGGAGCAGGGTCTTAGCATTTGGCATGTGCTGGCATTGGCATTGGCAGAGAAATTGTTCCTAAAATGTTCTGCACAAAATGTTGAATGTGGTTTGGCAATTAGACTCACAAAATGGGGCGCGTGTTGCATTTACAGCCATGCCACATAATGGAATGCTTAACGAAAACTCCACGAAGCAGAACTTGGGGAATGTACTTACATATATTGCACACTGTAGGGACAAAATAGTTGAACTCCACTTAGGTGTGGAATTTATATTGCATGGTTTAAGTTAGAATTAGATTATTTTATTTGACATTCTAAAGCCTCATAATATTTTTGGAGCTTAGACTTACTTTTGGAATTTTATAACAATCAGTATTAAATTTTAAATTTTTTTTTTTATTTTATAATTTTTTAAATAACTTATTTTGTTTATAAAAGCATAAAAGTATTTAACTTTACAGGCTTATTGCGGTTTATAAAAACAAATACAATTTTCTTACACTTTTAAAAATTTTAAAATAAATTTTAAAATATTTTCAAATATTAAGAGCACACGGTTGTATTTCGAATTCTACTCTAAGATTGCTATTATACATTTTTTTAATGTATTAAAATTATATACTAACTAATATTGTATATTATTTTAAGTGACGTTTTTTCAACATATGTACATATAAACTGTATCTAAGATTTCGTCACTAGCGCGGACTGCCGTCCGCAGTGATATAACATAATTTAAAATTTGACAGTAATTTCTATACATTTTACGTCAAAATATATTTTCAATTGTTATCAAACAGCTAATTTAGACATTAAAAAAACGGGCTTAAGAGTATACCAGAGAAGTTCATTAAAACTATAGTCTTATTTCCAATAGACATATTTTCCTAGCTGGTTATTGCTTATCAATGAAACTCAACATAGTTATTATCAGCTATGACGCACTCAGAGACGTCTACCCCAAAAGAATTGTTGCCATTCTTGGCCAACCGATTGCCAAGTTCAATGTACAGAACGCTTATGCTCCTCATGTGATTTTTAACCCCTGAAATGGAAAGATAAGGTATACGTATATACGAGTATCTATAAAGCTAGTTAAAAACTTTATGAGTTTCTTTTTAAGCAAGAGGATTAAAGTGCATTAAGACGCTGTCAGCTGTTGGCAGCTTTGTTATTTCGAGCAGCTGGCCAATTGGTAAATTGGTCAACATTTTATAATTAGACTGCATTGTGATTGCCAAAAATACATTTTTATGGTTCATCATTAAGTTTCGAGTGCAGAGTACACGAAATGGGATCAATAAATTTATATGGACTTAAACGTCACAGACGTCACAGAATGAAAATACACACGACTTAATTTGCTTATCACACAGATTCGCTTGCTAACTTTTGCTGCTCCTTAGCTGATTTAGTACTGGCTATCTAAGTTATATACAAGCACCTAAGTCCATTTGAATAGTATCCCTAGAAAGTGGGAGTGGGCTTTGAGTTATTAACGCTTTTGTTTTTCATGCTTAATTTTTTGTTGCTTGTCTGCTGCACTTTGGGCAAATGTTAATTGGTATTTGTGCACTTGTGAAATCGGAAAAAGTTGTCTACGCGCCAAAAGGCACAAACGCCAATACGCGCTGTAATCGCTAAAAACGCTATAAAGTCGCTCCGGAAACGCTAGCAAAACGCGCGCTGATTTATTCACAGTCGAGTCGGGTGAAAGCACGTAGCATGGAGGGAATGCAGCAAATTGCAAGAATTTATTGTATTTATCGTATTAGCGGGCCTCCTGCATTTGTTAGTATTTAAATAATGATTATAATTAAACATTTTATCAAATGAGGTGAGATAACTCAAAGTTGTTTAATTACTCAAAAATCATTTATTTTTATATACCTGCTCTATATTTTACCTTAAAAAATTTAGCAGTAAATTTTTAATTATATCGTAGGAATAGCCTTATCACAATTCATTTTAAAATAATAGCAAATTAAATTTTTTACTTAAAACTTACACCTATTAAAATAACTATGGAATAAAATAGCCATAAAATATAGGCAAAAAATCCAGGAATTCCTCTATGAATCAAGTTCTCAACTCGATAAAAAGTATGCACAAAATTGTATAAGGTAAAGATCCTTGTTACCATATTAGTAAGCTTATTCCAGAGAAGAAGTGTCACATGTACCAGAAAAGTGTACTCCACCGCAGAAATTGCAAGGAATATTGTAAATATTGCGGTAATCTAACGTACGTCATGAATGGTGGGCGGTATCAGATACTTTAGCTACACTTTAGATACTTAAGATTTGCTTCCTAGCTAACGCTTTGGATTCACCCTACAGTTCGAAGCCGAACAACAGTCAGCCGAATATCGTCTAGCACTAACTCGCAGCAGAAAAGAAAAAAATAAAAACGAAGAGGGCACGACACGAATACGAAGCAACGGCTGAGCAGAGCAGAGCCGAGCGGGTGCTTCGCGTAGTACGTTTGAATGAAATTTTATTTTAGTCACTGGCTGGCAAACGATTTGACAACACACGCTGAGCGGAGGGTCCGCTGACTGCGCCGTCGGTAGAATTTTCATTTTCGAAATCGAACTGTTTTTCTTTTTCGATTCGATTCGTTTCGTTTCGATACGTTCGTGTTGTTTGTTGGTAGCAAAAAACCAAACAGAAGAGAGAAAAAATATATGGGACGTCGCGTCGATCGTGTTTTTAAAATCGTTGTTCCGGTTTTTTTCAAATAGTTTTCACCCACGAAACCTTGTGAATTGGTGCTAACATTAAACAACTAAATATTATAAATAAAGAAAGAAAGAATCTTAAAAGCAGACCTAGCCGGTCAATGATCGTCTTCATTTTTGAAATCGACGCCGCTAACGTCGCTGTTATCACAGCTCTTTACAATTCCGATTTTTGTGCAAAAATTAAAAATACAAATAAAAGAAGTGTTTAAAATTTGAAAAAGCCAAAATAACGTGTTTAAACCATTGGGAAAATTTAACAATAATTAAAAAGTAAAGTCATAATATTACAATTTAAAATTTAGCGCTATTTGAACAACAAGAAGTATAAATAAGAGTTCACTGATGAGGATGTTTGGCAACATCCGAAATAGCGCTATCTGGCCAGCCAAAAGATTTTTATACAATTTATTAACATTTCATTAATTACCAAGTTAATGAAGAAAATCTTTTGAACTGAGCTAGCCCAATGAAAAAAATCAAAAATGCAACTATAAAACTTAAAAATATTTTACGACAAATACTCGGGAAAAGAGAAAAGAGAAAAAGTTTGTGTTGTGTTGAAAGTGCAAGCAAAGAAAGTATTAATTCTTGCAGTTCAAATTTCGTGAAAATTTCTTAAGGTTCAACTGATAATCATAACAAAGTTACACACAAAAAATATTGAAAAGGTGCGTAAAATATATTTAAATGCCAAAATATGTCAAATGTCGTTACATAAGTTTCTTGTTTTCTCTTTCGTTTTTAAATTGCAAAATATTTTTTGTGCTTAATCTATTGTTCAGATAAATTGTTTTTAAGTGATTGGAGATAAATTATTTTTATTTTTGGCATTCATTTGCAGTTTAGCTTATTTTAGGGACAGTAATTAGTGAATGGTTTTTCTAAAAAAATCACTTGGATTATTGCAAAGGAAATACATGTTCATATGTGATTTTTTACTACTAAAATCTTGGCATTTCAACAAATTGAAATGCTTTGAATTTGGCAGACAGCCGAGTGATAAGTGTATTTAAATGTTTCTTTCTTAAAAAGCGAAAGACAAAATATAATTTTTAACAAAAATATTGGGAAAAATTCTTCCGCAATATAAAAAAATTTCATCAATCTTAAGCTTAAAAACATGAAAAAACATAATTTTTTGAGGATTTGGAAGAGACACATTTTCAATTAGCTAACCGTTAGTTGTAATAAATTTCTTTCTATTTGATTACATTTTAACTTTTGTAGAAAACATCAAAACAAAAAAACAACCACTAAAACAATAGGAGAACACGACAGGTCCTAATCGTATTTGTGCTTTTTTGTTTTATTTGCACTTGTTTATAAGCGATTGCTATTAAATACGCTAATTTTTTTGCATTATCAAAGACAACAAGTCATTGTGATACCAAGTAACTTTCCGCTTAATCCACTTTAAGATAAACGCATTAAAAAGATCTAATAAAGAACATTTATTTAATTTTTTGTACTTCTTGCAAAAAAATAAATGCGACAAGAAAAGCGAAATTTATATAAATTAAATTGCTCAGCTCTCCTCATTCACTTATTTATAGTTCACTTTTTTTTAAAAGCATTCCCATCCAACTGTATCTGAGTCTGTGTGCGTGAGTGTAAATTTGTGTACCGGCATGCGTATCTCACGCACACAATTTCTAATCTAATTTTCTTGTATTTGTGTTGCAAACCTTTCAATTGAACGTTTTTTTTTATTATTTTGCGGACTTCTATTATCTAACAGGCTAGTTGCGTATGAGGGCTGGTTATCTAAGTTTAAATACTACGCGAAATACATCTGTATCTGTATCTGTAAAAGCGACTCATGCAAATTTGCGTTATTGTTACGTCAAGCTGCGTTGAGTTCAATAACTGCTAATCACATGACGTCTATCCCACAAGAGATCGCAAATCTGTTCAGTTTAGATTTTTAAAAATTTCTTTAGAAAAAATAGCAATTTCTAAAACAATTTCTAAAACAATTTCAATGTTACATTTGCAGACAACACATCTTAAGAAAAAAATATTACAGTCGGATCAGAAGGCCAAAAGAAAAATAATTACAAACTGTAAATTGTAGCTGTAGCTGCACTTAAATGTATTAAATAAATTGTATTTGATTACCATTAAATAATCCGAATTCCATTTGACTGTAAAAACTTCATTGGACCCCTGAGAAAAACATGCGTTTTTGGCTGTTATCATAAAAGTTGCACGGTTATCAAATACAATTTATACGGCCTTACTTCTAAATACCCTGCCAGTGGGTCATTTAATTTCCTAACGTAATATGTAACGCATTTTGAAATATGATGAGATAAAATATAAATAATTAGATGTTAACGAAAATAATTTTTTAAAGTGAAAAAAACATTTTGAGCTCAGTTTTTAGATAGAGTATTTCTAATTCGTCATGTGAATGAATTGTAGTATTTTATTTCCGTAATTTTGTAGGGCAACACTCATCTGTACTTTGGCACATTTTGTGTACTCTTTATGTTTGATTGATTGGCCTGGAATTCTATGCAAAAACAAAACGGCCGCTTCAGGTTTGAAATACAACCAAGTCATATACCATCGATGGCGAAGAAATGGAAACATAGTGTGATAGAAAAAGGGGGAAGCAAATGGCAGATAATGCTTATCGCTTGCAATGTTTTATGGCCATGCGTAAATAGTGTAAAGTACTTTAGCTGAATGTGGCGCAAAAACTGTCGGCCATGTTAGCGATGTTAGAAGTGTGGCAAGAAACTGCCACAAAACGCTGCGAAAAATGCAGTACATTTGTTTTGTTTTTGTTTCTCCTTTTTTATTAACGAACTGTGAACACTAGACCACATAATGTGCGGCACACATTTGGCTAGTGACACACACACACATTTTAACAACCAACTTTTAGGTACTCTTCGTATAAAAAACATACGAAAAAACAAAATAGATAAAAAAAGAAAATGTAGAAAATTGTCACGCATTTCTCTCGCTTTTTGTCGTTGGTTGTTTGACGCACTTTAAAAATATCCTAGACGTAATTATTGTTGCTGTTGTTGTAGTCATTTTAAAATTACTAATACGTCGTGTTGTCTTTGATTTTCATTTAAATTTTCGCGCGTAAATGTGTGTCTTTTAATTAGACTATAGTAAATGTGATAAAAAAGAAAACGTATGGGAATTTATTTTCTTAACTTTTTATTGCATTTCAAAATAAATTGTTGTTGAAGATACTTTTGTTGACAGTTTATAGATACTTTGTTGAAAAAGTGCAGATGCTGTTAGAATGTCATTTGTAGTTACTATTGTTACTTTCAGAGCGAGCTCATCACATATAAGCTTGAACTGCATGAGCAATATATTCTTCAGATACAGATACAATTGTCAATATCTCAGATATGTAGTAGCTAGTAGTGATATTTGCTTTGTAGTTAGCTAGTCAGCCAGAGCAACGCATGTGATCATTGTGCCACTCACTTGACTGTGCCTATGATTGCGGCTTTGCCCTCGCCTGTCTCGTGCACTAAATATTTAAAATAGCTGAGTCTTGAGAGGATTGAGGATTGCGGTGGCCCGATTGCTTCCGGTTCAAGTCGATTACACTACAAAAAGCGCCCTGCACTTTTCTTTTCTTCTCAGTTCTTCTCAATTTTCCGATGCTTTCTCAATACTGTTGGCAAGTAAGTACATTTTTGTATCTGACAGTATGCGCTCAAGTATCTTATGCTCTTATTGTTTTGTTTCTATACAAATGAAGTGCACATCGATTAGTGCATTTTTAAGGTAAATGACGTTTGTGTTTGCCTTTGTTTGAGTTATGTTTCGGTATCTTTTTCATTTTTTCTCCTCTCCTTCCTCTTGCATCTGCATTTCTTGTGTTTTTCCAAAGAAAATTAATTGTTTTGTAAACACGTGAGTTTTAGCTTGCGGTTGGGGTTGAGATTGGGGTTGGGGCCATCAATGACAAAACGCAGCATTGAAATCAACAATTGCCGTGAGACTGAACAGAAGCAGAGCTCCTTCTAAATATCTCTTCTCTCTCTCTCTCTCTCTTTTTTTTTCTTCTTCCCTGTATATATGTATTTAATTTTCTTGGCAGCATATTCAGCGACAATATCCATAAGCAAATGCATCTTAATATCTGGTTGTTTGCATTCAAATAGACATTTATCTATAGTCAGTTGATGTCGCTGTCAGCAAATGCTGCCGCACATCAATCACAATCTAAGCACTTCTTACCTTATATAAATACATATCTACAAGTATAATAATTAAAATATTTCCCATTCAATCTTGTGACTTTTACCTAATGCACTGTATGACACAAGATAGGTTAATTCACTTGTGATGCTTATTATATATGAAATGTTTGGCATTGGCTGAATTGGTAGAAGAAATTAAATGAATATTACCCAAAATTCTTACAACACAAATTTGTTTGTTTTCTTGCGCGTGTTTATGTTGTTTATGCAATTTATTTTTATTACCTCGCTCACAGTAGTCCCAACTGAAATAAATCTAACTAGGAGTACGAATATCTGCAGAAACCACAGTAGTAAAAATAACAAAAACAAGTGAGAAAATAATGAATAATTTGCACATAAAGCATAATGTAAGTGGTTTTGTGGTTATATCGATGGGCCAAGTTGCATTACCAAATTGAAATTGCGGTAAGCTGAGGCAATATCTGAGAAAATATATAAAAGTGTGACCGGAATTTGTAGGGTATAACTTATAGAGATTGCAATTTGAAATTGTCAACAATCTAAACAAACTGTAATGTTGAGTAAAAACTAATTTAAAATTCCAATAAATAAAAAGTAGCTAAACTTGTTTTGTTTGACTCTCATTTATTAAGTTATTTCACTAAAAATAAAAATAAAATAAATTTATTTAATGAGACTAAATGAAAGGAAGACGAGAATAACAAAAAAAAAAAACTAATACGCATTAGCATGCAATAAAAATAAAATGACTGAAAACAACAATAATGCGTAACTTTCATGCGTCAATTCAAGCTGGCTTTCAGTCATTGTTATTTATATATATATATATTTTATGCAAATATCTGCGCATATTTACATTAATAGATAATATTAAGTCAGCATTCAGCATTCAGCTGTTATATTAAATTCGTTTCACATTTTTTTGTTATCTGGTTAAACTAGGTATGAGCTACGCTCGAATTTGCATATAAAAGCACATTCAGAGTTAATCAAAGGCTGAAATAAAAACAAAAGGCAACGACTTGAAATTTAAATTTCAAATGTGGTTGAGGTGATAAATGTCCAAGAGCGAGCCCCCCAAATCCACAGGTTGGGGGAAGTGAATGCCGCGAAACGGACTGACTGACCGATGGATGGATGGATGAATGCCCCAAAGTGCGGGGTATCCGAGTGTCTGACATGAACTAATTAAGTTGCGCAGTTTGATCAGCTTTACTGCCGACCAGTTTGCGAACGATACTCTCCCAAATTGACTCTACACTGTCAGCGAAACACATACCCAAAAAAAAACCGACGACAACACTAAACAATAGTAAATGTCAAATCCATTTGAAGCGCATAAATTTGGCACGGTAGAACACAACAAAAAAAGCCGCGTGATAATCAGTCTCGGGAGACGCACACAGTTCAATGACTAGGTCTAGGCACAGTTTGGCGAAACTCACTGATCGGTCACTCATATGTCTATATACCCTGTAACTTAGGGAACATTTAAGCATGAGCATCACTTCATTTAAATCTTCATATTTGACTTTTAAGAACCACTAATGGGTACACTACAAATTGCAAAACGTTCCTCAAAATATATGACAAAATGACAATTAGAACTATTTACATTTGCTGCAATTTAGAGCAGCTTTTTAAGCATTACAGGGTACATTCGTGTTGCATACACTCTGAATACTCACCTTACATTTGTATCTGTATGTTTGCTCTGTCAGTGACTGTAGCAAGTTGTCGTCAAGCAAGCGACAAGATGAATTTGCTTAATTTATTAAACGAACTCGCCGCACTCAAAAATTCATTCGAAAACCAAGCGAAAATGTGTAAAAAATCTTGAGTGAAAATATATGCAGAAATTTACCTGAGAAATTTATGAAGTACAAATATGTTTTAGATTTATATATACATATATATGTTATACAAATGGTAAACTTAAATATATTAAGTAGCTGACGCTGCTTTCAACTTGATTTGCCATAATTTGACACATTCAAAAAATTTGAATAAGTAATAGAAAGTTTTTGTTACTAGTATTCCTTTATGCGACAAATAAAAGCAACCGGCACATTTTTGTTCTTCCGTTTTTTATGGAAAGGTTTACTGTGGGCCTCAATTTAAATCATCGTTTTATTTGCACAATAATTTGATAAAAAGATGCCGCTCAATTTGAACTAAGAATTTGGGTTGTGTGAACTGCCAATGGGAGTGTCGTCGGCTATGTCTTACATAAATTGCGGTGAAGTTAAGAATTGGGAAGAGTAGTGTATTAGCTGGGCAATAAATGCCAGCGATAAGATTGGCTTATCAAAAAAAGAGGAGAAACTTTCGCTTTCTGAATTGAAATTGGGCAACTCAGCCGTTGCAACAATAATAGTTATTAACTTGCCCCGCACAAGTTGGCAGTTCCTGGCTCTCGTATCGATAACGAATGATACGCCACATTATATAGGGCATTAAAATTTTGTTTCATTATTTTTTATGTTCTTCATAATTTGTTGATTATGCGCCTCTGGGCTTATGAATGACAGACAGACGACAGAAGACAGACTCCGAGTGCGGAGTTCGGATCCGTCGATCGTGAAAAGATACATTTCATTTGGATGTTATGGCCGATGTCTACACATAGGTGTAATTTTATATACAATCCACATATTTAGCTATTTTTGGTTATTTTTATAACTTGGCACATGTGTCGCTTGTCCCTTAAATAGTTTTCTTTAGGCACTTTTTTTTTGTTATTTTCTTGTATTTTTTATGTTGTTCCTTTATTGTTGTTGTGTTTGTGGTTGTGGCTGTGGACGTTGCGGTCGGGGCTTTTGATGCCCTTACAGAATTTAACATAAATTCTACCAACTGGCTGCATAAACAGCAACAACAACAAGAACAAGAATGAATCTCTGACTTGGCCGGACTTGGCACACATTCAGCCTGCCTGGCTTGTGGGCCTTCTTTTTGGCAACTGCTTTGGGTGAAAGGCATAAAAGTCCAGTGAGATGGCAATGCCAGTGGGTTATGCATATTTTAAATGCTCATAACGTTTTCTTACTTTTATTTTTTGTATTTATTTACAGGCACGCTGGCATGGCGACAAAATTGAAATAAAGTCGCACATTTCAAACTTAAGTTCAGCAGTTCAACTCTGTGTTTCAGAAATAATTGAAATGTTAACCCAACCTTTCGTTAGTTCAAACCATTAAGCTGATTTTCGCATTATTTAGAAATTTTTAAACCCAAGGTTTTAGTTTAAATTTTGCTTTAATTATATGCTAAATAATATTGTTTCTCAATTGTTGTCGATTTTTTATTCACTTTTTTAATATTGTATAAATATTTATTTAAAACTTTTCTTAATTTAAAGAATCTATCTCAAGATAGTCTTAAGTTAAGTTTTCTTATTTTTTTTATAATTCTTACACTTTTTAAAAGTCAAGCTCAAATAATATATTAATAATAATTACATCATAGCGACTAAATTATAAAAATATAATATATTGAGTACAAAACCGAATCAAATTTAAAACTCGATTTGAGAACTGGTTGGCTTAAGAACAAACTGTCCAGCCCTGGCTTGGAAATACATACGTACTTACATATGTATCTTCTGTGGTATGTAAATGCCGTTTGTTTTTTCTGCTTGTCGACAACTTTGAGCGGTCGTAACTGTTTTGCGTTTTATGTGCGATTTTAAACGCGCGCGTGGCAAGACGACAAATTTGAATTTCAACGCCTTTGTACATTGCATAATTGGCGCGGGAGGTGTGTGTGGAGGAGTGCACAAGTGTGTGTGTGTGTGTATGTGTGTGTGATATGAGTGTGTTGATTATCTGCAGTTCAACTTCGCGTCGTCGCGGCAGAAAGCAATTAACATTTTGATGCTTGAAATTCGGCCCACAGCAGACTAGACAGACAGACAGATGGACATTGCAACTTGCAACGTGCAACCAATGAGTTGTTTATTATTTATTTTCTTTGTCGAGTCGGTAATTGAATTGTTGTTGTTTATAGTAATTAAAACGGGGAGCACTTAAATGTTGCATAAAAAATGCTGCTTCTGTTTTCAGCCTCTGCTGCTGCTGTTGCTTCTATTGCTGCTGCTGCTGCTGCGTAGGCATCTGAACACGTGCCAAAAGTTAGCCTACAGTCTAAGTGCAACGACAAGCATCACTCAGCCGCCCCTTTGTACGCCCTGCGCCACTTCCTGATCATGTATCTCATAGATACACTTGCCGCCAGCGTCGGTGTCGCTGTCGCTGCTGATGTTGTTGCTGATGTTGTTGCTGATGTTGTTGTTGATGTTGCTGCTGCTGCAGTTAGTGCGTGATTATTTTCAAATTCGACACAGTTTTATGCGCGAATTGTTTTTGTTGCCACATTTATTTTTAAACAATTTGCCAGTCGGTGAGTGTCTTCAAGTTTTTCCCTTGCTTGGCTACGATTTTTGTAAGTTTCATTTTTTTTTTCATCCTATGTTTTTCTTGCTTAGTTGGCCAATTTGTGCACTCTTTCCATTGGGATGGGGGAAAGTCAATTTCGATGTTTTCACCGAGTTTTTTGCATAACTATCTCTGGCTCCCTTTTTAGCGTTAAGTTGTATTTATGTAACCCGCTGATCACTTTGACGCGCCCATAGATACAATTGTATCTCAGTTCAGTTCGTGTATTGTCGCTGCTGATACGCGATGCCAAAAATAAACTGTGCCACTTTGCCGACGCGACGTCGACGACAGTCGCTTAATATATATAGATATACACTAATTAAATGTCAAAATTGCGCATAAAAACGTTTGGACTGAAGAATTTATATACAATTCGGCTAATCTCAAATGTTGCCGTTGGAATTTTCAAAGTCAATTCAAACACACAATATTTTAAAATAATAAAAAAAATGCAACTAGTACTCTAAGCACAATTTTAATGTATTAGATTTAATATTTTATATTCTCTCTAATTTTGTAAATAAATAAATAAATAAAAAAAATGCAGAAAATATGTAAAAAATGTCATATGATTTTAAAAGCTACATAGTAATTACATAAATATTTTATAATGTTACTAATTAATTATTGCTATTATCATTATGATAAATTATTAATGTATGTATACTTTAACTCTTCTCTTGTCTTTACAGCCGTGATACTGAAACATGTTGATGGTGCAACGACAAACCTAAACATTCAACAGCAACAAGATCATCAACATTGTAAACAACAATAACCTTGTTTGACTCGCAGTCGCGTAGACTTCTGTTAACTGCTCTGACATGACAAAGAAGTTATTGAAGTTGATAAGATGCAATATCAGCGGGGAAGACGAAGATGAAGATTTGAAATTGAAAAGTGTTGAACAAGTCTACGATATGATAACCTAATTTCCTGCCAGCAAGCGGCGAATTTTCAACTGGCACAGAGACTCATAAAAGAAACCAAGAAAAGTAAAAAATCAACGAAACGAAAGTAAAACGAATTTTTTTTGAAAACGGGGCGTTCATATGTTTCAACGACAGTTAAGGGCGTGGCAGACGCCCAGCAACAGCAACAGAAACAACTGACAAAACTGAGAGGGGCAGAGCCCAAAAAACAAAACACTAAAGAGTAACAACAAACAGCAACAGTTTAATAAAACAAGGAGAAGCAGTAAGAGAAATAACAACTTGAAAAGCTCTTGTGAAACTGCAGTTGTAATCTTTCATGCGAATAAACCAGCGTTTGGATTGGAGGGCCCTGGCGCTGCTGGGCGCCCTCCTTTCGTTTATCATAGCCTGGCCGGGTCTGGTGTTTGCCATGCCAGCGCTAACGACGATGTCGAACCAATCTATAAACAATACAATTATAAACACAAATATTAGCAATAGCACTTACAGTAATCTAATTGATAGTAATAGTTCCATACAAAGTGATCATAGTCGTAGTAGTCCTCTAGTAGTGCTGAACAAGATGGAGAGTGAAAATAGTTTAAATCAAAATCAAAGTATTAGTGCTGAATTTAACATGCGAACGTTAACCACAAACACAAATCAACTAACTGCCATAATAACAATAAATAACACAACAACAACAACAACAACACCCAATCCTGACAGCAGCAGCAGCAGCAGCACAACGCCAGCAACAATTGCTGATGAGCACGATAAGGAGTATCAGGATTCGGATGCTTTAGGATTTAGCATCTCAGTGGCGCATCGTGATAATTTTGCGATACTTTCACGCACTGAGCGCAGCATTCGACATCAGCAACAGCATCTGCATCATCAGCAATTGCATCACAAGCAACAACAGCAGCAGCAGCAGCAACAGTCGCCAGCTACTGCTAATGGTAACAGCAATAGTAACAGCAATTTCATTGGTTCGAAATCGAAAAGACTGAATAACTTTAGAAATAATCTAAACATAAATAGCAGTAACAACCATCCCAACATTATCAACAACAACAACAATAACAACAATTTGGATCGTAATGAACGCTCTACAATCTCCCATCTAGCTGGACCATCCCGCAAGATACAATTATATATCAAGAATCGTTTTCTGCAACTGCTGCCCGATGGCACTGTCAATGGCACACAGACCGAGCAGAGTGAATACGGTGAGTGCCCCTTTAAAATTGAGTTACCTCTTTTAAGTGTAACTATTTATTTGCATAACATAATTTAAAATATTTATAAATGGGAGGAAAACAGAGGGATGTTTGTGGCTAAGTTTTTATTCTTAAAGTTGAATATAGTTTTTAAGCTCTTGTTCTAAATATGTTCGTATGGCTCCGAGCTAAAATGTACTTTGTAAGACAAAAGAATGGTATGATTTTATATATTTAAATCTTACAATTAATCAATCTTAAGAAAATAGCTGAGCAAATCGTTTAGAGAGCAGCTTGAATAATTTTTTTAAACCTTTTTATAAAGTTTTAGGGGATGAGATCAATTTCAAATTGAAAAGAATAGCCTATTTTTATGTTTCTACGCCAAAAAAAAAAGAATATGCGTAAACTTTTCAACGTACTCAATCGTATTTTTTATGTTTTCGTATGATCCAACAGAAGAGTAGGAATTATTTATCTTAAGAAATCTAAGAATATGTTATTCAATAGTATTGCAGAGTCAAATCCTGTGAATTGTAACTTTGACCTTATGTAGAGCTTGCAGATGAACATCAAAGCTGACACCCCGTTGTTTAATATGCCATCGAGATAAAACTCCCAAAAAACGTTGTTTAGTTTTTCAATTCTAAAGACATAAACAATCAAATAAACTAATGTGTGTTCTCCGCTCATACGTAATATTTGAAACATATATCAGCAACAGCAACAATATGTAGCATACGCATACACGCCCACTCACGCAGCGCCCACAAGTTGAAAGTTCTCATAAAATGTGGATGTTTCGACGCAAAAGCTGCGTAAGACAGCCCAAGAATCTTTAGAGGGGGCTGCCAAGAAAAAAAAAAAAAATAGAAAGATACAAAAAAAGTAGAAAAAAAATAGAGAAAAAATCGACGAAAAATTTAACAAAAATATTTGTAGCGAGCTGTTTATGTTGAGCATCATTAAGTCAGACACTTGATTTGGCAATCTGTTGGCATTGTTGTTGTTGTTGCTGCTCTTGTTGTTGCTGCTGAGGGCGCCCAGGAGAAGAATCTATTGTATTATTTGCCATATAAATTCATGTTGTGCTTAGTGTGTGTGTGTATATGTGTGTTGGCATAAATCTTGTTTTAATGAACTAAGCGACCTGATTAGCTGGTCTGGCATGAGTCAGAGCCAAATCAGCTGCTGGCCATTTGCATAACCTGGTCAACGGCAATCTGCGATAAGAACGGCAACGGCAAAAAAGAACGCTTGCCAAAATTAATTTACAACTTGATTTTCATTCACCTTTTTGTATTATTTTTCTTCTTCCGAATTTGCTGCGGCAATTTGCAATGCTGATAACAACGCGACAAGCGGCAATCCGAAAACTTGTTGTACAACACGGTAAACGGCAAGCGACAAGCGATTTGCGGCCGGTTTGCGCACGTTTTTAAACGCACTCGCGTTATCGCGCAAACCCATCGCGTCATTGAGACATCAGAATTCTCGATGCCGCATAGAGATATGTATGTAGTTGAGATTTTCTCATGTTGTGTTGAACAAATTTTATAAACTTACATTTTGTGTGTTGTTATTGCCACAGGTGTTAATTTGATTTCATTCGCCTGCCTCACGCGATAATGCGAACCGGGTGCGATAAGATTTACACCCCGGCCCTACGAAAGGTGCAGCAATCCGAAAGAGCTTTTATAAGGCGCCTAAAATGATTTTTATGGCAGCCACAACAAGTGGCCATTGCCCAATATCTAGATGGCAGACCATTCACCCACCCAACCACCACTTGCCCAGTTGCCCAGTTGCCTACTTTCTACCACAAGCAAACAAACCTATTTCTGGCTTTATTGTGGCGAACTCGTGAGTTATTTATGTGCCTCAAATTGCGTCAAGTGCAACAAAATTCAAGTGAGATCGCTTAAGACTTCTGTCGACTACTAAAGCCATAAAATTATTAACAATTTTAACAGTTGATAAGACCTAATGGTGGATTATTATCATGACTGTTTCATTTATCCCACAACTTTTTCGAAAGTCAGTGCTTAAAAGGCCTACGCAGACAATGACAACTGTTGAAACTGCCTCTGTCCAAACAGTAGAAAATTGTCGAATTTTCTGCAAGTCAAGTTCATCAAGTGATTGACCTCCAAATGCCAAACACAAAGACATCAAGTTGCAGTTGCAAATTGCTTAAGAGACTAACGGTGACTGACACAACGTACCGGATCCTTTTACCTCATACCTGACCCCAAACCCTTTTTTTTTTAGGGGCGTACATATTTTCATAATGATATATGAGTCTACTTGGCGTACTTGTCGGCCAGTCAAGTCCAATTCAGTCCAGTGCAGTCAGTTTGGGGTCTGAGCACCGCCGGGCACGGGCAATTATGCGACTGATTTAGTGCGTGGTGGTGCGTGGTGCGAGGTGTGAAGTTGACTGAAGTGCCCAGGCTATAAGCTGAAACTGTTTTCTTTTGGCCAGTAGATGCTAAAAGCTTCCGACAGATTTTTTGATAACTTAATTTACAGCACGTCTTCAGCGAGTTGATGAAGTTGCTGCTGATGTTGCTGTTGCTGCTGCCACTTGCAACTTGCATCGATTTGAATTGCCGCCAACGGACTTGAGTTACTTTCACTGTCATTCGACTTTTGGCTTGTCTGTTAATTGCTTTTAACAGATATGAACAGCCTTATATATTAATAGATATTTTTAAATTTATTTGGGCACATCAAAGAGACTTCTTTTAAGCAACTTTGACTCTGACAATAAATGTCAAACAAACAAATGTCTGCATTGTTCTCATTTTTAACCTAATTCTGAATCGATGATGATTTTAATTTTATGATTTAACTGCCTGCTGGCATTATAACTTAAATATATGAATGCTTTAGCTGAAAGAACTTTCCAATCAGCTGAGCTTCAAAGCTTCACATTCCAGAGCAACAAATTAGCTTTTTAAACATTTTTCGACTATTTATAAACTCAAACTCAAAGGGAAATTGCAGAAACGGCGTTAATCTTTAACAAGAGCATAATCATGATTAATATTGTAATCATTTTTGAGGCAAAGAATTTCAACACAAGATCTCATCGTGGCATTTCTAAGTGGCCAGCTATTACGATCTACGAGTATGTATATCATTTTCAGCACATAATACCATAAATTTATTTTTACAGCAATTTCGAGATGCTACGTCACAGAGATACAAATGTATCTAGATACAGTTGTACCACACCACTATAAATTTATTTGGAAATTTAAAAAAAAAAATTAAGATAGTTTCACACACATTTTGAATAGACTCTAATGCGTCTGGCAGTGGCATCACCATCACACACGGTAGTGGTTCAGTTTACGTGGGTGGTGCAGCACCACTTGACGTGCCATTGTCAGCGAGTCGGCTCATCACAGTGAGCGTGTATCTTGTATCTTGATTTATGCGGCGTTCGCTCCACACAACATGAAAGCTGAAACAGCAACAGAAACAGAAAACACCGTGAAAGTGTTTTGTTTTAGATAAGATTATGTAGTGTATATGGCAACTGAACGGACAACGCAATATGTCAAACGGATTTATAGTTGGCGTCGACGTCAACGTCAACGTTGACGTTCTCTCTGAATCTCTGCAAAATATTTCCGCCTCTATTTTTAGTTTGGTGGCAATGAACTGTACGCTTAGAAATTGCTCAAGTGTTTGCTTTCGATTATATAAAAGGTCTAGGCCATTGGTTAACTTGGCCAACTTCACCCACAATTTTTCTGTTGCTGCCTTTGTCTTTTTTTTAATGGCCGAGTGACGCTTTCAATGTTAAATGTGGTTTATTTACAGCACTCAAAAAAATAACCAAAAAAAAGAAAAATCATTGACAAGAATGTTAAATTATGCGTAAAGTTCGTAAAAATTTGTAAGGCAGACCAGGTCGGGCTCGAAATATTTATGAAGTTGGCCAGCCTATATAAATTACCATGATTAATGATATTTTGCACGCAGTTGTTACCATGCTGCTGGCTGCTGTTTTTTTTCTCTTCTTATTGCTGTTGTTGTTGTTGTTGCTGTTAGTGTCGTTGTTTTACAAGCATTTTTACGAGCAATTCATTTTCACCCCGTCCACAAAACCAGCAGCAAGTCAAAAGTTGACCGCTGCCCAGTGGCAAAAACATTGACACAGAAACCAACTACATGAAGACTTAAATAAAATGCAATAAATTTATTGTATACACATTAAAAGTGTTTAAAAACAAGTTAAATAAGTTTTGTGTATTAAGCAAATTTAAGCGTAGGCTGATTGGCTTACGTGGCGTATGCGTATTTTTTAATCAGAGAGTTTTCATTGCAGAATATCGTGATAATATTCATTAAATCTCTGATTGTGACTGTGTCTTAAATAATAAATATTTTATTGACCGATTCACTTCACTTTCTACAAGGTATATAAACGAAGATTCGGTGAACTGATGACAGATATAAGTTTGTTCTGGTTTCTTTTTCTTTTAGATTTACGATAGCACACACGATTGCCAATTAGAGTGCCATTAATTTATAATCCCAGACACTACTTATAGGGACCCACATACGATCGTTTGACACACTTTTTGTCATACATTGTTGCAATATGAACGATAATGTGATTGCACTTGCTGTCCGATATGAAATTTATTGTATAATGGAGGCATATACAAATAAATATGTGTGTAGTGGGGAAATATGAGGCGCCAGTGCATGAGAAATGGTTTGTTGAGCTGTTACCAGTTTGAAGAATTGGGCAATGAGTCATATATCAGTCGCATGCCAAAAAGGCTGAGTAATAACTGTGTAACTGTTAGCCTGGCTTATCGACAGAGCCTGTAAAAGCAAATTACTTGAACACTTGCATGTTTTAATCATTTGCTTTTTCCATTTTTTTTTGATTAATTTGGCATATTAGCAAACGGCATCACTGGTCCAATTGACATGTAAATTAATCACATAATTTGCAGGCATTTTAAAACACGTTGCAGTCGGCATTCAATTACCAAAAGCTGCAAGCTGAAAAAACGTGAACAGCTTTTAGCTGAGCAATGCGAATTGGCTTAATAAATTGATCCAGTTATTTGCTGTGAAATAGATATTTTCCGTTGCGGACCAAGAGTTGTAGGTGGTCATGTTTTGGCTGTTTACCACTTGTTGCTGCCAGATCGTACTCTCTGATGTTGGCCGATTTTTACTTGCCATTTTTCCCCCCAACACGTTGGCTAACCCAAATTTTCAATAGTTTCAGTTTTCTTCTCTTAAATTTTATTTTTATTTTCTGTTTTTTGTTTTTGGTGAGAGACGCGTGTCTCGACCACTGAGATTTACGACTCGAATGACCATGAACGTGCTGGTATGGGGAGTATTACTCGTATAGGCAATTCGGTTGAGGGTAAAAATTATCGCGTTGGTATGCGAATGAAACGAAACGCAACGAAACGAAAACTGAGAAAGAAAAATGAAGTAAATGCTGTAAATGGTGTGTGTAAGTATCTGAGTATCTTGTGTTATGCTGTCTTGGGTATGTATAGAAAGTGTTTACTTAGTGATTTTTTTGTTTGAAAAGCGTTGTTAGAAAGGTGTAGGGAGCTCGGTTATACGACTCTACACTATAATTTCTGTTTGGGTGGGTCGTGATTGTGAGATTCCTCCAGTTGAATTCCTCTTCCGGGAATAGCTAAAGTACAGATTTTTTATTTTATTTATAAAAATAACTAAATGATTTGACCGAATGCAGTCCAGTTTTTGTATAGAGATAAAAATGATGTAAGATAATGTGAATCTGCAAAAGTTGATTAAACTTAAAAATGATTGTTTGATGTGTTGTAAAAAGATTAAATTATTATTTATTGAACATTTTTTGGGGTAAGTTTAGAAAATCGTAATTAGCGGGTTGAATTTTGCGAATTCGGTAAAGCACTTGGCGATTTTTACTTCTCATAGCTATTTCTAAAAGAGTTTGAGGTCAATTGAGTGTAACAAATAAATCTAGTGTAATAAAAAAAGCTTTACAACTTTGAGTCAGACTGTTACAGAGATAAAGAAAAGTCGAAGTTAATTTGTAGATGTCATATCGATGCGATCTTTATTACAGTTGTGGTTAATAACTGCGCTAGTTGTCCGAGTTAATTACCGCTGTCTAAGATAGCCTTCTTATGCTGAGCCACCTTGACTATTTACATTTCCATTTGTATTTCCTTGAGTAACCCACACGGTGGCAGGGTTTTTGAGTGGTTGCTGCCGCCTTGGTGGGAATTACTTACTTATTTCTCTCGTATTTCGCGCAAGTCTAAACAATTTATTAGTGACAATTCGCCGGCTTGTAAATGATATATTAATGACCGTCTCACGACAACAACTACAACTACAGCAACTGCCGCACACGCGCACAAAATAACAAATTTAAATTACAGCGCGCACTTTGAATCCGGTTTAAAATGAAAGCCGGACCATACACAGCCACCCAGCCACATGCATACATAGTCGACTAGCTCTAGCTCTAACTCTCTATGAGACGAGTACCCACCTAATCCATCCGCCAATCCAATCCACCTCTTTGCAGTGCAGTTTACGCATAGATATGTTCGCACTTAATAGCTCAAGTTTACGGCAATCGACAAATTGGCGCGTTAATCTACACTGAGAGAGGCAGAGATAGAAGCAAACAGGCAAACTCGACTGTATGAGAGACTCTGTATGAAAAATGAAATTTAAATTTAAATCAAAAATGCTACAGATATCGTATTATACAAAATAGATATTCAAATTGAAATTGAAAATAAAAGTATAATTAAATATAATATTATTTAAAAAAAATAATACTCAAATTTCTGCAGCTAATGATCCAAATTTAAACCTTTCTTTACTGAACTGCAATTCAGGGCCGTTTTCTAAATGTCCAGTTACACTTTGTAATTTGTCAGGGATATTTTTCATATTGTCATTTATTTCTACGCAATTCTCAGATACTTATGAGGACCCCTTAACTTTAAAACTGTCCACACAATTGTAAGCTTTGTGTATGTCTTTATCTTTAATATTAGCCTTGTTATTAGTTTTTTTTTTTGTTATTTGAGAGGGCGATAGGGGATTTGGGTAAATTTCTAATACAAACTTAATTTTATTAGGATATACAGTAACCTAATATGTTTGATGTATCGACTTAACGCCTCTTCATGTCTGCTTCGCTCAATTTTGATACACCCTCTGTACTTTTTTTTAGCACAGGGTCAAACAAATTGTATTTGGGGTTGAGGTTTTCTAGTATTTGGCATGCATAAGGCGTAGGACACCAACTACTCTTAATATGCGTAGCACCGCATGCCACAGGCAATAAACATCCAAACATCCATCGCATCGGGGCCGTCAGGCGGCATTTTTTGTATAGTATGTAGATGAAAAACCCGCTCCACATACGGCTACTGGAAGCGGGTTAAGTGCGTGCAATTTGCGTTGATAAAACACACAACTCAAAAAAAAAAAGAAGAAAGATGCAGTGGCTGAGTGCGGGGAAGAGAGTTAAAGAAAATTAACTCAAGCGGCCAAATGACTTCCGTTGGAAAAGTGAAAAGTCCGCAATCGACAAAAGTTACAAGCGTTGCCTAATGGCAAATGCCGCTCTGCGGGCTCTCCTTTGCATACAATATCTTGCAGATACATTTGTATCTTACAAGTAGGAAGTGTACCCAATTGAGGTGATGACAACACACACGATGTCGTTCGCATTACCCCTTGTGCGTGCCGATGTTGTGCAGTGTATACAAAATTCTAATGGCATGCGTGTGCAATGTGCGACAAGACAAGTCTAGACGAGACGAGACACCGCTCCGTTTATATCTACCTCTCCCTCTCTCACTCTATCTCTATCTGTCTCTCTCTCTTTCGTTTTGTATATGGCTGGGCCATTGACTCGAAGCCGAGTTGTTGCCTCGGCAGCATTATTTAAACTAATTGACGCCCGCCGCAAAACGCAACCATATGAAAGGTGTGCGGGTTGCCACTCTCCGCTCCGCTCCGAGGTGCAATTGGAAAAGTGTCAATTGCTTGGCTCTCGGCTCTCGACTAGACTAGAAACTAGGAATGCCATACTATGCCAAGGCAGAAGGTGAGAGCGAGGGGGGAGAGCAATTGATGCGCGTCAAAATGAACAATGAGTTTCAATTAGTTGCCACATTGGATTCTCCGCCAATGGCCATTTTTTCGTCATACATTTGCTGTGCAATGAGGAAGTTATGAATAGCTTGCTGATTGAGCTTAGCACACAACACGGTGGCAACTCTGGCAGCTGTTGTGGGTGCTTGAACTTGCAACGGGTATACTGAATATTGAGTGGGATGTACATATGTATATTCTGAACTTGAGGCGTTAATTTGCGCAAACATTTGCACAAACAATTTCACACAAAAATGTTAAATCAAATAAAATTTAGACAGACTTCAGTTTGGTTTAACTATCGATATTTTATTTTATCGGAGCTGTCAATCTGCATCAAAAAGCGGCTCTGTCAAAGCAATTTCCTCGTGGCTTTATAAAATAATTACATGAATTGTGCTTATTACAACAAGTCAACATCCGGATCCTGGCAATCCGAGCAGAACATAATGCAAGAAAACTTGGATTTGGATATGGTTGTGGATGAGCCGAATAAAGAGGAAAAAGACTCGAAATTATCATTGAAAAATATTCTTTTCAAGCATAAGAAGCCATTGGGTATGTAAATATTAACAAAGTTAATGGATATATTTGAACTCAACTCTGTTCTGTGCACAGACAATTCTCATTTGGACAAGTTTATAATGCCGAAGGATGCACTCGAAGTGCTTCAACAATTCAAGGGTCTCAATATTAGTAATATTAATATTGAGTCCAATGCCGATGGTAATTTCATTGCCAATCTCAATGTGAACTCAAAACCGTACACGGCCAAGGGACATTCCAAAAAGGAGGCCAAGAAGATGGTATACGAATTGGCACTGCGTGATTGTATCACTTCCAAACTGTTATCATCTGGTGATAACGATACTTCGGAAGACGATATGACTTTATTCAATTTGGCTTCATTTGCCACTTATAAGCTATTTGAGGAATGGGAGCGCGATGGTTACGATATGTTTCAATTGGCTAACAGCTATCAGTCGGCCAATCAGTCAGTGGCCAATGAATTGCCAGCCAATTGGGAGACAATGCATCCAGCCAGTGTGTTGAACGTAATGCGACCAGGATCGAAATTTATCCCAAGAGGTGGACAACCAAATGGACTGCAAGGCATGACCGTTATCGTAGAGAGTCGAGAGTTTTTCTCCTACGGCAGATCAAAGAAACTAGCTCGCCGCAATGTGGCAATCTTGGCCTGCAATGCATTGTTTAATACCAATTTTCATAATTGAGAAAACAATAAACATTTATATAAATATAGATTTTAATATTTAATCTAAAAATAAAATATATAAAATTTAGATTAATGGAGTTTGAAATTGCCAAGACTCAGATTTCCGCATTGCCAAAATGCCGCATTTAGTAATTAAAATTTGTAGGTCTACCATTCATAGATCGCATATTAATTAACACTTTTTATGGGATGCTTAAAAGTGAGGCTTTTAAATGCCACCAACTAAATGCCAGACTAATTTCCACACTCTTCTAACTCAAAGTCTTTATGGACTACAAGTAGAGAGATGATCCCGTCCATTAAGATCAAACACTTTCGCCAGACAGCGGCAAAATGCTTCCGCGGCGGTGGCATTTTATGAGCTAAGAAGATGCTTGCCTGCCAGGCTGCCCCAGAAGGAGGCAAATTGAGTGCCCGCTGCACTTGATGGCAACTTCAACGCTCCACTCTCAACATGTTTGTTTTCAATGGCATTTTTGTGTGTCTAAGTGTGTAGTGTCCATTGGAAAACCCGTGACTGACATATCGCAGTGCTCTGTGTCCCGCCCAATGGCCATGCTATGGTTTTTAACGATCTCGCTAATTTGCCAAACACCAAATGCGGCCTTTTCATTATTTACACTGGCTAAACACAGACGCCAACCTAGCCAGAAGTCGATGTGTAGGCGAACTGGCTTCAACATGCTTGTCTAGCCAGCCAATTGGCGGGGCAAACATCTTTAATTGAAGAGCAGATAAACTGAAACTGCACAACAGCTCGATATTATGGCCACTTCTTCACTTTTATGACTCGCCCAATTGCATAATGATCTGTTGATGAACTCAGACCCAGACTCAAACGACCACTGACCCACTAACAAGCCATCAAAACCGTTATTCTGCAAGATGCCAAAATTGCAAATACTCTTTCGTATGACAGCTCAGCAGTAGAGGGAAGATCAAAGACGTTCTCAGCGTGGGAAGTAATTGTTTTTTTAATTTTCTAATTTTCGGTGTTTCTGAAACTATAAAAAACACATTCTAAAACAATATTTATCCGAGAAAATTGATCAAATTTTAAATTTATTGAGTTGAAGAACTAAGAATTTTTTTCGAAAAATGAAATCTCTAATATTTGAAGAACATTTACTCACAAAGCTATGCTACACCTCTCTGTCAGGGTATTAAAGGCAAGTCAATAAACTTTCAAAAGTTGTTTCGGATAATAAAGCAAAAGAAAAGAAAAGGGAAAAGTTGGCCCACCCACGTGGACAGGAGACAATCAATTCGAAAAGGTCCAATTTAGTCGCATCAAATTGCCGGCTGACGGTCTGAATTTTGTTGTACTTTGTAGTTGGACAGATTCAGACTCCGGTCCAGACAGAGATTCTTCTCCGTCCTGCTGTGCGACAATTGAAAGTGGGGCCCTGGGGCCAAACAACTTGTTAACTTGTTGTACTTGCAGTTGCAGTGGCAGTTGACGTTGTTGTTGTTGTTGCTATTGTTTCCGTTGTTGTTGCTGTTGCCTTTCTTCTTTGGCAGCAATTTGTGCAACTTGTTTCGATTACTTCATTTGGCTTTAGGTTCTCTGATGCGTGTGACCCAGTTTTGTGAATGCCACATTTTGATATTGCACATAAAACTAATAAAATTTGATAAATTCGTATAATAAAGATACTTATAAAATTCGTGCAACACTAATTGACCACTGCAGTCTGTAGTGGTGCTGCGTTGCGATTGTCTGATATCGCATATCATTTGGCTCTGCAAATATGGCCATTTAATATTAGCCAGCGGCGCAACTGCCATTGTTTGGCCAATAGTAGACATTAAATTTATGACCCAGGCCAAGTTGGCGCCCCCGAGTTGCGCATTTTGACAGTTTGTTGACAAATGTCGCGGGAGTTCGCATTATCTGTCTGTCTGTCCGTTATTTTGTTCCCTCTCCTCAGCGGGGTACTCTATGCTAATAACCTTTTGCATCCGACTCTGACAGCTGTGACAGTTTGTTCGACTACTGATCACGCCCACACCCACAAAGATCCAGACGAAAGACGACACGGTGATCTATGATAACCTGAGATAATTACAATATAATGACAATTGTCTATAGTTATTGCAATCAAATTCTTTATTAATACCATGTTGTGAAATTATTATGAATTTATTAATGTCAATCTAGAAGATATATAATTAAAATCGATCAATGATTTTTCTAGGAAATTTTTTTAAAAATCAATTATTAACTATTTCACAAACAGATATTTATATATAATTTATAATAATTTTTATAAAAAAATGTCTAGATTTTATTTGAAATTTTTAAAGTACTTTTGGTCAGCTGATGCTTAGTTGACGTTAAATAAATTAATAAATACAATCAGTTTTCAATATCTTATATATATTTAGTATTTCTTGAATAATACTTTGTTTCTTAACATATTATGATCGCAGTACGTGTATGCCTCATCTTATCTTGTTATTTGATGAGACTCTCCCCTGTTGCCGTGTGCCAAATTAACTTATTGCCCACCAGATATCACTAACAATAAAGAATGCGGCTCAAATAATATATACAAAGTCAAATATAAATGTTGCTTAAATTGAGACTTCAGTTTTTTTCTATATTTTTTTTAACCAAATGTTAAGTGTTAATGTGAAATTTGAAAGCTCATTGGGAGAGGATCCTCTTGTAGTCTTCAACGCTACTTCAATCCCATTCTAATCGTCCATCAACGCTGTTTGACACTGGCACGCGCAGCATCGAATGCCCTCATGAAGTTCAAATTGAAATTGAAGAGTGAATTTAAGGGATATATTTGTATCTTAAGAATGCATAATCATCGAGTGCTTAACTCGAGTCATTTACATGCACAACCTGCACTTTATTTATATCTGAACATAGTTCCTGGTCCGTGGGTGTTCTCGGCAATGGCAGCTGCACTCTCTGAGTTACATCTAAAGTGATGTACTTAGAGGCCTCCCTCAATTAAAGTATTAGCGGCATCATGTACTCCAACCCCACACAGTGGGTGTCTGAGCAGCAGCTGCCCGATTTCAGATCTATCTCTGTAGCTCGTTTCAGACGACACTTCAGATACAGATACAGACCCTGGCTGTCTGTGGATCAGCATATGAACATAATCGATTGGTTGCATTTGCATGAACATCTTGCGAGGATTTTCGCTCAACAGGCGTTGAAAATGGAACATCAATCAGCGATGTCTGTTTACAGGTCTCTTCCATTTTTAATTGCTTTGAAATTCTCAGACAAGCTGACAAGCATGGCTGGCGATTAAACTGAGATTCTGATACTGATACTGATCTCTTTAAATCTGGCTTAGCTGCCTAACGGTGTTTTGATTAAATTCAATTAAATTCAATTCAATGAGATAGATATTCCCCCTCCCCCCTTCCCCATTCACATGCCTGCACCCGCTTTCAATTCAATTCATTTCAATAGCGATTCGATTTTATTTTGATTGAGTCTGAGCGCCTGGCTACCAGTTTTTCCAGTGTGTGTTTTTTTTGTTTTTCAGGCGGCGCCTGTTGAACCTGTTGATTTGCCTATCAGCACTTGTCGCTGTCGTTAATGTGCGTGTTACTGTTGTTGTTGTTGTTACTCTTGTTGTTGTTGTTGTTGTCTGGGGACGGCTTTCCACACCATTGCCACACAGTTGGCAAAGAAATCAAATGAATGCCTATCTATGGCATTACATCAGCCGACCGACCATTCGATATTTACATTTGTCTCCACCTCCCTCGAAACTCACCACTTTGATTACATTTTGATTTGGCAGATTGATTTGTATCTTGGCAAGGCTAATGAAGACAAATGTTTTTTGGATTGAGAGAGCCAGATACCAATGATCAATGTCTGGGCGGTCTTCGGCTCTCGCTTAATTTATATGTAGCTCAATGCAAAGCAGAAATTAATTCGTCTTAATTGAACATTTTGTAAAAACCAATTGGAAATGACTCTCAGCTTTCTTTTGGCAATCGCTTTTGACATGTTTATGTTATTGGTAGTTGGTCGCAGTAGGCCAATATTTAGTTGGCATCACTAGGCACTTCTCTCTCTCTCTCTCTCCTTCTCTCTAAGAGAGAATTTTCACGGTTTGTTTGGCCATATGACGCACGGCGACGTGGCGTATGCGCAATTTTGACGTCAATGCCATAAAGTTCGAAAAACGCATTAGATACATATTTAAGTATGTTAGGTCTGGTCATGAAATTTGATTCAGGTTGAGTAACAAATGAACTCAGAGTAAAAGTAAATATATATATGTATCTTAACGATATTCAAATGTAATTTTTAATTTTATACAAATGTTTATGGAATTTTAATATATTTTTTTCATAATTTAAAAAAAGGCTTTCAGCAAATCTGGCCTTAAAATTAAGTAATTTATTATTATTAGCATTTCTTATCGCTGTGCTGTCCAATTAATTAACCCATTATTCTCTTGTAGTCAAAATGTATTGTTATAGATTGAGTGCAATTCAATAAAATGTATCTTTTCATTCACAAAGGTTATACTATTCCAGTTTTACTCTGAACTTGAAGCAGGTTTAGCCAATATTTTCAGAGTTTTCGCTTCTTGGAATCAGCAGGGAATCACCATATGAACTAACCGTTATCTGCGTGAATCGGAATACTTTCATGTGATCTCTCGATCACGTTGAGCACAAATCAAATATACGAAGATGAGAAAGACTTGACTCCGAGTCGGAGTCGGATATGTGGGCTGCTACATGCTAATAGAAAAGCACTTTGAGAACCAAAAAAAAAAGAGAAAAAATAAATAAACAGCGTTACAGTTTAGGTGTGAAAAAAAGGCTGGTACGGTGTGGCCAGCAGCCAAGTAGTCAGCAAAGTTTGTTGGCAGCGTTTCCAGCTGCCGAACAAGAAATTGCAATTTAAATGCGATAAATTAAAAAGGAAAAGCAAAAGCAAAAGACAAAGACAAAGCGAGAATTGAATCGGGATTTGGGAATCGGGAACTGGGCATAAATAATGCCTAGAGTCAAGAGAACTGACGCGCCGAGCAAATGAAATGAAAATTGAAATCGCAGGAGAAAAAAAGAAATATAAAACGCATTTGGCGCATTTTTTATCGGTGAAGTGGAAATCGCGGCCTGCAAGTCGCCATTGGGGTGATAAATCTTTCTATTAGCCAACTGGCAACGCGTTGCAATAACTGCAATTGTTGTTGCTGTTGCAGCTTTGTTAGCGCCGTGCCGCGCCGCCAACGCGACTCCATCTCCAGGCGTTTTTAATCGCGCCGCCAAGTTTCGCCGCATAATTTATAAAATCCATTTTAATCAGCGCGCGCTGCACAATTACTTTGTCTGCATTTAAATGGCAAACAGGGCCAAGACCTGAACTTGGCCCAGCGGCAGGTGTCTCGACTTTAGACTGCGCCTGAGTCTGACTTTGAGCCTGAGTCTGAGTCTGTGGCTTGTTTCTACGTGTCCTAGGTGTGTTAATTCGAGCTGATTGCGTAGCACGTTGCTCACTTTGCTCATTGAGTTGTCAGTGCGTTGTCTCCGCCTTGCCAACTGGCCATGATAAATGGCCCACAATTATGTCTACTGCGTCCACATTGATGTTGCTCTAGCTCTTCTTTTACTTCTTGCTGTTCTTGCTGTTGTTGTTTCTCAGTTCAAAGGCAATACAGCCGGCAAACAGAACACAACAACAACAGCAACGATGACAACAAAAAAAACGCTAATTGAATAAACACGCCGAAATCGCAGCACACAAAACTCGCTAGAAAGCAGTATCTAGGAAGAATACTACAAACATATATACATATTTGTCTATGTATCCGTAAATACTCTTATATGTGTGTGTGTATTTATGCTCTACACTAATTGGCACAAGCGATAACTAAACACTTCTGCCAACTCAACGCATCGACAGCCAATTTGGTAGCGCTTAAAAACGCGCGCGTTTTCTTGTATTCTAATCTAATTTCTTACATTTGTCACTTATTGTGCAATTATATAGCATTAACTGTTGAGGGTTTTGTTATCAATTTATTTATATATGTTTATTCTAAAGATATCTATATTAAAATAAAGTTCTTCAAAACAAAAAATTCATTCAAAAAATACTCTCTCTGGAGTCTGAAATTCTCTATTAAAATCTAAGCTTTTTGCATTCACATGACTTCTCTTAAAGCTAATGGCTTTAGAATTTAACGGAAGTAGTCAGCTGATTTTCTTTTTTCATTGTTAGTTTGTCTGAACGCTGCTGATTCTTATCAAAAGCCAAAGTACAATAGCCGATAAGAGTTGACATATTTAGCTGGGCCTTTTTTTATGGCAATTATAAAATTGAATGGGTTGGCCATTTCTTTGCCATTCACCTAAGACTTAATACAACTATTTTGGCCGGGTTTTTAAACTGAAACTGAAAGGCTATTAATCAATATAATTGATGACAATTGGCGAGCTAGTTCTTTTTTTTTGTTCGAGTAGTAACAAAACGCTTATCGGCAATGAGCGAATCTAACACTATTAGTCAATGGGATCTGGTACCAGCTGTGTCCGCCCATATCATCAATTTATCTGAGAGTATGGCGCAGCGATCTATCTTAAAAAGTGGCGAATGCATTCCTGATCAATTGCACAGAGACTGGAAGGCTAGAATTGCAGTTGGAGTTCGAGTTGGAGTTGGGCAGCTGATTTATGAATTTGACCGGACCGTTCGACGAGTGCAAGAAGTCAACGCGCCCGCCCAGTTAATGACCCTGTGCCACGGAATTTTGCATAATGATCACAGAATTTATGGAGCAACAAGAACTCATTGACAATTGCCTATCAGTTGGCGCTGATTTGACCGCTTGATTGCCAACTAAGTTACTAAGGCAAGGGGGAATCCAAATCAAGCTCCAATTACAATTCTCCAACTTCATCTTCAACTCCAACTCGTATTGATTGAACACACACTGCTAACACACTCACTAACTCGTCTTGATTGGCTCACAGATTGACAAACTGACCCAGAGTCCGTGACAGCGACAAGATCAATAAATGTTATTGTTCAATTGCCAATACACCATTGAAACAACATTGAAACTTGTTCAATCTGCAATGACATTTTTAGATTAGACGCGAAGCATTTCGAGATATTTCTCAAAGGATTTATTTAAATCTATATTAAATATTATTCATGTACATTTTGTGACAAAATTCATTAGATGTGTTTGTCACTTTATTTGGGAAATAGATAAAAATCAGCACACGAATGCGGCATAATAAGAAGATCTTATTTAAAGATGAATAGATATCGCAATTCAAACTCTGCTCAGGTGTGAATCGTTTCATTTTCACATAGCTTTTGTGACAACAATCATTAGATGAGTCTGTGTCTTTTTTTCTTTGCCCCACCCATTCGCATGAAACTAAATAGAAAGAGGAATCAGAAGGAGAAGGAAGAAAATAATTGATTTGTCTAATGCACATGGCAACGCGAAACTCTGCATGTGCTTGACAATTACACTCGGCTAACGCTGTTTGTTTTTTCGTTGATGCAGTTGCCAGATAAAAAGATACAAAGATACAATTCAGCTCGTTTAATTGCGGACTACACGCTGTGCACCCCTCAACCCCTTCTAGCTTCAACCAGTGCGCTGATTAGCTGTTGAGTTATTAGCAAACACAGACAGATATCTAAGATCTGTGGGATCTGGGAGTTGTGCTGTTGAGATCTAAGCTGATAGATACTGATAGCTTGTTGGCGCAAGCTGTCGGCAATCATTCAGTTGCTCATTCATTGGCCAATGTTTGGCAATCAGACAAGGCATTGTGCAAACAAAGGTGCCACACGGAGCGTGGAAAGCCGACCCTGGATTGACAGTCAGACAGTCAGACTGGAAGACAGTCAGACAGAGCCCACTTGACAAAGCTAAACAAAGCTCAAAGGTTTCATTGCTTAATGTCAGGGGCTCCACAAGCGACTTAAACTGATTTATAATTGCGATACGATACATTCTTTCTCCTCTGCCATTGGCAAATAAATAAGCGCCTTAACCAGGCGATGACAACGCCATCCAGCCGGGTTCTCAACTCAACACAACACAGCACAACTGGGCAAATATGTGGGCAAGAACACAGCAAGAGGAGCAGGCGACACATCTCTGTATTTGTATGTGTCTGTGTGTGTGTGTGTAAATTGAAACCCATTTGACTTCACGGACTAGCAACGGAACGGTCCATCGCCTCGAACTGGGTGTTAAAAACAAACCAAGCACTAGATTCGACGAGACCAGACCACCGACTGTGTCCGTGCCATTTAACAGCTACTAAAAACCTCAACCGATGGCCACTCACATCAAGGAAATTCAACTTAAAAAAAAAAACACTGCAACTCGATCTATTATTAACACCCCGAACCTCTTTTGCTCTTGATTGGATACTTTAATTAGACTTTAATTGCAAAAGCTAATTATAATCGGCTAAGTATCTTTTATATGATAAACACACGCGTCTAGAAATATATTTAGAAATTTATATTTTCTTTAATTTAATTTTAGCTTGCTTTTAAAACAATGAATAAATAATAAAATAAAATCAATGCATTAAATTAACAATATTTATTTTTATTTTACAAACTAAATCTGGGGCTATAGAATTTTACAACAAGTCCCTTTTCTTATTTGGCTTTAAAAAATCTACTTTTTAAAAGCGTCTGATGTACTTAGATCAATGTACAGTCGTCGGATAAAGTATTTTGACAAAACTAAAGCTAAATTGTCGCGTTATTGTGAACTACACTTTATGTTAAATTTGGCATCAATGGAAAGGTCATTCAAATTCCGTTTGAATGATACATAAACTTTCCTTAACCCATTAAGTACCCATTGAAATTTTTGAACTTTGGTAAAAGTCTACTGTTTTGAGCTTTTTTCCTAGAATTTTTACCAAAAATATTTTGATGCAAAAATATTCTTCAAACAATTCTAAGAGCTGCCTGAAAAAAAAAATTTTCAAAAATCTCTTCGCTAGTATTTTTTATGATTTTTTTGAAAATTGCCTAATTAGGCATTTTTTGTATGAAAAGGCTGGCAAAATGGGTTAAAATAGTAATTTTTAGCGATTTTCAAAAATTTATAAAAAATACTAGCGAAGAGATTTTTGAAAATTTTTTTTTTCAGGCACTCTTAGAATTGTTTGAAGAATATTTTTGCATCAAAATATTTTTGGTAAAAATTCTAGGAAAAAAGTCAAAACAGTAGACTTTTACCAAAGTTCAAAAATTTCAATGGGTACTTAATGGGTTAAGGAAAGTTTTGTATCATTCAAACGGAATTTGAATGACCTTTCCATTGATGCCAAATTTAACATAAAGTCTAGTTCAAATAACGCGACGATTTAGCTTTAGTTTTGTCAAAATACTTTATCCGATCGACTGTACATGCTAATAAAATGACTACTTATTATGTCAGTCAGGAAAGACCTACAAAAATCAAGGAGATATCTTAATCTGTTGAAAATCTCTTACTTAACTCCCACACTCAGCAGCTTTCTTAACTGCTTACCAACGGCCTGACTTGTTTATCATACCCACAGAGGGTAAGGGCATGCATGCAAAATGAATAAAAACAAAGAGCGCCATCAAAACAGGCAACAAAATATGCGTAATTATCGGCTAGTCAGTTGGTAGGATACACGTTCAAGCCAAAAGATACTCGGACAACTTCGGACTGCCGGCAGCTGCCGTTGCGCGTATCTGTCTGAAGTCGGAGGAGTCTGGGCCTTTGTGTCTGAGCCGTCATGGTCTGTCCGTCTGTCCATGACCAGATTGTCCGTCCAGTTGGCATCCTGGCGCTAAACGAAACCTGCGAGCCGCAACAATGCGATAAATAACCCGGCAGCTAATTTAAATGGCATCGGCAATGCGGTTCGCGCTGTTGCGACTGCAAAGCGGCCATAAAAACCCAATCGAAACTAGATCTGATTAACTTTGATTTATCGTAGGCGGCGCGGCGTTGGCTGCAGCCAACTAGCCGCTAAATTTAGCTCAACTCTATAGTAGAATCAACTAGCAGCAGCTCAAAGAAGAAGTATCTTTAGATTGCAGCTTCAGCTTGAGCTCAGCTTCATTAGGTTGCGGTCAAAAGGGCATTCGAGATGTTTTTCTGAATTGAATTGTATATCGTTTGGGCGTGAGTTTGAGTAATGTGGAGGCGTTACTTGCATTGGTGGGGGCCACATATTTGCACTTTGACTGTGACTGTCGGTGGAGCCACCCATAGACACAGACATGGCCGTGATGCTGGGCCAAGTTTAACGGCCTTGTTAGCACAACTTCCTCGTGGCTCTGTGAAACTGTGAAACTGTGAAACTTGAATGCAATTTACATGCAAATCGTTGACATTATTTTTGGGTAGCAACTCAACTAGCGACTCATCAAGCTCAAGTTCTTTCACCGTTATGAGCCACTCACGACTCGACGTCCTACACTTAAAGAAAAACCTCCTTCTTTTGAAGTCATTACATTAGCATTCGAAATAGGTGGGGCTGCCTAAACGATGTTGATGTCCTCTAAACGAGGCAACATGACTCAGATGGAGATGAATCTGTTACTGAATCTGTTTTTGAAGCATGGTTAAGTATGCTGTCAACGCACGATTACTTCGAGATTAGATTTAATATATATCTCTGACTTCAACATACAACCATTGGCCATGCTAAGAAGAGTTCAATGCCATTTTTTGGATTAATAAATCTGCTACAATCGAAATTCGCATGTTGTGCATAAATCGCATGCAATAAGCGCATAATTTGTTGTATGAAAAGCGAGAGGAAAAGGGGAAAACAAGTGGAGGCAATTTGTCAGCTTTTTAAAAACGCAATTAAGTCTGATAAACAAGTCATAAGTACGAATATGGCATAAATTAATTTTCAGTAGCTCATAAAAGTGAAAAACAAAGACAAAAAAAAAAAAATAAAACAAAAATTCAATTCACATTTGCATTCGTATGCGGATTCGTAATCGAGTATCTGTCAGATACACGGCCTGGCGGCGCCATCGACATTGATCTTGGCACATGTTCACTTTAATTAGGCTGACATACGCCGAAAGCCTAACCGAGTATCCGTCCATTAAAATGACAAAACGTTCCTCTTCAGAGCCTCTTCAGGATCTTTTGTGCCGTTTTGCGTTTTCCGTTTCATTTGCGTGCATTTACAACTTGTTTTTCAACACTTTTTAATCAGCTTGACAACACACTGTTAAGGTCACAGCGGATCACATTAATTACAATAAAACGAAATGCAAACAAATAAAATAAAATAAAATAAAATAAAATAAAATAAATAAGCAAAATAAAATAAAACTGCAACACGTAGTAGCCATTAAAGATCAGACGGACTTCTGGGTGCGCCCTGAAATGCGAAATGCGAAATGCTAATGAAAGCTACAAAGCGACAATAAAAAGCTCATCCAATTAGCTGATTGTGATACGTGTTTTGGCAAGGATTCCCATTGGCTATGTCAGTCCGTTAAAAGTTATGTGATCAATGTCGGTCAATGGAGCAATTGTATTTACAGGAAAGTTCACTTCTAAGTAAACATACACTTGTACTTATATTTGTACTGAGATGTGATTATTTTATTGATAAGCATTTATTGCATGTAGTTGAGCGGTTAAGTGTGAAGCAACGAATTACGTATACCCTTACCGACATCTTTGTGTTCAAGTTTGTTAATTTAATAAAAATTAAAATTTAAAAAAGTAATATTTTTGTAATTAATTCTTATTCAGTCATCTGATTTTCCTATTATTTTCCTATCTTAAAAAAAGTTTAAAGTGTAATTTTAACTATAATTTTAAAAAAGGATCGTATAAAGCTGACACTTTTTCATGCGAATTATTTAAAAGTTGGCAATAAATTAACCCTCTAAGGCTATTTTTGAAAATAATGAAGATTCAGAAGTCCAGTAATTTTTTCTAAGATGAGCTTGGGCCTCTGAATTCAAAAATGAGCTCAGAAAAGGTGTACATGGCTTCGTTTACCTGTAATTTGACAAAATGTAAAAAGAGTCTCAAGGCTCTTTTGGGGCTATCAGTGAAAAAAGTTGGTTGAAAATATGTTTACATATTAGATTTGTCATTTATCTATTGTTATGTATCACCAACCAAATAGATTTTGTTGTTTGTGCAGCATAAGATCAGATTGAAATTGACCCTCCCGAGATTTTTCGCGTAAGAAAAACGGAAAAGACACTTGGCATGTTCAAGTCAAAATAAAAACACCATTAAAAGCATCCGAGTGCTTTAAAGCTTGTTGCATATGTGAAGCTGTGTTCAGTTAAAAAATATTTTCATGTTAAAAAACGGATTACTTTTTTAGTTATTGTGATTTAACGGATAAGTGTCTTGAGGCAGGCTTACGTGTTAGAGGGTTAAGAACATATTTTTTTTTTGTATTTTTCACATGAACTTCCTTTTTTTGCTGTTCATCTAATTTTCTTTTTAACTTCAATCCCATAAGACAGGAATACGTTGAGTAAACCTTCAGTAGGGTCACTCTAGAGTGACCATGCGCTTAGTTAATTAAATAAAAAATACAAATCGAAATTTTCACACACTCTTCTCAGTCATGAGACATAGCTTAAATGTCTGAACAAGTTGTAATACCCTGTACATGAACATAAATCGTTGTGGCTGCCACAGAAATATGCAAGAAAATACCAAAAAGCTAACAAGCTGCAAGCACTTGACTCTAAGTACATGTGTGTGGGATTGGAGTTCAGATTTGGATTGGATTGAACGCTTATCAATGCGGCACGAACAACGGCACAGCGACAAATTAAAAGTCATAAATTTAATGAGCGCTCATAAAAATGCACTTGAGTGGGACAGCGACAACGACAACGACAATTACGATGACAGAGGCTGCGATCAGAAGCCGCAGCATGGGGATTAAGTATGTATGTACATATTACTTGTAGATACTTTTGTATCTAGGCAATAATTAAGTGGCGCACTTGGATTATCACTCATAAAAAGCAAACTGCAGCGGATCTCAAGTACCGCATTTATTACCGCCGTCTTCCGGTTGGGCTTTTGTTTATGCCAAAACTGTTTGAGTATGAAATGTTTTATTGGAAATGGACCTGAAATTGTTTTCCCAGACAGTTATTCAGTGCAATTGTTTTACATGAGGTGTATTCATAATTGTGTTTTTATAATTTTATTTTAGTTTTTCAAAAATTAATCAATCATTAATCATCAATCAAAATAATAAACACCACAATAAATACATTTGATTTAAGTCGCAAGCTCCACTCTTTAAAGTTATCGCAACACGCATAAAAATTTTAAGATATTTCCCAGACTGAAGTAGGCAGAAAAGTGGTTAGATAGCTGCTCAGATAAGGCTGAGTTACAGCCCAACTATCAGATGTGGTCTGTACGAGAGAGTGAGAGCAACCTGCTTTGGATGCCCGTACTCTGATTGCCCCATTCACACTCAATCTGAATACAGACATCCCATTAAATTATGAATGCGAACATCATCGGCATCAGCATCATCAATGATTGCAAAAGGATTTCGCGTGTAGTCAACACATCAATTTGAAATGGGGTTATTGACGCATGTTTTGGCCTCTCGACGGTGTTTGTTTTGTTGTTTTCATTTCGGCGTCTGCTCGCAACAACTATAAATAAGAATAAAAGCAAAATGAACGAATGCAAATGCAAAAAAAAAAGTAAAGAAATCAGAACAGAACTACTTCAGCTGGCTTTTGGCATGTGATTAATGCCTGTCCGTTGTACTCCATAGTTGCCGGCCAGAGGCCCACGATTGACTACTGACTGAGGTCTGTGTAGTTTTTATGGGGTGCAAGAATAATTTTCCAAAGAAAATAATAATAGAAATGAAAACAATCGAATTTTGTGCTGCGAATTCGAATTCGTGTGTGGGTTCGCTCATTCCTTTCTCCTCCTGGCTTTACTTATTTCCAAAATCAATAAACAGTGGGCCAAACAACAATATCAACATGCCGCATGCCACTGAGCTAATAACGAGAAGAAAGTCCAAGAAAATGTTCATTCATGCCACATTTTATACATAGTCACTCGTATTCGCAGCTGCAATGCCATGCCTTGTTTTGCCTTGCTTTTTGCCTTGGCAAAGGTGTCGAGCTATAATTTGCATAAATCACATTTACTTGTCAATCGATAAACGATCTCAATAACAGCCGCACACGCTGCTCAGCCTGGTCTAAAGTGTGAACATAACGTGGCCACCAAAAGTGCAGTTATCCATATATAGCACGTACATAACATACAAACTCGGATCGGTGGCAAGTGTTGCATGTTGCCCACGGAGCTTGACAAACGTTGCCCTGGACAGTCGCAGAGACAGTCTGGCATTGCGCCAGACAAGACCAGGCCAGACCAGACCTCAAGCATTGTTAAACGTTTTCCAAATGGAGGCTTTTATAGTGGGCCTTAACAAAAGGTGGCAGCGACAAATAGCCAACTGCCAACTGCCAACTGTGTGCTCGCATTGTGTCTCACAGGTGGTCCCTCAACAGCGGACAATGCAATTGACAACTGGCACGAGTACTCCAATAAATTATATATTTTATCGACAGATCAGTTGTGGAAACTACCATTCAATTAGAGACAATTACTAGAGAGATTATGCAACTATTATTATCTAATTCACTCCCTCTGGGCGGGAAATCTTCAATTCAAGGTTACATTTATGAAAGTCAATTAACTAATTTATATTAAAAGCACTAAATGGAAAGTTTTAGAATTTTTTTTATAATTCATCTATAGATATTTCTAAAAATAAATACATACAAATCGGAACTCATGTGGCAAACACATGACTCCAGATCTAAAATATGTATATACAAATATTACATGATTTTAAAAGATAATCATCAATTAAATCTATTGATAGTTCCGAGCTGATAAGTTTCATATACGAATGTATTGGAACATAATCTAAAATTAACCTCCTAATTATCAATTCTCGCTTAATTCAAATGTTCCCACAACTTTAAAGATTGCACGTACGCAAACAGAGAGAAATAAAAAGAGAGAGAAAGAGAATTTCCCAGATGCCAGGGACGCAACATTGGAGAAACAATATTCATCCAGTGAAGCACTCATTCAATCAATTCAAGCGTGCAAATCGTTGTTCGGCTCTTGGCTTCAAGTGCAATACAATTTCATGCCGCATTATGAGGTCAATTAATGCAAACATTTAAATAATAATAAACCCTAAGGCCAAACGAAAATCCCCTCAAGAACCACAAAGAAGAAAAAAATAAAGAAGTGAGAATTTCCATAATAATAGTTTAACACATCGTAAAGATTTTCTCAGCCCAATAATAATGTGGCTAAAGTTCCATATATAGTACCATTTGAAAGAACTATTTTTTTGTTGAATTTCCGAAACGAACAACTTACAGATGGCCGCGATGAAAGCTTAAATTTTCTCATTTATGATGCATGGCGGCGACAATAAAGTGAAAGATAGATAGATAGATACTTACGATACTCGTAGATACGAAACTATTAGGGCTCTATCAACGATTGTATGTTATTTGTTTTTATTATATAGTTTTGCTAAACAATTTTTATGTGCTTTTATTTATTTTCATTTTAAAAGATATACACTTTCACTTTCCGTTTGCTGTCTTATCGGGAATTTAGGCAATGGAAAATGGTATCGAATAAATTAATATTTATCTTTATTATCTGTTGCATGTTTTTAATGAGTGCTATCTATACGCATTGACAGATTTCTTATGTCTTTATTATAGTCTTTAGATTTTATTTGTTTTTTTTTTTCAATTTTTGTATACACTGTATATAAATAAACTTGATTTCCAGACTTGTAGTTCTGTTTTATGATAACTCAATTAATGCACAATTTAAAGATCATGAATTCTCTGGAAATTCTAGTATTATATTTATGATCTTTCAGTTCTTATGAAGACTGACAGCGCTCAAGATATATAATAATATTAACTGCTGTCCAAGCTAATAAATGTTTCAATCGGATCGGGATTGAGAAATTTGATAGTTTTCCTATACGGGAGATTGTAATTCAATCTGAAATGGTCATGGACATAGACCTTGGGTGAGGGCACTTAAGATACATAAACTGGACAACGTTACCTCATCGATTTATGTACTACAATATTGTATCTGTATCTGCACATCTACTTGTATATCAATAGCTGTATCTGTATCTTTATCTCGTGTGGTAACACTTAAGAGTTTGTATTTGTTTTATATTTTAACTGCTCGTATGGCGGGCGAGAAGTTTGTTTATCACATTTAGTTTGGCTACTTGCAGTTTTGTATCTTGCAGATACACGAACACACACTCGTTCGCTTTTGGTTTGGTGTGAAGTGTGAATTACCAACAACAACAATTTGCATTTGCGTTCAATGAGCCACTGACCTAAGTCAATATATTTTGCATTGTGCTTGGCCAATATGTGTGTGTGTGTGTGAGTGTACTACGAACTGTATCTGTAGCTGTAGCTGCGAGTGTATCTGTAAATGTATCTACAGTAGGTAGAGCGTGTGCTTGTATCTGTGTTTCAGCTGTTGAGCTGTTCGGCCCGACACTCATTTGCGCCGATAATTATGACGTGTGCGCGCAATAACAACAACAACAACCACTGACTATTGACAACAACAACAATAACAAAAACAATAAAAATTGCTGACGTTGCAGTTGAATTTGTTGTCGTTAAGCGATATCGTTGCACTTTTCATTTTTATTTTTCACTGCGGCTTGAATTGCAGTTCGCTTTGCAGATACATTTTCGTTACAATTACAAATGGTTGTTGGTGTTGTTTTGGTTGGTTTTTGTTGGTTTGCTAATTTATTTGCAACATTTGCTGTTTGCTGTGAATTAATTGCAAATGCAACTAAGCTCGCTTTGCGCTATTTACGCTCGCATTCACATTCACAGCTGCAACAGCGCGATACTATATCGACAAGATACAGATACAGACACATAGATAGCACACGTTGGATTACACACACATAGGCGAATTCACTTGCTATCAAATGGAGCGCATACATTTTTGCCAATGTGTCTGTAAGCTGTTGTAGCTATTGTATCTGTATCTGTATCTGTATCTGTAAGCGTCAACATTTGAGGAAGCATTAGCTGATGTTAACAACACTTTGCGTACAACAATTCAACTTTAACTAATTGAAATATTTGCCTTCATTTCTGTTTTAGACTGGTGTTAGAGGAGGAGGGAAACATGTCAAATGTCTTTCGGGTTGACAGCTAAAAATATATCTGCCCCTTGACGTTGTCGGCGTTGCTGACAGGCGACAATTTGCCTGTTCGCACAATAACAACAGCCACAATTCGTTGCGCTCTAGTTTTCCAAGTAGTTCTCCATTATTTTTGGATGATTTACATATAGTTTTTGGAGGCAAGCGTATAATATGTGTGTCAGTTCGGGAAGAAAGCAGGCAACAGACAGACAGCAGACAGAGAGACAGACAGATAGCTCGCAACGCCAATGCCAAATTCTATTTCAAGCCAAAGGCAATCCCATGACATGGCTAAATCATGTCAAACAGACGCAAATGAGCCGCAAAGCGGCAATGCAACACTCTCAATCGTACAAATGAAAGCGCTTTGAACTTTGACTGCAACTCGAATTTATATGAGGCGACCAAATAGGCCACCAAATGAGCGACTGATTGTAAGGGGCGCCCGGGGAGCTATTAGCAGCTGTCTGCTCGAATTGACTCTGGAAATGGGAAATGGAAATGGGAAATAGAAAGAGCTTCCTTTTGGCTTTTTGCGTGCTATGATAAGAATTTAAAGAGCAGAGTAGAGTGGACTCAGTTGTAAATCCAAACAGATCATCGGTCAAATACATTAATAAATAAAAATAAATTTAAAAATGTAATGAATGTCCCACAAGGACAGGTTTTAATCATAAAAACAGTATAAGCAACTTAGACCCATTTTTCCAATGTCTCACTTAATGGTTTGCTAATGTTCAAGAGAAAGTTTGACATAAGATGCATTGAAACCAATATCAAATTTCAGAATATCCTTTTTACAAAGTTATACTATTAAAAGAAAAAAGTTCCTGTTCATTGAAGCGCAGTAAGAGAATCTTAGAGTTAAAACTCCATTGAGAGTGTCATATTGTGATGAGATAATTTTATTACTATTCATGGACTTTATTCATTGGGAATGTTGAACTAATCAATGAATTCAAGCAGCTTGCATTACTTCCTCAACCAACTTAAGAAAAGATTTGCCAACAAGAATCCGACCACCAACTCTTTCTGCCTTACTTTCTTTCAACTAGTCCAGATACTTCAGAGACAGCCCTCGGCGCCCAGAGTCTGAGACAAGTTTTAGCTGTCGCTAGCCAGGCATGGGAATCGTGATAACAACAGTTTGCGGCAGCTTCTTCAGTCTCGCACTTAGTGCTAAATATTTGCATATGGCATTAAGTTGATCTCCTCTCCCGTACGGGAGTACTATCAGTTGGAGCAGATGACTTTACTATTATCTATGTGACACATTAATGCTGTAAGTATGGAAATAGTCAACAATCAAGCATCTCATGCGATAAGCAATCAGTTTCCGTTCCTATGCAATTTGTGGACAACTTCTGCCCCTCATTGTAGCCAGTTTTCCTATCTTGAAAGCTGGCCAAGTCGCCTAATTGCTGCCTAATAGGCCCCGTCAATTAAATGGCCAATACAAATTGTCACAAATCAATAAGCAATTTGTCAGGTGTTTGATTTATATGCAATGTACATGTTTCGTGGCTCAAATATGAATATATATCTTTTAATTACATGGTATGACATGAGGACAGCGGCCAAAATAAACTGTTATAAGCCGCATGTTCTGCACGCATCGCTGTCAAAGCCAAAGCTGTCGATTGCCATTTGCCAGATACCCAGTCTTGGCCTGGTCCAAGCTGCAAGTTCCAAGTCCCATTCCCATTCCCCCTGTGTCTTCCTGTCAGCGTTGTTCCAATGTCTGGTTAGACGGCATTTTTTATGTCACAAAAAAAAAGAAACAAGCAATATTTAGAAATACTTGCTACATAGAATCCATAAAACATTTTTAGCATTTGCAGACGTGCAGCTTTTAAAATTGTTTGATGCTGTTTTTCGTCGCAGACAGATACAATTCTTGGATGCGGGCAGATTGTCTAGGACTGTCATCAGACGGCACTTCTGGTGTCAGCAGATCCAAGTTCCGTATTTGTAATATATATGGGTTAAGCGAATGATCAATGAGATGTTTTTTGTGGTTTGTCGTTTGCCAAGAATGACACCAACCGACGGACAGATGGCAACTATAATGCTGAATGCGGTTCCTGGAAACGGACAAGATCGGTAGCTGCTATGATTTGAAAAGCCACTGACAAATTGACTTGGAATTGTGTATACTGAATTTATATGCCTACTTTATTAGAGCCTTTCAGATAATATAAATTAATTGGTTATAGGTTGGGTTTGAAAATCTTGTGATTTACGATATGTTGTGGATTTATGTTGACAACTGGCCATGATATATGTTCGCTATAGGGACATTTATCTCGAATTTATATACACATCAGAGGTCAGTCTCAAAATAGTAATTATTATACATCTAGAATAAATAGAACAAAATGACATTTTAAATTCAGTTTTCTCTATTCTGCTGTCTTTTCCCAAGCAAGACACCTGCTTTTTTGTGTTAGCTATACATTTAAGAAATTCTTGAAGCTGAAAACTCAACTTTTATCACTTTTTATTTATCTATATTTAAAATTATGAACGGAGCTTCTTATGCGTATATCCGACAAATGCCATTCTGGGCAGCTGATAATGATATGATCAATGGGTGCATTTAAGCCCGATTACAGCCTCTAATGGACAGTCAACCAAATGAGTCAACACCTGCCATCTCGCAGTCCTTGTCTAGAGAACTAGAGCTGAACCTAAACCTGGACATTGCAGTGTGTGTCTGTCTGTCTGTCTCGGCGTCTACCTGTGTTCATTCTTGGCCTAAAAAGCTCTGCTCTGCAGCTAAAACGGCAGGAGGCAGTCGCCGGGGCTGCCACAGACGCAGCCACAGACGCAGCCACAGCCACAGACGACGCCACTTGTCGTGTCGTGTCTCAAATTAATTAAAGACTCATCTACATATTTCATTTCCACTCCAACTGGTTGCCGTGATACTTGTACAAGAAAATGCGGAAAACCAAAACTTGTGCGCTGACCGCAACCGTTGACAACGCTGCTGACATTCCTGCAGACATAGATGCAGACGCCGATGCCAACGTCGCTGTCGACGTCGACGCTGGCAGCAGCGTGTAGCGCAGCGGGCGTCTTAAAATTGGCCTGTCATTGAAGCGCACTGGGCGGCAGCGTCACACGAGGCGTGGCATGTTTTCGAAATGCGTTTACAACTTTTTTGTTTTTTTTACAGTTTTTAACATCTTCTTTAAAATTTTTGGACATTTTTTAACATATTTTTTCCATGTTGTTTTTATATTTTTACAACATCTACAAATCGTAGCGACCCTTTTTTTTTGGTTTTATAACATTTTCATATTTGTTTGTTGCTTAACGCTTGTATTAATTTGTAAGAACAACATGTTGCACATTTCAGTATATATTTGTATTTGTATTTAAATGAAGTGCCGCATCATTTCCCCAAACTTTCACTGTCCACTTTTACCAAAAGCGGCTTAGGGCAGCTCCTTTGGTGGGCCTCTTGGAGTGGTTTGGGAGTTGGAGTGAGTGCCCATACTTTACACATTATTAGTCTAATTTAATCAAATCAAGGCACTCTCAATATCTAAGTTAATTTTTCATTAATGAATTGGACCAGAGATTTGGCCTTTTGTTTAAGCTTTTGTTTCGGTTCTCTTCTTCGATTTTTTCTATAGATGGTACGCCAGATATTGTTGTTCTTTCAAACGGTAGCTGTGCTGGGGGAGAGATCACGTCCCATAAATTAGGGTACAACAGTGAAAGCTACTAAGAGTTATAGATAAATAGCTTTAGATACGCACAGAACGAAGTCTTCCCAGCTGGGGCTGTGTGGAATGTGAATGACAAATCCCATCAATGTGTATGAACATAATCATCACAATAGATCTGACACATCCCGAAACTGCTTACACATATGTATGCATTTTAATAATTTTGGGAAATATCATTTGCCCATATGCACAGTTTTGTGGGCGTTTATTGGATGACAAAACTCCGAGTCTGCCAATCTATTGCAACCCCTAACTGTCAGCTGTCAAACTTGTTTGTTATTTATATTTATCGGATATTGGCGAATATTTGCGGAAATCCGCTGACAACCCTCAAAAAACACACGCAATTCGATTATTGGCAAATCTCAACAAAGGATGCCCAAAAACATGATAATAATAATTACAGATACGAGGGTAAAAAAAGGTAGCCAACTGTGAATTGCGTTTTCGTACTGTAGCGATTATTTTCAATGCCTTCAGATACTTTTGCAGAAACTGTTGCACTCAGCCATGAAATCTCTTTGGCAGGGTGAGGCAATATTTCTGGCTTTCCCACAGTCTCATTTGCATAAAAAGTTTTCCATTTCATAAAGTGGTCATAAACGTTTCTTACTGCGAATGCTAATAGATTAAGATAAACGTATAAATATAAGTAGCTTATCAAACCGCCCACAGTTGCAAGTTCTGTTCAATAAGTCCAAGATTTATGGGTCTGAGGAGACAAGTCAATAATCGACAAGTCAATAAATTCAGTCACTAATTAGTATTTAATTGCTGCAGCATTTGAACCTAAACTGAGACATTTCAATTTCGATCATCTGTGCGACATCTGTGACACTGAAATTTCTATCTGAAAGATACAATTTACTTGATTGATATGCCCGACTCTGTAAATGCCATTAAATTGTCAAAATAGGCAGGCCACGTTCATAAATTATATGGATAGAAAATGAGACAACCCGATCATAAAATCAGCGTGACACAGTAGTGAAAAGTCCATTGTGATATTCCCTTATTATGTTAAATAACCACAAAGTGTTCATAAATATTTTTATCCGTCACACATTTAGTTTTTTTTTTTAATGTCAAGTATAATTAAAAATTTAAAGAAATTCACTTTACATATATATGTATGTATTTTTAAGTGTGTTTTTTTTTTATAAGTTGACTTTTATGCTCATACTCGTCTTTAAATTTCTGTTGTTGCATTTTGAAAATTTTTGTCAAGTTTTATTGAAGACTCGATCATAAATTTGATCATTACCAACTGTCGGCTCAGCGACAAAACTCTCCAAATTAAGGCCTCATTAGCATAAATATAGGCACAAGGCGACCTTTAACGGTGATTAACGGAGGGGAGCTCAGATACCAAGGGGAGGTAGAGGAAGAGACAGACAAACATTTCAATTATCACATAACTCAATCGAACACCTTTAGAACTTCACTTCATTTTGACAGCAATATTTCTTGGACATTTTAATTATTGTCAGTGCGTGCCTTTGTTGCTTTTGCTTTATTGTTGCATTTCTTCGGTCTACGTGCTTAATATGTGGCCAATTTAAAGCAGCTCATATGCATGACTTGAATATCTGATAAATATACATAAACTCAGTTTCGGATTCAGATTTGGATTCGATTTTATTTTGTGTGTGCTTCCTGTACTAATTGTAAAATTTCACAGTTAGTTCAATGAACTGCTGATCAATTTGTGGGCTGCTAACTCATTTATTGTTCAATTAATGATCATTTCTATTGTAATTGTTTATTTATTCCACACCCCCTAAGAGCGATAGGCATAAGTTAATTGTTTGTTCCGCATTGGGATTCGATTAACCGTTAAACTTTGTCAATTGTAATAAAGTTTTTATTTATTGAAAGTAAATATTAATTGAATATATTCGAAAAGTTGAATAATCTTACTTATTTTAGATATTTATTAAAAAAAAATTTATATTTTCAATTGACCTTACAATGCTCCACATAATTTAAAAAAAGTAAATAAAAAATTTTAGCTCGCGAATTTCAATTATTCGCTAGGCCCCGGCGAGATTCGAACTCACGATCTCCTGTTTACTAGACAGGCGCTTTAACCAACTAAGCCACGGCGCCACATGCAAGCAGTGTGCACAAAGTTCCACTAGAAGCAGAGAGAGCGCGAGCAGCTATGCTTGTGCGTATATGTATGCGTGCCGCTCTCCCTCTCTTTATCGCTCTTGCCAGCTGTCACATAAGATTTGCCGCTGTGTTGTTGTTTTTGTTTCAAACTAAATTTAGCACCGCAACAGCGACGATGCCTTTAGAATTTGACAACAACAGCATAAATGTGTATATATTAATATTAATTTAGAGCAATTCGTTCGGCGACCCACACACATCGATATACAAATGTCTATATGTATCCAAAAAGATAAAAAACAAGAAAAATTACTTATGTTAACTCGAGCTAAACAAATCGTTTTTTAAATGAGCCCCAAAGAAAAGTCACTGACAAAAGCGACCCAAGTGAAATGCAACACCAAAAGCGCCATTTGGACACAAAGTGAAAGGCTGTCAGTTGCTACTAGCAACTACCCCGCCCCGCCCTTGCCGACCGCCCTCTTTCTCTCTCACGCTTAAGATTTTTACAAATGGAACTGAAACGCTTAGCATGTCATTTGCTTAGTTTTTGTTTTTGGTTAAGGGCTAATCACTAAAAAGTCGAAAAGAAATTGCATCGAATCGAAGTAATGAATTATGGAAGGGAAATTATAAATCTAGCCCTATTTAAGTGCAAGGAAAGACTAAATTTTATTTTTATCTGCTTGTAATTTTGGTTGCAACTTTATAATTTCCGTGTGTGCTGTAAATAAACCACGAAGTGCATTCAAATATGCCTCTTAGCTCTACATTGTTGTTGTTATTGCTGCCGTTTGTTTAGCTTCACTTCAGATACAGATACAGATTCAGATACAGATACAGGGGCAGATGCGGATACAGCTACTTTTATGGATACGCATGGTCGTAAATCGCGTAACTATTGACAGCATTTTTATTATACTTATTTGCGCCGCCGTGGCGTCTGCTTATCTTTGACACAGTTTCGAAGCTGCATTCAAACCCTGAGGGAACTCTTGTCATAGGCGACAGTTTTACTCACTTTCCCAGTCACTTTAAGTTATAACAAATTGCAAAAGTTTACGCCCTTCATCTAAGTTAGACACAAAAGTTTTTTTAGTCTTTTCTATTTCCATTTGCCACAGCTCATAATGGAACAACATATTGATAAAAGTTGTTATTCTAAATTATGGTCCAATACGAAGCTTTAGCCATCATATTTTGAATCTATTCTGACTTATATTTTCAATTATAAAATCCCAATTATCGAATAATTTTATTTAATTACCTTTGTTCACATAATCTCCATATCTTAGTTGACTTTTTTAATTAATGAATAAATAAAATGCAGGGTAACTCTCAGTTGAGCACTTTCATTTGGAGCTCCTTGCTACTTACATTTTATAGCGCCATCTGATTGTTGCTAGGCAAATCAATTGCCTTTAATGCTTTTTTTTCATAATTTTACATTACCATTAAGTAAACAAAACACACACTCAGAATTTGGCGTCAAAAATCAGTTTGTTCATCAGTCAAGTGGCCTCTCAATGGGTTGGAATGAGGCAAAATTCAAAATCAAATTTGTGTTCCGGCATTAACTCCCTCTAATAATGTTCTTTTTACTTTTTTTTTGTGGGTGCTTTGATGATCTCCGCGGCAGCTGCTAAGATTTCAATCGGTTCATAACGAGCTGCAGTATTTATAAAAATGATTGTTTATTATGGAAAAAGTGCAGAAGGTTCATTGAACGAGTGTGCGTGGCAACAATGTGCTGACACACTTTATCCAGGCACAAGAACAACAAAAACAACAACAACAGCTGGGCAAACTGGGAATTGACAGGCGGGCGGGCGGTCGTTTGGTGCCTGGGCCACACAAGTGGTTTGACCTTTAATGAAACTACTTATAAAGCGCCTGCAGACGGCGAAGACGACACTGAACTTGAAAATGTACTAAAAACTCAAATGTGTGCGCCGCAATTTCAATTAACCTCAAAATACGCCATTTATAACCTCACATTCAATCTACGTACAGTTGACAAATTTGCACAGCAGTCGCGGCGCTGCACGCTAAGATCTCGCCTCTCTTATGATTAAGTGGGAATAGAACGCGGGTTCGATTGCCCAGCTGGATAAGAGGGCGTATTAATCTAGTTGATTAAATGTTGTTTTTTCAGCTATTCGTAATAGCTTTTTATGTGAATTTGTGCAGAAATCGATGAATATTATGTTTAAATAGCCGCTGGTCGACTATTAACTGCACCTTTGACCGTGAGAATAATTTCTTTTGGCAGTACTGAATTTTTTGGACATCATGAGTGTCAGACAGGTAATTAACGGCTTACAGAGATGGGCTGGATCTGAAACTGGACTGAGATTGTGCTTTGGGCAATCCACTGACATCCTGACATGCTGACACCGACAACGACACCGACTCTGGCTCGGATTCTGATTCGGTTAATCAAGGGGGCTTTTGTGGTCAGATTTTGGTTTCTTTTAAGGCGCAGCTGGAAATTGATTGATAATTAATTAATATGTCTGCTTTCATTTCTCTTTCACTCTACTTGCAGCCATTCTGCAGCGCTCAACTGTGGACGTGGGACGCATTAAGATACAAAGTGTGGCCACATGTTTGTATCTCTGTATGGATGCCTGTGGCGCAGTCTATGCCTCGGTAAGTAAGCAACCCTGTAACCTAAATATTTATAAGTATCTGAGTCTGTACTAAAGTATCTAAGATATATGTATATCTGCACGTGGTGACATTTTGCTCATTGGCTCTCGTCAAAAATTTGATGAATTGCTTGAAACGCTTTTCAAATTGTTCGTTCAATTTCAATTATGTGGCATTATCTTTTACTGGAGCGGCAAATTTCGATTGTAGCCATAACAAAGCAATGAGTCAAACACAAAAACAAACAAAAGGCCGTTAAATGATTGAGGTGCACCTCAACAAATTCCAAAACGCAACGCAATAAATAACAATATTAAGTGCGCCGACTGAAGTGAACAAAAACAATGCCCTTTTCGTACAAGAACAACAAACACACACAAAGATATGAATATCCTTGGGCCAACCCTTGTCCTTTTTCCCTTCTTTTCGTTTCGGTTCGGTTTGCTTCGATTTTGTGTGCCGTCAAGTGCCAAGTGAGGACGGTCCCATGTCCTGTCGATAATGAATGTGACACTTTTTGCCGCAACTCCTCGACTCCCCGTGGCATCCTCATCGTCATCTCATCCTCTTGATCATTGGCGTCGCATTTCTCACCGCCTTCGACTGGCGCCAATGTTGACTGCACTTTGAAATTTTGGTTGCGCCTCAGCGGTTGCCCGGCATTGGTTTTTTCTCTCTCCGCTGGGTGGCAGCTTGTCGCCGACAGAGCACTTTGACCTTTTCGTATGCACATCCGAAATAAACGCATTTGTGCCAATTCTGTCAGGCCAGGCGAGTGCCTGTGTTTAGTATCTGCCAGATACAGATACAGATGCTGATGCAGATAGTTTTGCACTTTCTGCTGCTGTGCTGATTGATGCGCTTCAACAGCGGCAACTTTGTAACTCACACAGCCCTTTGAAGGCGCCGCGAGGCGCATTGCAGGCATTTCTCGAAGTTGGTCAAGTGGGCGGCTTTTGTTTATTTTGGCGACCATCGACCATAGCGGAAGAATCTGAGTACGACTGCGCTATAAATTTCAAAGAACTCTCTAAATTTCATTTAAGAACTCAATTTCCGTTTCAATTACAGCAGACATTGAATATAGTCTGATGCAATACGAGTTTGGTTTAAAGGCAAACGTAAATACCAGTAGAAATTTACATTTTCTGATCATTTATTTACTGAAACAATTTTATTGGAAAAAAAAACATTAAATTCAAATTTAGAAAAAATTTACAAATAAAAAATATTTAACAAAATATACATTTTTAATTATTGTAAATATTTTTCAATAAAATTAATTCTAATAAAAGACAACAAAATTAATAATAGCAAATTTTACTAAAATAGTTTAATTAATTAATTATTTTGTAACAAGCCAAGCGAATGATTTCACGGATATTTTAATCAATTTATTACATACTCTAATATTATACTTTTTTTTTTTAAAATTTCAAAATTAGTTTATAATTTATGTACTTAGCTTAAAATAGCTCAAAGTACACATGATCTGCCTACAATTTGACTTGGTCGCGTTTAAATAGTTTGTTTAAATATATATTAAGATTTCCATTTTAAATCTGTTTTCTCAGCCGTTTAAATATATAGATTTTCAGTTACATGTGATGTTTCTGTTTTTGCTTTTATAGCTTTGCATTTCGCTGTGTGCCAAAATACCAAATACGACGCGATCTTGTGACCGTTGGGCAGCTGATTTGATTAGCCGCCTAATGGGGCAGCTAATTGAAATCCCAAAACGTTTGCCAATTCATAAATTTGCTGAGAATCACACGTCGACTGAGTCACGTCTCTCCGTCTCGTCGCACGGTGTTGGCCAATTAAAATGTTATAGCCATAAGTATATAAATGTGGTTATTAATTTGCATAATTCGCTCTGTGGTTGGTTGCATTTCAAACCCAAACATGAAGAAAAGCAGAAAAGAAAAGAGAAAAAAGGAGACCGCCCGCGGCGCACGTGGCGATCAATTAATGGCCAGTCATGGCTAAAAAGCCAATGAATATGTTGCATCATTATCATTATCATTGTTATTGTCCTGTTCAGATGATAATGCCTCCAAATCGAACCCAAAAGAATGTGGAACGCGTCACTGTTTGAGGCTGGACACAAAACAGACGCTCATCTTTGTGTTCTAAGTGGTCCGTTGTTGTAGGTGTAGGTCTGTTAATCTGGCCTAAACGTTGACCCTTTCCACCTGGCGCCACTTGATAAGAACTTAGACCTGCGACCTGCGACCTGCTAATGGTTTTGATAGTCGTCAGCCAAATGCATTTACAGCAATCTAACTACAACTTCATTTCCCCGCTGGGACTGCAATTTTCACTTGAGCTGTCGCCTATTAAGCTAAAAATAGCGGAAAATGCTAGGGAAATCAAAAAAGATGCAGACGATACGTCGTGAGTCGTGTGTAGCGTGTCGTGTGTCGAGACGATGAGGCACACGACTGACTCCGTGCCACATTGTGTTGTCACACATGTCACAAATTTGTCTGGCCTCGAGAGAGCAAGATCTCGTTGTACTTTGAAATGGCGTCAACATTTTAACCATATTTTGCAGTCTATAGTCTATGCTCAGGCTCAGCCCATCTCTCCCCTTTTTGGCCATTTGATGGCTCATTTCATATCAAATTGGTGTAGCGTCAGTCGGCGCGCCATTTGGCTGATTAATTTCTAAATTTAAGCGACGACATTTCCCCATGGAAGTGGAGTTTGCAGTTTGCTTTGACTTTCACATTGTCAGTGGAAACAATTTTAATTGCCTGACAAGTTGTTGTTAATTGAATTTGATCTGATGATCGCGAACAAAGCGATGCGGCCAATCTAAAGGCCAGACACATCAGCATCAGCATCAACATCAGCATCAACAGATACAAATCCTTTGTAGCTCATTTACATTTCTACGAATATTCAAATCAAAGACCAAAGACTCGACAGATTCTTGCGACTTGTTTGTTGTCCTTTTGTGCGGCTGTCATCTGGTATTCATAAAGAAGGCTACTTTATGGACTGGGTCCAGGGTCTGGGTCTGGGTCAATGCCAGGGATCGAGGGTGCCGGCGTCTATCGATCGCAACGCCGATACCGAGCACATCCTGTGATAATGAGCACATTTATCTAACAGATTCGAAGTTCTTACAGATGAAAAGGGAAACCGACGATTGCCAATACCAACAGTAGGTAGCTCAGAGCATTTAGTTTTTTGTTAAACACTTTCAAGGGGCTTGAGGGTTCCTCCTTGCTAAAGTTACCAGAGTTGTTTGTTATGCATATGAGAAACCATCAATGCGACCATAAGAGTGTTTGTCATCTCCATGACTTGACCATAGAATTCTTCTTATAAGCTAATAACGTATTTACAAAATACTTTAAACAGCATGTGACTATTCTTTTCTATTAAATTGTATAATACTTCATCAGATTATGGTTCTTTCTGGACATCAATAAAGTTAATCAGATGTAATGTAAATCAGACTAGAATATTAAATAGCTGTCATCGATCAAAAATCAACGTTTTGTTTGGAAAACTTGATTGTTTCTTGAGTTTCGGAATTGTTTATCTAAATGATCAATCAATCAGGAATATAAAATCTTCGGCGTGCTGAAGACAAGCTTTTTATTGTTGATTTTTATTGTCTTTCTTATAGCCAAATAATTTAATTATAGTTCTCCACTGTTACAGAAAGACTTCACCGACGACTGTGTCTTCAACGAGAACATGGAGCTGCACAACTACAACACCTACTCCTCCACATACAACTCGAATGCGAAGCGAGTCTTGTATTTGGCCCTCAATCGCCATGGCGCGCCGCGTCGCACGCAAATTCCGGTCACCAGGCCGCTGGGCAATCTCTCGAAGTACACGAATGCGATCACCGAGACGGTGCCGCAGCAGCGTGTGGAGCAGCTGATAGCCAAGAACTTTGGGGCCAATCGCGTTAAGCATGGTGTGCGTCAACTCTGTGATACCGGCAAGCCGTTGATCGACCTCATCGATGCGGCCCACTTCAAACCGCGCCCGAAGTGCAGCAGCAACAGTAGCAGTAACAGTCCAAGTAGCAGTAGCAATAACAGTCCAAGTAGCAGTAGCAGTAGCAATAACAGTCCAAGTAGCAGTAGTAGTAATAGTAGCAGTAACGTTCCTGTGCCTGCGGCCAGCGCCAGCAGCCTGATTAGTATTAGTAACATTAGTCAAAGCGTCAGCGGCCATATTAGCAATAGCAGTAACAGTAGCAGTAACAGTAGCAGTAACATTAGCAGTAACAGTAACATTAGCAGTAGCAGTAACATTAGCAGTCAGCAGTCGCATAAACTGAAGCGAAAGAAACTGCGCAAGTGCCGACCACATGAGAACGAGGAGTCCCACAATTGTCAGAAGCGACCCGGATTCGGTGCCGGATCCGGACCCGGGGCTATGCGGAAGCGTGGCCCCAAAGCGCAGCGTTGCAAGGAGCTGCGAGATCTGGCGGCTGCAACGGGTGCAGCACCACCGAATTGTGGCAAGAAGCCAGGTGCAGCCGGAGTGGTTGGAGCTAAGCGTCATGGTGGTGCTATGGCAGCTGTGGCAGGTGCAGCAAAAGGCGCAGTACCGAAGCCCAGGGGCCAAATGAATGGCAACCAGGGCGGTAAGAAAAAACCTCCGAAAGCGGGCAAGCAACGTCCCAATTTGGGTGGCAAGAAGCAGCGTGGCGGTGGCAACAACAACAACAACAACAGCAAACGCAATGGTGCGAAGAGGCAGCAGCGATTGCTCGACTCTATCATCTCAACGACAACAGCAAGAACAACCACAACAACAACCACAATGGCCAGCAGCCTGGCCACGCCGGGCGACAGCATCTGGGAGAGCAGCTCACCAATGCCCGCGTTGGCGCTGAGCGAGACGAGCGATCGCGTGGAGCGCAATGTCCGCATGCCCATGACAAGTGGCGAGGAGGAGCTCGACGAGGACGAGGAGGAGTCGGAGCACGAGCACGAGCACGAACCCGACTCACAGGAGGATGCCAGCAGCTACGAGGATGCAACGCTGGAGGGGCACGCACGCAGCGGTGCCGCCGACGATTCCCTTTACTACGATCAACTTGATTTGTGAGTTTGCCCAAAACTATCCTAACATCCGATTGAAATTTCTTCTTTTTTTCAAAATTTATTACACTTTTTTACTGGAAAGTATTTATCTAATTGGCATTAACTTTTTACATTACATATTCTCACATTTTGTACTGTTGCGAAAATTCGTACACTTACTTAATTTTATTTTGGTTGTTGTGTTTATTTCATTAATATTTAATTTGCAATTTCTTTTCAAAATTATCCTTAAATATTTTGGTACTTATTATTATATTTTTTGGTTTTGACAAAATTTAAAACGTACAAAGTGTGGAAAGTTGATAAATTAAGGAATTTTGTTTACCTCAAAGCAGTTTCAAAGCATTTAAATGCAATTTCAAATATCTATGGGCCTTATTTGTAAACCCAACTCTATGTCTAAGAAGTTCAGGAAGATCTTGTAAAAAGTTTGGCTTGAGTATGCGATATTGTAATTTGCAAGTTTCCAAACACACACATACACATCACACACACACACACACACACACACACACACACACACACGCATATACAGGCATTTTGCTGCACAAGATCACATATGTATGTACCACATGTACATCCCATTTATTTATACCAATATACACATTTATCATGTACTTTACCAACGACTGTGGTTCAAAAAAGTATTTTTGATGCAGCGCACAATCGATATATATCAATACATATATCGTTACAATGCGTGACTGCCCTAATCAATGCAACCTATATAAAAAAAAGAATATCAAATCAAATGTATTACAACGGAGTCTCGAGTATTTTTAAGACCTCTCTTTTAGCAACCAATTGGCATCGATCATCAAACGTTTCATTTTTTCATTATAAAACTATTATTATTATAACGATCAAATAATTGTCCTAGCCAAATATTTAAGTTATCAATTAATTATTTATTCTTGATTTCAATACTTGAGTCTCTGCTAAATCCTTCAACTGATAACATGAATAAAATACTCAAAAATACGACCACTCGAACTCAAAACTCAAGAAAAGAAAAACAAAATGAAAATCTTGCAAATCAAATTATAAGAATCAAATATGTTTTCCTTATATTAATTGTTGTTGAATAATGTAATCAGCAACATGAACAAGAGTCTATGTAAGCGAAAGATGTGACAATTCGAATAGTTCGCACGTTATGTAAATATGTATTTATGTTTAAGATTCGAAAGATGATTCAAATGTTTGTTTGTGGTATTGTCGAAGTCGAACCTCGCTGCCTCTCAGTGCGTAGTTTAAGCTGTACATCTATTTTAAATGCAATTGTTTTTCAACAATATTTAAAGCCATAAACGAAACAATGAAGCCAACGACAAACGATATAAAATAATGGAAAGAACTTAAATTTATACGAAGCATAAATCGATCGAGGAAAAAAACTCACAAATCAAAAATTGTATTTTTATTTACACTTTACTATAGACTAACCTGTAACTTATCTTAGCTTATACAAAACGAAATGTGTGTGAAATTATTTGATATAAATATAATTTAGACTATTTATTTATTATAAATTTTACTTAAATAATATACGTATATTTATAAACACCCATTTTAAGTTGTAGACTAACCACTTGTAACTTTAATTTTATTCATTAAATAGTTCTACAAATATGATGAAAAAACAGCATGAAAAGTAAAATACTACAACTAAAAAATAAATAATAATTTACAAAAAACTTAATACAAAAAAAAACTGTCTTTGCAACTGAGTGGACAAAATATAGAAAGTGTTATTTTGTGGTAAGGAAAAGTAGCATCTAAAGTAGTTGAACCATTGTAGTTGGTTTTATTTTTTTATTATTTTGCATGGTTTTGAAATTGACAGTTTAAAAATTTAGCCAAATTTCATTAATATATTTGTCTGATTTTGGCATGGTTTTCCTTAATGCAACACATTTTAAATGCCCAATATCTCGACTAAACTCCATTTCCAATTTCCCCCAACAATTTCCTAATTTTGTTCTGTGCACTTACAGCCTCAAATTGTTGATAATTCATCTGCTGAGTATGCTCTGGATACAGAGAAGCATCGCCCTGTGAGCCCAGTATACAAATGGACCACCACCGATCCGCACAAGCTATAGTTCCTGATCTTCTAGCAATAAGTTTTATAATTGTATATAATTACAAATCTACATTAACTATAGACTTTAGACATAATAGCTCTACACTCATACATTGTTTAGATTAAAGATGTTCGATTATTTAAGACTGAAGACTATGAAAGAAAAAATAGAAATGAAATGGAAATAAATTATACTATGCTTAAAACATTCTAAAAATATTAATGAGTGCTTACTTATATTTTGCTCTATTTTGAATGGTTTCTTAAACGATCAACATATGCGCGTACGAATAGTATATTTCAATCCTTTGCCGAACCACTTAATTTGCTAAAAATTTATGCGATTTGTTTTCTTGCCTGCCCTAGTAAATCGCTCGACACCCCAAAGAGCGACGTCGACGCTTTGTATAAACGAGATCAACGGGCGGTGGGCGATCTGTTTGTTGATTTTTCCTAGGTCGAATAAAGTTCTTAAAAATGCTCTTTTTATTGTGCATCATTATCCACCCCTATAATGCACTTTTTGGCTACTTGCTGCGCCCCGCAATGTTTGTTGTCTTTGCCTGATTTATGGGTGTGGCACATATACCCAGAATTTTGGCGCCCAGGTGATTGTTGGCCGTATGATTGGCGATTAGAGCATACAGCTGAGCTTTATCACTTTTATTATCAGCTGAGAGCAAGCACACGTTAATCCCTCCCTCCAATGGCAGCTGTCAAAAATCATTTAGTCGGAGTAGTGGTAGAACAGATCATGTCGTGTGTTTATAGTAGAGAATGTTACGCATACGCAGCGTGATCAGTATATGACAATAATAAAATAAATAACAGTGGAATAATAATTTGCGCTCAAATTGCGCCCGACTAGCACATACCCACATAGAGCGGTAAACGTTTGAGAACGCCCCAAACAAAAGTCGCTCGGCCGAGCGAGCGAGAACTGAAAAGACTCTGCACCCGGGACCCAGACCCATTTCCATGTGTGAGACAAGTCACGTAGGCCTTGAAATTGCGAAATTGTGACGACTGTCGTTGCTGTTCTTGTTATTGTTGTTGTTGTTGTTGTTGTAGCTGCTCGCTCAAGTTCCCACATTCGCATTCATTCATTCAACAGTGCTGAAATATTCGCATGAATAGACGAAATACGAGGCAAAAGCCAAACCAAACAGCAGCCACATAAAAGCTCTGTCCCCACTTGGCAACAAACAAGCAATTGAACTGAACTTTTGATGTTGACGCGATCACAGTCGTAGAGGAGAGAGTGCTCAACTACGAAATACCCTGGGACGGCTCCAACTTTTGTGTTTATAATCTGATCGTTATGAAATTTTTTGACAGGATAGGGAACATTGTTATCAAAGATTTGTGATAGTTGGAAAAACTTTATATGCGTAAAATAGGCAGGAATTCAAATACCAAATTTAAAATTCTTGGATATGGGAGAGTTTTATCAGGCATACAGAAAAGCAGTCTAGGAGTTGACTCCATTTGCATACAACATAAATTAAAACACTCTATTTAATTTAATTTTAATAAGCACAAAAATTACAATTCAGCAAAAAAACATAGTACTCGAATATCTACCACATACGTACATGGAAAATAAAGTATACGCGTGATGACGTCCCAAATCTCATTGCTCGGCACGCGCACTTTCCGTTCGTATCTCGTGTTCGCCCGAAATTTTGTTGACGCTTATCAGCGAATCTGAGATCATAATGACGGCGCTTGATCTCCCCATGTCTGCCGCTCTCTCTGTCTCTCTCTCGTTTACTCTCTCCCTCCCTCTCTATCACTTTTTGCTGATATCAGAGCTGTCAGTTTTTAATTGTGACGACTGATTAGAGGCAGAGGCAAGTGGAAGTCTAAAAGAGATTCGCCGGTGGTCGGCACTGCCGACGTCTTCGTCGTCGTCGACGTTGTTGTCGTTGTTTTTGTTTACCTTTCACTTTTGCGGCAATCGCGTCAGCTGATCGCCGGCGTCCATTGCCATCGTTTCTAATTGGAAAATTGCCGAGAAGCTCGTTGAGCTTTGTCTGTGTTGGTAAATGTTTGTTTACGGTAGATCCATAGATCTGATTTGTAACGGTTATAATCACATTCTACTCAAGTTGCGAGACGACCTTTTGATTAGATAACTGTTAGGTTGAGCCAAATTAGTATTAATCGTAAATACTAATTTGGAACCAAGCAAACTTCCATATCGGAAGCCGTTTTCTATGTTAATTTTTTACGATTTCATTTTATTAATACTTTGTGATTAGAAAATCTGCATTAAATATTTTTTTGACTTTTGAAATGGAAGATACAGTAAATATTTTAATTATCTCAAAGAAAAGTTTGCGAGCAATGCTTAATTAGCATTTCAAATATTTTTATCCATTGATACAATTATAAAATGCATAGCCAGTTCCATTAGAGCAGTTCCTCCTTCGACTTACATAGGATCACTCTAAACTTGTACAAATTAGTCAGTTTTATTTTCGGCTTGCACCGATTTGTACAACAACAATTGATTTCCAGTATAGTGCATAGGTGAATTCGCTGTCTACGTGACGTATAGAGAATACACCGTTTCGACTGAATCACATGCAATTAGTTATTATAGCGTAAACAACTACAGTTAGACTTCCAATATCAGCTGGTTTGTAGTTTTTTCTGAATGCTAGATTAGATATCTTTACATTTCACAAAAGTAACTAATTTACTTGAAAATTCAGATTGATTCATAAACCTATCCTAACAATCGAACTATGGCAACTTCCTTTCGCTTTAGGTATTGCACTATATAAATAAAATACCTATAACTATTTTCACCACTTTTTTGGATGAAGTACTATTTCATGGGTAATATCTAAACTTTTTTAAAGTCTAGTGAAACATCAAGTGTTAATGTTGGTGGTAATTCATTGTCAAAATGACGAAATTCCAGTTAAGTTGAACTAAATAGATTTCAATTAACGCAACATGACGGAAATGTCAGCGGTTTACACTGTATTCGAACACCCAACACCACTCTCCGCCTTTTTACCCTCCTCTCGCTGGTTTTACTTGCATTTCTAGTTCACGGCCTGCATTTGCATGAATATGATGAATAAGCTTAATTGGATTAGCTGCGGCGACTTCTGCCCCAGCTCCATTTATTCTTCCTGCTTTGACCAATGGGTGCACACAGCCGGGAAGAATCAAGCTTATGTAGAAGCCTAAAACCCGATTGCATAACATAGAAGGGAAGGGGAAAGCGTGTGAAACTTGTAGTGAAATTGAGCTACAATTTAGCCAGCATAATTTGCATCTCTACTAAACAAATTAACAATTCCAGCGCACAAATGGCTTTTATAAGACAACTTGTCAATCAAAAGTCATTCAACTTGTACGAGAGTACTTAATATAAAATTTAAAAATATCAATTGAAAAAAAAAAATCCCTTGGAGATGCGGGGCATCGATCCCCGTACCTCTCACATGCTAAGCGAGCGCTCTACCATCTGAGCTACATCCCCTTGTGACTACCACTGAGCTTAGCGTCATGTTAAGTGATATTCAACCATACAACGAACGAGCCCTCAGAAATCTGTGGAAAAAGCTTTTAGAATTGTAGCTTTATTAGAGCTTTTAATGTACAATACTACCAGAGGTAAATGTGTAAATAGAAATATGCTGTTTATTTATTTAGGAAAATACTAATAAAAAAAAAAACAGCATTCAATAATTTAAAAAAGGAAAGCAAAAGAGTTGTTCCCGCCCGGGTTCGAACCGGGGACCTTGTGCGTGTGAAGCACACGTGATAACCACTACACTACGGAAACCTGTAAAAAAGGACTCACCAAATGACATTGACTTTCAGCAGTGTAAATGGTAGACATGAACATGAGAAATTTGTTAGATTGGATGATGCACTGTATGTTTTTATATGCATTGCAGTTCCTTCACTTATACTTGCATCTTTATAAACGTATGTAGGTACTTGCGTATATTTTTAATTTCAATGGTTCTTGTACATCCATCAACGAAATCTATTAAAGTTTAATGATACTTTCTAAAATTCCGAAGGATTCAATCGAACAATCCGCTTCCGCTATGGGTGGCATGCGTTGAGAGAGCGCTGCACAATAAAAGACACACATGGGTCAATAAATGAAAATCATAAAAGTGTCAGGACTGTGTAGTCATGAAGGGGCTGACATTGTCAGGTCGTTAAACAGTGGAAATCGGTGCGTGCCGAGAGTTGAATGTTTATAAATATAACACACCTTTATGATCGTAAACGAGACTCATTAAAAACGTATAAAATGTGCATGCTTACATATGTACATGTATGTATGTACAATGTGTCTGAGTTGATGTTGTTGAGACTGCAACATTGAGCTTGCGTGAAACTGGCCTCCTCACGCATGTACTTGATTATTAGCCATGCAAAATATTTACATGTGTACACGTATGTTCTTTAGCATCTCTGACTTAAAAAAAAGAAAATACGCAAAAATAAAAGTAAAATAAATGACTTGTTCCCGCCCGGGTTCGAACCGGGGACCTTGTGCGTGTGAAGCACACGTGATAACCGCTACACTACGGAAACACCTGACGATCGAGCGGCATAAAATTCAAGTCGTTACTTGCCGCAACATTGCATAGATATCGAAAACGATTCACTTTTTCTTAGCTGCAATTAATCAGTGCTTAATTTGCATATTTCCCAAATAGGAAAATTAATGACAACGTTAATAGACGCGAGCTTTATTTATGGGCATTGCGATAAGCGAGTAAAAGTGTTTGTGTTGCCAGACGACCGGACAGCAAGACAGCCAGGCAGACAGACAGGCAGGTCGTCGCGGCGGAAAAGAGTTCTTGATCTTGTTTAAGAGGTCTTTGAACTTGAACTAGTAAAAACATTGCAACACGCATATGTTGCATGCTTATGGGTATGCAACAAGCATTTTATTAGACGATTAATTGCACAAAGCACTTATTAATAAGTGAAAACTTCAACTGAGTAATTTATATTTAGGTAAGTGAAACTGAGTCACTTTTCGTGCGCTCAAATGGCAAGTTCAAAGATTTCTTTGATTAAACAGTTTTAAAGCCTTAAATATATTTAGAATAATTTTTGTATAGCGCCATTGGCCCAATTAACTACTGCTGATAGCTAACTTTTTAAGAGTCTTATCAGCAGGCCGCACAGTTTTAGCCAAAGGCCCACCCAAATTCAAGGGCAGAAAGCTGCATTTCCAAGCAATTGACAGAAGAGAAGTGCGAGTAAAAGAGAAGAATAGCAGAAGGAGTAAAGGTAAAATAAACAATTAGTATGCTTTTTAGCCAAAATCGATTGCAAATTGCGTGTGCGGTGGCGGTTGATAAGGTGCAATCATTTGGCATTTGTATTGGAGTTCTAAAGTAGAAGTGGAATTGAAAATGGAATTGGAAGTGGAAGTGGACACCCACAAAGGGTCCAACTGGCGATACAATTGACAAGGGAACATGGAAAACTAATTTGTGTGTCGCAAATGCAACAGAAGATGCCACACAAAAAGAAGGAAAGAATTCTTCTGTGGCATTTGGGCAACGTTCTGTGCTCTCAATGAAAGTTGGCATCATGTTTATTGGGTTAGACCTTGACCCGAGTGTTGGCTGGTACTACGAGTGCAACGGTAATTTGAAACCGCTAAGACACTTCATAAGAGCCAAGTGATTGCAGTTTGGCTAACAACATTTTGCTCTTAACAAGATTTTTGTTTTTGTTTTTGTGGGCCTGCGGGCGACGTGTTAAGAATTGTGTCTATCGCGAAATCTGCGATATGAGCAACAAGTTAGCCGGTTTCATCTTGGCCACAAGGCATCCGCATATCACTTGTCCACAGTTGTTGCTGTTGTCGCTTATTATTGACCAAGTTATGCTACAGCAATGTGTCATGTTGGCCCGCTGGCCATACACAGCCATGTGGCAGGCAGCAACATGTTGCCAACGTTAACACAGCTGCTGTCGCTGACGCCTGTGATGATGGTGATGATGATGCCGCTGCCGCCTCTCTCCATATTTCACACCTCCCACAACGGGCGGCGGCAGCGGCCTCAGTGGAAATTTGCGTTTGCTCTCCCGCTGCAGGCGCCAGTCGAACCAAAACAGCTGGCCACACCACACCAGACAAGAGCCACTGCATCCAGATGAAGTTGAAGTCGTTGTCTTTGTCCCTGTGCTGTGTTGCCCATCAGCAGCCCAATCGATCTTCATTGGATCTATCTCTCTTTCACCTTCTCCTTCCCTTCTCTGTCTCCTGTGTCTTCTAGCATCTTCATCTTTATTAATCGCTACATTTATTTGATTATCTTGCCACAGCCTTTGGATGGAGTCGACTCCAGTCCACCCCACTCCACTCGCCATCTCTATCTGAGATTTATGCTTCGGCCGCGTTATTTACGCGCTAATCATGCAACACTTTTCATTTTGACACGTTCGTTCGGCTCTTATGAAAGCACCGCCAGCGGTACGGAGTAATTATGTAAATTTTTTAGTTGTTGCTCTTGTTTCCTTACTTTTACCATACTTTACCATTGACCATGGCCGGGGGTTGCATTTTATGATCTATGCTGGTCGGATTCGTGCTTAGAAATGAACACAAATTGATAAAAGCAACAGGAACAGCAACGAGTTTTCGACTCTATTTTTATAGCCCAACACGACGATCGATTGAGTGGGAAACACGTCGCTAACATAAATTAAACCAACTCGCTACCCATACCTATTACCCATTCCCACACCCATAGCCGTACTTGGATCCCTGACTTAAGGATCCCTGACTGGTCGGCCGGCCGTATTCCATCTGAAATTCCAGGGAAAAGGCTGAAGATGATGACTTTCCTCTGCGCGTGTTTTGACACCAAACATCCGCCCAAAGCCGCAGTCGCATTAGTCGTATACTCGTATGCTCCAAAGGGGTTCCAGGTTATCGTCTGGTTCAAGGGGAGTGAGTGGCGGGAGGGAGGAGTGGGGGAGGGGTGACCAGACGTTGATCTTGTTAGCAATTGCCGCTCATGCGCATGACTGCAATTTAAGCGCCATAAATTGTGTTCTCCGCGTTTGAATGCTGCTCCCATGTCGATGGCAATATGTCAAACCGTATTGCAGGGTATTGTGCGGTATATAGATTATTTGTAAATCGACTTGTCATTTTCTGGTATATTGATACTTTATAAACTACATATTTTACCAATTTCAGGGAATTTACTACTTAATTATTATTTATATCAACATTTAACATCAAAATTACTTTATGCTCCAAAAATATAATAAATCATACATTTGACAATATCGTATTTCACTGAACTTGACATTGAAAACAGCAACAACGAATTATTTATATCAACATTTAACATCAAAATTACTTTACTTTTGATTATCTTCGTTTAAATTCACTTCTCATTTCAGTAAACTCTTTGCCTGAGAAATAATACAAGTCTGACAAGTAATAAATAATGTATTTTTATTTAACTTACCTTTCAAACATTTTTCCAATGCCTGCAAATATTTTTTCCAATCGACATAAGCATAAATGTTAAGGCCCATGAGAATAGTGACATGGAAAAATGTGGACCTTAAACATTTATTACACTGTGTGAGAATTTTGTTGTAAATATTTGCCATTATTTAAACAAATAAGTTAGAAACTGACATTAATGTCTAAATTCTAAGATTGAAAGAGTCAAATGTTTTGAGTCGAACATAGGGTATTTTAATGTCGATACTGATGCCCTGTTTCCTTTGCCACTCGCTGGCCTGCACTTTCTATAATGAGACGCTGCATTAGATGACTTAATAGGATTTTTCTTGTGCATAGTTTAGGTTTAGTCTGGCAGCTGTTAAGTGGCTTTGAGTGCAACCCGAGAAAGGGGTAGCTGGCAAGCTGGGCGGGGGGTCTTTTGCTTTGACATATGCAAATGTTGAAACTAATTAAACAATCCTTCGAACAGGCAACGCTGACTGGCATAAATACGTCTTAAGTATTCGTAAATAGCGAAAACAACTTCCATTTTTATTTTTATTTGTATTTAATATAACGATAAGTATTTTCTAGGCAATTAATAACGACTGTACGACTGACAAACTGGTCGACAGTTGCTAATGAATTAATCAGTGCAGTTTCAGAATTGATTTGAGATCTGAGATACGGAAAATGAGATATGCGATCTGTGATCTGCGATCTGTGCTCAGAAATCATTCAAAGAAAACACAGCGTAGGCATTTAATTACCCATGGACACATTATTACTGACAAATGATAATTGCTATTTGCATGACAATTAGAGTCGCTGTCGCGCGCTGATCAAGATCGGATCAGGCCAGGCTTAAGCCAAGTTAACCAAGTTAACCAAGTTGGCGCCAGGCAGCTTTGAAATGTTGCTGTTGATCTCGCTCCATTGCTGGCGTCCCGAGACTAATGCAATCGGCCACGACTTGCACTTCCTGCATATTCGATATGCCTGGGATGAGATGGTATGCCGCATACCACGATCATCATCATCATCATTTTAAGAAAAAAAAGAGGCATGATCAATGACAAATTTGTCTTAATGCTCCAAAAATATACATATCATACATTTGACAAGATCGTATTTCACTGAACTTGACATTGAAAACAGCAACAACGAATGCTCTGGCTGTCAATCAGCTTAAGAGATCATTATCAATGCAACGATCTTGGCGATCGTGCTGCAGCCCAAAATGCAATCAATTCTTTTCATTTTGGTCTTAAGTGCCCACAGCTACCAAACATTTGGAGTTTATTTTTGGGCATTGCACCCATGATTCACTCGGCAGGAGAAAAGGGAGATCCAGCGAGGTATCCAATTGCAATGCTGACAAGATCACGTACAAAGTGCAACTTGGCTTAGCTGTCAATCAAAAACATTCATTACATACATTACGAGTTGTTTTGCGTCCCTCTTCCAGCCCTAGGTTAAAGGGTTATTGAACTGGAATGCGGCTAATAACTAGAGCGAAGTATTTAGATGTTAAAGAGAGGGTGGCTTGATCGGTTCATTAGGCAAATGTAACAAGACGCCTTTCAATAAGAGCCTTTGGATTTATGACTTAATTACTTGATAAAAAAGACTTGACTTGAAGTTTTCCTGAATTGAAGTGTACTAGATCTTTGATTCATCGCAATTGTTGTTGCTTTGAATTGACGATCTAATAATAAGTAATATATCTGTACTATCGTTGGTAACAATTTTTCTATGAGCGATTTAATGAGGATTTTCTTACCACAAAAAATCGCAAACTGAATTTAAATCAATGTTATAGGGCTTCTAGAAAAATTATAGTATTAATAAAACAGTTAAGTTGATTTTATATATTTAATTGTTACTTGAAAATTCGGATTTTCAGATGTTTAAATTTGCTAGTGGGTAGTATAAAAAGGTTTTTAACTTTTATTGTGTACAGCGCAACAGATACATTTATTATTATTTTTCTTTATATAATAAATATTTTGCTTAGTTAATTTTGAAGACTCGATTAAGCTTTATCATTCACTCCAATTGATATTTTGCTTTTGAAATCTTTTTCAAAAATATATTTCTCATGCCGCCCTCGTTACACAAATATGCTGGCAGGTAATCATTTCTTTTAGATAAGCGCTCGATAATGCCAAAAACAAAGCCAAAATGAATACTTTCGACTATCTAAAACAACTTTGGGTCGGTTTCCGATTCGTTTCATTATTATTTTTTGTTTTTTTTTTGTTTTGGCAGTACAACAACCACAATAACAATCATTCAGTTCAATCAATTTGTGAATACTGGAATGTGTGAGTCATCTAAATAACTAAATGCCTTATAGTAAGAACTTAAGTCTAAATGCCAATGGTTAGCGGTGGTTAGCACTTCCATTGCGATAGTCGGACCACTTTTTGCCCAGTGCCTGGTCACGTGCCTGTTGCCGTAGGACTTTGCCGCTGCCTGTTTTGGGCAGCTCGGGGAGGAAGAAGACGCCGCAGTGGAGCTGCTTGTGGGTAACCACCAGACGCTTGGCCACATACTCGACAATGTCCATTTCGGTGAGGCGGCTGCCGGGCAGCTTGACAACGGCGGCGGCGGCGGGATCGCCATCGACCTCGTTCCACAGGCCAAAGACGCAGGCCTCGAGGACGTCGGGCATCTCGGCAATGACCTGCTCCAGCTCGAAGGGACAGTACTGGGCGCCATGGAAGCGGAGCATGTCCCTCTTGCGCTCCACGATGTGCAGGAAGTTCTCGTTGTCGAAGTAGCCCATGTCGCCGGTGTGGAACCAGCCCTGATAGTCCCGCATGTGCTTCGACTCATTCGGATTGCCATAGTAGCCATTCCACACTTTGCCATTGTGCACCAAGATCTCACCCGTTTCGCCGTGGCCCAAACTGCGTCCGGCATCGTCCAGTATTTTCACTTTCACTCCCGGCACAATCCGTCCCACCGATGAGGGCTTTGCCACGCCCATATTTGCCGCCACCCCACCACATTCGGTCAATGCATAACCGTAAGACATTTGTCCCTTCAACAGGTACTCCTGCAGCTTGAGGAGATTGGCCACATAGCAGTTGCCGCCACCAATGCTGATGAATCGCACGCTGTTCAATCTGCTCGGGCTGAGAGTGGGCGCCTTCAGCAGCGACGCCACCTGCTGGGGGTACAAGGTCAACAGCGTGACCTTGTACCTCTCGATCACCTGGAGCATATATTCGGGCGTATAGGCGCGGTCAGTGATCACCCGGGTGGAGCCATGGCAGCAGCTGAAGAGCATGTTGAACAGCCCCGGCGACCAGTCAATTGTGCTGAATGTAAGCAGCACATCCTGACCGGTAACAAAGCTGTAATGATGCGCAAGTAATTCATTACCAAGTCAAATCTATTTAAGCGGATTTTGTAAATACCCGAAATCGAAGAGACACGCGGAGTTCGAGATGCAAACGGCCTTGGGCAGACCTGTGGTGCCGGAGGTGCAGAGTATGGCGACTGTTTGATCACCGCCCAGCAACAGTGGTTCAGGTCTGCAAAGAAATGGATTAATTTTTATAAATTTCTTTAAATTTCAACCAATTTCATTTAAAAAACAAAATTGTTATGTACAGTTGTATTTTAAATATTTAAATATCATTTCTTAGTTTAGACATCTTAAGGGCTCTCTATTTGGGAATTGGAGAAAATTCCAATGAGACCAAAAGCATATTAGTATGAACTAGTTAAGTACTTGTTAGATACAAATGTGTTAGACGGTTATTAATTTATAAGCTTAATTAAAGTTTAAATAAAACATCACAGCATCCTAATAATAATAATAGTATCCTAAGGCTTGTTTTTTGAATGTCTAAATCAAGGTGGATTTATACATGGTGATGTATTCGTTTGACGTGCTCTCTTTTTCGGGGCACAAACGTCATTACGAAAGCAAACATCGTAGTAAGCGGTTGTATTAAATTCTCCAAAAAATGGCCCGTGTGTGAAAAATGCATATGTCGCTCGAACTCAAGTCGTTTGGTTTGTATTTTCAGAGATATTAAGAAGGGACACATAAATGCAACAGGAACTGTGGGAGCATGCACCGGTGAGCAGCTTCCACAAAGAGAGAAACAGGAATAACAGCGTCGATGCTGACGGCTAACAGGAGCTAAGCAGATCTCCATAATCACAATTAATTAATTGGTTACCTACGGGTCATTACAGGAGCAAAAAGACAAACATGCCATTGCATTTTATTTTGATTTATATATTGCACAGCGCACAAAACGAATATGAGCAAAGAGTATAGAAAACCAAAAAAAAACAATTTTTCTATATATCTATCTCCGTCGTCTCTCTCACGTCAGACTCTCTCTGAGAGTTGACAGCAAAAGCTTCGCCCCGAGAGAGAGCGAATACACCACCTTTATAAATCCACTTTGTTCTCAATTTGAAAATTGGAGAAAATTCCAATAAGACCAAAAGCATATTAGTATGAACTAGTTAAGTACTTGTTAGATACAAATGTGTTAGACGGTTATTAATTAATAAGTTAAATTAAAGTTTAAATAAAACATCACATCATCCTAATAATAAATCAGGTATTATTTAACTATTGAAAAGCAAATTTGACTTAAAATGTATAGAAATGAATGTCAAATTTGTTACTAAATGCTAAATAGACTTTATATGTACAATAAAAAAACGGCCCTAAGGCTTATAGGAATATGTAGGACAATTAGACGAGAATTGTTTGCTAGTGATGGAAGATGTCTGGCAGTGCCTTTAAGTACTTGCCAATTCTACTCACACATAATACAGCTCGCTTTTGGTGGGCTCCAAGAGATCCTCGATGCGTGGCAGCTGCAGGCGATGATCTTTGAGCGTGTAAACCGGAGCCTTAAGCATTTTGGCCACAACGCCGAGTCTCTCGTAGACCGAGCCATCGCAGAAGATAAGCCGCGGTCGAGTTATGCAGAACAAATGCTTGAATGTGGCCTCATCGTGCCAAGGGCTGACCGCATGAAAGGGCGTGCCGTTGAGCAGACAACCCAGCACCAAGGGCATCAAATAGGTGGTGTTATTCCCGGCTATGCCGACCACATCGTCCTGCCTCAGACCCAGCGTTTTCAAATGCTGTGCAATGCGTATGGCAAAGCTAATGGCCTCGCCGTTAGTTAGTGCGGTGCCCTCCGTATCGGAAATCTGCAATCATACAATTAATAAAGTAATTTCGCTGCAGATTCGATAATCCAAATTGATAACTCTACCTGGCATAGACTGGCCGGATGATTGCGCATAAAGGCAAAGAGAATTTTGCCAATTGAACAGTCGGCGTCAAAGAAATGCGCCGGCCTTGGTCCACTCCATATTTTTGTATATTTATCGAACTGTGTGGTGGGTCCGTGTTCCATGTTGGCAACTGAGCTGATAAGGGACTTCGGCTTCTACAGGTCCAAGCGTCGCGCAAGTTGTTCAGCAACTGGCGACTGGTGCGTGGCCAACCGCTCGGCAGGGCACTTATCAGTTAACCGTTACCCTTCCAAACGGTAAGCAAACGTCACCTATCACACATCCAAGCCAAAAGCTCCATAGATAAGCAACATTGTCGATAAGCAACACCCAAAGCTGTACCACGGAGTAGATTGTCCAGCTGATAGCAACGGCCGATAATTCAATGATATGATGGCCTTGACTTGAATTTCTTAACAGAGATATCTATCAATATATCCATGCTTGATGTAAACATTTAATTTACATATATAAAAAACATACATTACTAGAAACCGTTTGAAATTTAGGAACTATTTAAATGTTTTTAATTGTAACGAGTTTTTGCCATCAGTAAGCATGGCATTTTGCTAATTGCTATGGCAACTTGAAGCAGTGTATATAAGCAGTGCACGCAAGCAGTTTGTCATTGAAGTTCCATTTAATGCCGCTGGACTTTTTTGGCGACAGTGTATTTAAGCAGTTCACAAGCTGTTTTTCAAGCAGCTCTAACTTTTAGTTCAATTAATTGCCGCTATTCTTTAATGGCGGCAAGAAGAAGAAAAAAGTGCGCGAAATTTGAAATGGAAAAACAAAAATGAATTTAAAAAAATTGAGAAACAATTTCAAAAAAACAATGAAATCCAAAATTAGGTAAAATAATTAAGTTTATTTTAAAGTTGGTTTGGTGGCAAAGTTGAGAAAAAACCAAAAAAAAAAAAACAAAAAAGTTGACTTTTTCGGCCAAAAAAACCAACGTCCAAAAATTGAAATTGCGAAACCCTTTTTTTTGTCCGGAGTAGCAGGCGCGCAGAAAACAATAGCAAGAGAACCAAAAAACGTAGCCAGGCGCTAGAGGACGCTTTCCTGCACACTGGCTATTGGCTAGATTTTATTTCTGTTTGTTTTCTGACATGTGATTACACTGCTTGCTGAAGTTTTGTTAAGCAGTTTGAATTGATTCGCCACCCAAGCTCACTGCTATCGCACGCAACATACAAACATGGCGCACTTAAAAAAACCGTTGTAAGCAGTGTGAAACGTGTGTGTGTGTGAGTGACGCTCGCATGTTCTTCTCTTCTTCTTTACGAACGAAATGTGCGCGGACGAGAGAAAAACAAAACGTGCAAAGCAGAAAGAAACATTAATATTTCTCAGAGAACGCATGTTTGTAGTAAACAATTGTGGCAACCGTGAGTGAAAGAAATTAAATCCGACTTTGTGTAACAAATGCCAACGAATATAAATGAATTTTAATAATTAATTGGTAGTTACCAAACAAATCGGTGCAAGATAGTGCAATATTTTCAATTTGAAAGTGACTTTCAACTCTTGCAGCTCGCGTCGCAGCGACAAAGAAACAAGCGACAAGAAAAAACATACAAAAACCTATGTAATTCTGAACTGATCAAAAGAGGAGCCAATTCGAAAAAATAAGTGCCATTGCGGCAACAGGACAAAATAGAGCCAGTTTTGGCGCAAAAGCGCCAATTGTGGCAACCGTGAATACAATGGTTAATGTTAATCCAAACCGAAGTAAACGAGTTAACCAGTTTTAACGAGTTCTTCACAGCACGGTTGCCACAATTGGCGTTTTTGCGCCAAAACTGGCTCTTTTTTGTCCTCATTTTTTGTTTGTTTTTGGCTCAATCTGATTTTTTTAAGTGGCAACCATGATCCAAACAGAAGTAAAGAAAGACATACAAAATTTAAAAATCGACAAAAAAGTGAATCGAATTGTCGAAATATCTCCCAATAATAGCGATTTATCGAGCTTTGAAAAAAAAAACTTACTTTACATTTTTGAATTGAAATTTGCTAGATCAATATTCAAATCAAATTCAAACTTTCATAACTTTGCCAAAACTGAACAGCACTTCTAGCGGAATGTCATTTTATGATTCTAAATTTAAAGTCAGTATTCAAATAGAATTAAGTTCTATCAAAAAATTTTTTGCCTCTAGATATCTATCACTTTTTAAATTCAGTTCTATCAAATAATTTTTTGCCTTCAGATATCTATCACTTTTTAACATTTAATCAATTGTCATAATTTACGGAACCTAATTCTGCAAATAAGCTACGATGAGCGATAAAAATTGCCCACTTACTTGCTAGTTTGTCCGAGTGATAACTAGTTATCTTGCTCTGTCAATCTGCTTGGCCTTGACTTTGTGACCGATCGCAGCTGTGGGAGTTCTTTCTTGATCATACCAGAGTAGTATACATACATATAAGGTAGTTATTTGTGTAATTTTATAATCTTTCAAAAAGCGTCAACTGATAAGTGGGGATAACACATAAAAACTAGTATGTAACATACACATATGCCTTAGCAAGAAGGAGCGATAGAACTGATATAGTAATTGGTCTACTTAAGAGTACGTTAAGTGAGGTATTTATTGAACTTATTACAGAGTTTTAAATTAATATGTTAGCTTCCTTTTTTAATGTCGAGGAAATACGCTTTTGTAGCTTGTCGATTTGTTTTGCCATTGGCGCTGCGAACTAAATCGTCGACGATTAAAGCACCTCCGTGCAATTGTTTGTACTTTGCTTCAGTGTGCCTTTCCACATAGTCCACTATATCCTGAGCCGTTATTTGAGAGCCGACTTTCTTGACCACAGCGGCGGCGGCTTCGTCGCCGTTGATTTCATCCCAGATGCCAAAGACACAGACCTCGGCGACGCCTGGCATGTCGGAAATGATTTGCTCGATATCACTAGGGTAGTACATCATGCCCTGGTACTTGAGCATATCTTTCTTTCGGTCCACTAAGTAGAGAAAGCCATCATCGTCCATGTATCCCAAGTCGCCACTGTGAAACCACAGATCAGAGTCGCGCATTTTCTGCGTCTCCTCCGGGTTTCCATAATATCCTGCCCAATACTGACCATTGTAAACACAAATCTCTCCCACCTCGTTTGGTCCTAGGCTCTCGAGTTCTTCGTTAAGTATCTTAAGCTTGTTGCCATGTACCAAACGGCCAGCCGAGTTGGGTTTCTCATCAAAGTTAAAGTTCATGGTAACAGGACCCACTTCAGTAAAAGCATATACCATGTTCAAGCCGTCGGATAGCAGACTGTTCCTTATACGATTCTGGACCTCTAACGAGCAACGACCTCCTCCGAACAAAAAGTAACGGATGCTATGCAAATTAGCTTGCTCGAACTCCTTACAATTGACTATCATCGCCATGTGGGAGGGAGCATGCAGCAGCCACGTGACCTTATACTGTTCAATGACTCGCAAGAAACGCACTGGGTCAAACGGATTGTCGGCGATAATCCGTGTAGTACTGTATACTCCCGAAGTGACCGTGGTCATGAGGCCTGTCACCCAATCCAGGGTGCTGTGAGTATACTGAACATCATCGACTGTCAACTGACTGTAAGGATAATTCTTGGAACTGTAAGAAATCGTTCATTGTTATCGTATGTTAACTTGACTTACCGGCAGCTGCTATAGACCTTGCGACTGTTTGTAATGGTCACGGCCTTGGGCGTTCCAGTTGTGCCTGAGGAGCAGAGAATGGCCAGAGTCTGATCAACGCCTTGTTCCAGGCGGGACGGCTTAAACTCAGCTTCGACAGGAGTGGCCAGCACTTCGTCAATACTTATGGAGTCCTTGTGGTGATTCCGCATTGTGACGATCATGACATTTAAATTGGCAGTCGCTGATTTGACTTTGTCGTATTCATCACCATCACAGAAAATGAGACGAGGTTTCGTAATATTGAAGAGCTTCTCGGTGGTTGACTCCTCGTAGCTTATGTTGAGAGAGTGGAAGGCGATGCCGTTGAAGAAGCAGGCGTAGACCACGGCGAATATATGCGTCGTGTTTCTCGCCATTATGCCCACGATATCCGACTGGACCATGCCCAATCTCCTCATAAAGCTTGCCACCCGCATCGAGTTCAAGTGAAGCTCCCCACGGGTCAATACTGTATTTTCCGTGGTTGAAATCTGTAGGGATTCAATCTGGTCAATCTGATGGGTACTGTCGTGGATTTCTTACTTGAGCTGTGAGTTTCGGGTGACGCTGCATCTCTCGGAAAATAATCTCGCCAATAGATTGATCCGATGAGAAGTATTCCCGATCTGGCATGCCGCTCCAAATCTTTTCTTCCGCATCGTAGGTGTATTCCGGCCTGAACCCCATTCTGAATGCAACCAGTTACTTTTATTCCGCTCGCTTTTATACCCGCAGCCTAACGTACTTACGAACCTCAGATAACGAACGTAAACATTGTGTTCTCTCCGCCTTTTCTGGTTACAAACTTGTTGATGCATTTATATATACAGTCTGAGAGCGCTATCAATTGGCATGCAATTCATAGTGGAATCATAGTGACTCGGCAATTTTACAATGAATTGCGGGGTTGAAGGGGCCGCACGTGAATGCCAATTGAGTAAATTACACATACAAATATAGTTAATTACAAGACTCTAGTATATTTAATGCTATAAATAAGCACTATACACGTTCTGTCGCGATCCAACATCCAAATTGGGAGACTTGAACATGCTTATATTTTATGTAATGCAAATATAAACTTGTAACGCTGAATTGATTAAATTCTTCGTTAAAAGTGAAGATCATTCGACATTTAGGGTATTCAGAAACTCTGATAAATTGACGAAGCAATAAACAAAAAAAAAACAAAAAATAAATAAAAAACATATACATTTTATTTAACATATATTTCCAAATTTGACATCAGTTTCTTTACATTTTACGTGAAATTCTCTTGTCAATACTTATCAAACACTTTATTTAGACATTGAAAAAACGGGCCTTAATAAATAAAAATAGTTTTTATCTCTTTATTTAGACTTAAAATCTGTCTTTAAATCACTAAAATGGTCACTTATCATATAACACAAATATCAGAGCTTCTGAGTACCCTAATTACATTTATTTAAGTTGATGCTGCAGATTTAACAGTTAAAAGTCCAAGTCATTTTTATTTTACGTATTTTGTCGAGGTATATTATCATGCTTTCCATGCTTATCTTTCAAAAAAAAAACCTAGATACATTGGCGTGATTACATACTGTGTAACTTTATGAAGACATTTACGAACTTTGAGTCGCTTGTTAAATGTAAAAGTTTGGACTTTAGAGATAATAATTATATTATTTGGGGTATATTTCGCTAAGCACTTACTAAGCACATTCTAAATAACAATTATATAGGATTTTCTACGGGTAACGAAATGTGTAATTAAATTAATAAAATACCCAGAGCGTTGGTGTAAAACCAACCGTTCTAGTTTTACATTTCTATTGTAGTGCTGCCCATTGCAATTTGTTGTTTGTAGGCAGATCCCATAAAGTATATATATATATATTTTTATCAGCATCAGCCTGTAGAACATCTAGATCTCAGACACTTTAATAGCTACAGACACCAAACTTGGTATCTAGGTTTCTCTATATTGCAAGCAGATTATTTTTGTTTTAGAATTTGGCAACGCCCCCCTAACACTACCAAAATCATAAATAAAAATTTCAAATCTAAATTATATGGAATATGTAGATAAAGCCAATCATGTCCTTGATGTTTGCAAAACATTTCATAGCGAATGGATAAGGAACAGCAAAGATTTTAGCCAACCAAAATATTTCTTTATAGGGCCTACCTCAACAGAAATCACAATTTGAAAGTTTGAATTTCAATAGGCTCGATTTTGAAATGTTAATTAAAAGATGACTCGCAGTACTTTTAATATACGTGTAACTGCGTAACTGTGCCCTAATGTACTGAGTCCGGGAAATTAGCAGTAGCATTAGCATCTAGGTTCTAGTCCCATGAGCTTTATTTTCTAAATTTTTTTTTATTGTTAATTACATTAATTCAATATTTAAATATTTTTAATAAACTTTTGAAGTTTATTTTGAATTTTTAGTAAATTACAAAATAAGGACGCTTGTGCACATCTGTGTAAGTAAGTGTGTACAGTTTGTTCATACAATCAAGAGTAATCGTAACGTCATGCTAATTGACTACTAAGTTTTACATTGATTCGTTAGTTTTTATCCTTAATGTCCAGAAAATACGCTTTTGTTGCGTATCGATTTGTTTTGCCATTGGCGCTGAGAACTAAATCGTCGACGATTAAAGCACCTCCGTGCAATTGCTTGTACTTTGCTTCAGTGTGACTTTCCACATAGTCCACTATATCCTGAGCCGTTATTTGAGAGCCGACTTTCTTGACCACAGCGGCGGCTGCCTCGTCGCCGTTGTATTGATTCCAGACGCCAAAGACACAGACCTCGGCAACTTCAGGCATCTTCGAAATAATTTCCTCGACATCGCTGGGGTAGTACATGATGTTCTGGTACTTGAGCATATCCTTTTTACGATCAACTATGAAGAGGAAACCATCATCGTCCATGTATCCCAAGTCACCAGTGTGAAACCACAGATCAGAGTCGCGTATTTTCTGCGATTCCTCAGGGTTTTCATAATATCCTGCCCAGTATTGACCACTGTAAACACAAAGCTCTCCCACCTCGTTTGGTCCTAGGCTCTCGAGTTCTTCGTTAAGTATCTTTAGCTTAAAGCCCTCAGCCAATCGACCAACCGAATTAGGTTTCTCATCAAAGTTCCAGTTCATAGAAACCATAGATCCCGCTTCCGTAAATCCGTACGCCATGTACATGCAATTGGATCTAAGACTTCTCCTAATACGATGTTGAACTTCAACGGAGCATCGACCTCCTCCGTATATATAAGTATGGATACTGCTTAAATTGGCATGCCCGAATTCCTTACAGTAGGCCATCATCGCCATGTGAGAAGGAGCCTGAATGATCCATGTGATTTTATACTGTTCAATGACCCGTAACAGACGCACTGGATCAAACGGATTATCGGCGATTACCCTGGTGGTGCTAAACACACCCGATGAAACCGTTGTCAGTAGTCCTGTCACCCAATCCAGCGTGCTGTGTGTATACTGAACGTCATCGACTGTCAAATGGCTGTAAGGATATTTTTGTAAACTGTGAGAACTGTATATACTAATTTAGTTAACTTACTAGCTGGTATTCAAGATCTTGCGACTGTTTGTAATGGTCACGGCCTTGGGCGTTCCAGTTGTGCCCGAGGAACAGAGAATGGCCAGAGTCTGATCAACGCCTTGTTCCAGGCGGTACGGCTTAAACTCAGCTTCGACAGGAGTGGCCAGCACTTCGTCAATACTTATGGAGTCCTTGTGGTGATTCCGCATTGTGACGATCATGACATTTAAATTGGCAGTCGCTGATTTGACTTTGTCGTATTCATCACCATCACAGAAAATGAGACGTGGCTTCGTAATATTGAAGAGCTTCTCGGTGGTTGACTCCTCGTAGCTTATGTTGAGAGAGTGGAAGGCGATGCCGTTGAAGAAGCAGGCGTAGACCACGGCGAATATATGCGTCGTGTTTCTCGCCATTATGCCCACGATATCCGACTGGACCATGCCCAATCTCCTCATGAAGCTCGCCACCCGCATCGAGTTCATATGAAGCTCCCCGCGGGTTAATACGGTGTTTTCAGTGGCTGAAATCTGTAGGGATTCAATCTGGTCAGTCTGATGGGTACTATTGTGGATTTCTTACTTGAGCTGTGAGTTTCGGGTGACGCTGCATCTCTCGGAAAATAATCTCGCCAATAGATTGATCCGATGAGAAGTATTCCCGATCTGGCATGCCGCTCCAAACCTTTTCTTCCGCATCGTAGGTGTATTCCGGCTTGAACCCCATTCTGAATGCAACCAGTTACTTTTATCAAGTGCTGAATCGCAATCAATTCCGCTGGCTTTTATACTCTTAACGTAACGTACTTACGAACCTCAGATAACGTACAAATACATTGTGTACTCTCCGCTTTTTTTCTTTAGTTACAAGCTTGTTTATATAAAAAATTAATCTCAGAGAGAATACAATTTTGCATGCAATTCACATTGAGTTTCTAGTGAGTCTCCAATATTAAAACGTGTTGGGGGGTGAAGGTGTCTCACGTGATTGCAAATTGAGTAGATTATATAATGTGCATTTGTTTATATTAATAACAAAAACACATTCAGTACAAGCTTATGATCAAATTAATGGCATAAGAGATAATCAAACGCTTTCCTTTAGATTCGCAACATATGTAAGTCGTTAATGAATTTATTCCATCCATTTAACTGTCAGTTGACGTACATAAATATCACTTGACCGTATTGAGATGTTCATAATTAAACTTATTCGAAAATGATATAATAATCAATCAATTGTTTGTTAAGTAGTTGTAATCAAACTTTGAGCTGACGAAATTCTTCTTTGCCCTTGAAGATTATCTGATATCGTGTTTATTTTAGTTAATGGTCCAGATTTAAAAGTTAAATGTCCAAGTCATTTGTTTTCTGCCAAGGTATATTATCATTACAAACAGTGCAAAATTTCCATGCTTATCTATCAAGAAGAAGCTTTTTCTACAGACATTGGACTGATTACATGATATGTAACTTTTTGGGGACATTCACGAGTTTTCTGATGAGATAACTTGGTGAACTTTGCATTGCTTGTGAAAAGTAAAAGTTCTGACTTTAGAGATTAGAACTAGGTTTATTTAGACAGATTGCGCAGTTATATTAACTCACAATAACAACCAAGTGTCTGGGGGCATGGAGTGTAATAAATTGTAGGGAAAGTCCTTATGAATCAGGTGTGTCCCGTTGTTTAGTCGCCTTTAGGAAGTTGGCCTTTACGGCTTGTCGATTAACCTTGCCATTGGCGCTTTTTGCCAAATGGGGCACGATCTGAGCGCCTCCATGCAGCTGCTTGTAGTTGACGCTCATGTGCTGGGACACAAAGTCCAGGACTTGAGGAGCATCCAGTTGACTTCCTGGCTTGGGGACCACGGAGGCAGCTGCGGCGTCGCCTTCGGTCTCGTTCCAAATGCCAAAGACACAAACTTCGGCCACTTGGGGCATTTGGGCGATCACTTCCTCGACCTCGTGCGGATAGTACATCATGCCCAGATATTTGAGCATATCCTTTTTGCGCTCTACGATGTGCAGATAGTTGTCCTCATCGAAGTAGCCCAGATCGCCGGTGTGGAACCAACCCTCCGAGTCCTGCATCTCCTTTGTCGCTTTGTCATTTCCATAGTAGCCACTCCAGTGCTGTCCATTGTGGCAGTAGAGCTCTCCCAGCTCGTTGGGTCCCAAGGACTTACCGGTGTCGCCAACCACTCGCATGCGAACGTTGGCCATGAGACGACCCACCGACTTGGGCTTTGTGTGGGTGCTGTAGTTACAGGAGATGCAGGCGCCCAGCTCCGTCATGCCATAGGCGTTCCGAAGGATTCCCACTCCCTGCAGATAGGACTGCATCTTCTGCAGGGTTGCCACCAAGGTGTGTCCTCCGGCAAACAGAAGATGCCGCAGACTGCGCAGCTGCTTGGCATCAACGGTCGGGCAACTGGCCAGCATGGCAATGTGGGAGGCGGCCAACACGGCCCAGCTGATGCTCTGCTGTTCACAAATTGTCAAGAAGTGGGCGGGACTGAAGGTTTCCCTGGAAATGAGACGCACAGTGCCGTAGACACCCGCGGTCACGAGAGTGATCAGACCCGTCAGCCAATCCAGCGTGCTGGGAGCATATTGCACGTCATCCGGACTGAGATAGCTGATGAATATTAGATGAAAGTGACTGAATTGAATTGAATAGAGTAACTAGCAGTGTCCTACCTGTGAGCTTCAAATATCTTACGACTATTGGAAATGGTAACTGCCTTTGGCGTGCCCGTCGTGCCAGAGGAGCAGAGTATGGCCAATGTCCGATCTCTGCCCCTCTCAAAGCTTTCGGGCTTGTAATCGTCTTCCAACGTTGTTGTCTGTAGTATGTCAAGTATGCTTGTAACCCCTGTGATACTTCCATTAATTGTCAAAATCTTTGATCCCAGTGTCCTGGCTATATTCGACATCTTATCGTAGTCCTGAGCATCACAACAAATAACTCTTGGCTTGGTAATGCCAAAGAGATTGCATGTCGTCTGTTCCTCCACGTTGGGGTTAATGGCATGAAAAGGAGTTCCATTGAACATACAGCCATAGGCCAAGGCGGCCAGATGAGTCGTATTCCTTGCCAGGATACCCACAATATGTGACTCCTGGCTGAATCCCTGTTGTCGCAGATAAATGCTTACCCTGACTGCATTCTGGAGCACCTGGGAACGGGTCAAGCGTGTGTTCTCGCCATGCGAAATCTGAAAGATTCGCTGGGGTTCACATTGAAGCTGCCTGAAGATGATCTGACCAATAGTCAGGTCATCGTTGTAGAAACTCTGCTCACTGGCGCCCGACCAGATCTTATGCTCGGGATCGTAGCTTGTCGTCGGGTTTCCATTCAAGTCCAACATTCTGCTGCATCTGGTGCATCTCGTTGGCGGTCAAGTTCTATTTAAAGGTCAGCTAAATTGCAACTACTTCCCGCTGCTCTTGACGTGATAAATGCAATGCAAGCCGATGCATGAGACACGCGATCGTGCCCCTGATTATCGATACTATCTATGGGTTTACCGAAAATTAGTGGGCAATTTGTAAGGCCAAAGTGTCTGCTAATTTTCAAACCCTCCCCCGTTTTACTGTTACTATTTTCATTCGGTGTTGCATGACGCAGCATTTTCGGTGTGAGCGTCGCTAAATATTTACCGTGCAAATATAGAGTAATCTGTGTACAAGGGCGTCGGCAACTTCTCAATGAAAGGGGGGGCCAAAACATTTTTTCACGTTTCCACATTTATTACCCTAGCTTACATCCATTTCGCTTCTCATGTCTAAGTGCACTTTTCTTATGGACCTTGGCCCCTAAACACGAAAATCGCACAACATTTTTTTCATGGAAGCGTTCTCGAAATATTAACTTTTTTCCGAATTTTCGAAGCTTTTCGGACATTTTAGAGTATACCACGAGATCTAATTAGCCGATGTGATCAAAATAAGTATTATTTAAGTATTATCTAAGCAATTATTAGCAATCGATGTAGCAGGGCAACAGAAAAATTGCCACAAAATCTTCGCAGCCTAAAAACCTACTGTGGTTGATTTTCGGAAGCTTAATATGTTAAAGTTATGAATGTAGGGGGGGTCAACGGCTCCCCCAGCCCCCCTGCCGACGCCCTTGTTAGTCAGTTATTCAAACTTTAATGAGACTGCATACAATAGCTGATTGCTATGCATGCGGGCACTGCTTGCTGCGCGTGTCAATTAAGCAGTCTCTTCGTTAACTTACATTTAATGTTAGTGGTCAAGTATCCATGTCAGCACGCTTGCAATAGTTGTCTGCTATATACGCATAAGCTGCTTGCTAGGCTTTTGCCAAGTAAGCAGTTGTTTTCTGTTAACGAAGCTGTTATTACCCTGCATTTCTTGGCCATGCTTGGTTAATTAACATTTATCTGTTAATATGCTTAACAGAAAATCTGCTTAACAGCGAAACTGGAGCGAACTTAACATTTTTTTGTGCGCGCAAATTTTGAAATGGAAAAACGTGAAATTTTCTAAAATTAATTTAAAAAAGCTGAGAATTAATAAGTAAGCAATAGCCGAACACCGAGTAAAAAATATGTCCGCGCGAAAGCGAAATCGAAGCGTAACGGTCACATCTGTTGTTTTTAATTCGCGTATTAAAATAAACAAAATATTTTATTTCAAATTAAAGCTTAATATTTTAATTTTTTACTTTTGGGTACTCATTTCAGCCCCATTAGCATGTGAAGTACCCATGTAAGTACCCTTTTCATGGGTCCCCATGTAAGTACCCTTTTCATGGGGACCCATATCACTAATTCGCGGTAAACTATAAGGTGGCGATTGATCCTTTTTGCCGACATTTCATACAAAAAACGAAATGATGAAACGCATTGCTAAGGGTTAGCAAAGTAAGTAGAGGTGGTTTCCTAGTAAGTAGTTATTTCACCAGTTACGAACTAGTGCCCAGTACTAGAGGGTAATGTTACAGTTGTCCCCATCTTTTAAATAAGAAATTCGGTTTTTAAAAAATTACATTTTAGGTTTGGGTTTTTTATTTAAACATGCCATGTTGAGTATCTTTCTTATTTTTCGTTCTTTTCGCTTTGTTTTGTTTCGGTTTCAATTATAAACATTTCACAAACATTTTTACTCTGGGGTTTTACACATTTGATTTTTGTTCGGGTTTTTTTTTTCTTTTGTTTTGGGTGATGGCGATACAACAATTATCTCAACTATTTTGTATATTTGTTTTACTAAATCTCACTTATGCATAAAAATGTTTGCCTTTTTGTTATTTTCGAGTTGTTTTTAGTTGGCGTTATCTTTGGATTTGTTTTCCCAATGGGTTGCACTACAGCAAATTGTTCTCTTTGTGTAAGTTTCACATTTTAACGCATTTTATTTTGTGATGACTTAATTTGTTTTCAGCTAATTTTATAATTATTTTGTCGGTTGTGTGAGTATGTGGATGTGGTGTGTGGGTGTGTGAGTCCACTTAACTCTATAAAGTAAGGGGATTTGCGGTGTTTGGTGATCTTTATATACATTTCAATACGTGTTCTCTAGAAGAAATGATAATAAAAGTTTTGATTGTTGGGAATGAGCAGAATTGAGGCCCCCTTTTAGCTTGACGATATGTGTTATGATTTATAAATTGATTTTCCCATTTTTATCTATTTACTTGAGTTTTTCTTTCGTCGTCTCAATTTGTGCAAGTGAAATTTTCCTTAGAATAAATTTATTGTGTCTGAAACGCTATGTGTGAGAGTGTGTGAGTAAATAGTGGTTGTAAGTGAGTGTAAGTGAGTGTGAATGCAAAATGGATTAGGGTTTGGTGTTGACATTTAGTAGATAGTATTAATATTAGTAATGCTTTGACTATTCTATCTGAACGCGTTATGTAACACCCATGTGTTGTTGTTGTTGTTGCAGTGTCTTAAACTAACTACACATATGTTAACTTATGTGCTACATTTTCACGTTTAATGTTAAATTTTTAATTTTAAATTTCTGTTAGTTCATTTACTCAAAACTTGTAAGTCTTTTTGGAACGCATCTAGAAGTTGTGCACTTTTTATACCTAATTACCGTATGAGATACGTATGACATTTATATATATATATTTCATGTTTCATTTATAAACTATTTACAATGAAAACGTTTTTTGGACTGACGCTGCTAAACAACTTTCTGCCTAAATGATAATTGACCAAATTGATGAACGAACGGCAACTGAAGGCAGCACACAACCTATGCCAAGTATTGATCTAGTTCTAAGATATTCTGTAATGAACTGAGCAATGGGCCAACTTAGTGACAGTACCGCTAATCGCTGCTTCCTTCATTTACTTCTGCTTCTTTCATTTTTATTTATGATGTCCTAAGCTACTTGTTTTGTTTTTTCTTTTCTTGTAGTGTTCCATTTGGTAGATACGTAGATACGTTTACAATCAACATTAATTAACACATATCAAACAACATACCCAACATTTGACAGCTACGAGGCCTTCATTGATCATTGATCGCCCAGACTGATCTGCTACTTATTTGCTCACATTTAAAACCCTGTATGTTCAATAGCTATAGCTTTATACAATACAACTAGTTTTGCGCCCAATTTCTATGTATATACTTACGAGTATACACTCGTATTTATCATTTAGTTGTTTTTTTTGGCTTGGCACGAATTTTACAACATTTATTTCCTTTCCATTTGAGGTTTTCTTATTGACAATAATTATGTGGGTGCGTGTTATCATTGATTTTGATTTGTTTTTCTTTTTGTTTAATCGGTATATTTATCTTACCTTTATTATTTTTGTATTTTGTAAATTAAAGCGAAAAGATGAGTTAAAGCATATTATTGAATAATATTGAATAAATTGGATAAAGTATAAAAAGTAGAAACAAGCTGAAGTTGAACAAAATTATTATTAAAGGTATAACTACGAAATAATGGTTGCATTTTTCATTGTTATTTTAAGAATTATTAGTTTTGTTTTGTTTGGTTTTAGTTAATTGTTTTACTGCGATTTTGCTATGTAGAATTCAGTTGTTAGTTTTTGATCAATACCGAGAGTCGAGTACGGTATATGCTTAGATATGAATTTGGCGTTTTTATTACGAGTAAAAAGTCGAAAACGGCTAAAAAGGTATTTCGAGCTGTATTTCGAGTAATGGGGTTGGCAGGGCAGACAATCAACTCTTGTTAACTGCAGGACTCACTCCTCATACATAAAGGCACTTAATAACAAAAGCATTTAAGGATTCAACTAATTGTTATGGCTGTGATTCACTGCTTTTCATTATTATTACTATTCAGTTGTGGATTAGTGAATGATATTCTATTATTATTTGTATTGTCTGTTAATTGGTTTTAGGTTTTTTTTGTTCATTATTATAAAACTACAAGTACTTAAAGAAAACAACTATATAAGTAGCTTGGCCGTGACATGAGAAGCACAAGTATAAAACTTTATATCAATTTATTTATAGTTTCAACTTGACTTGCTTCTTATGCCACGATGCCATAAATAATTCAATATGTGATTATTCTATTTAAGCATATTTATATGTATTACTTAAATGAAATAAAGTAAAGTAAAATTTTAAACGAATGGTCGCAATGGTTTTATTTTCCGTACAATACTCAATAAAATGTATCTAATAACTACATGAATTAAATTTGCCACTAATTGAATTTACTAAAATTGAAAACAAGCATAAAATATTACACTAGGCATGTCAATAGGAAAAACTTGCAATACCCACCAGTTCAGATAAATAATTAATTAGATTTTCTTTGCCTTAACCGAATCGTAACATTTTCAAATATATTATTATTTTAAATAAAACAAGCAGAAAGAAGAGCTATCTTCAGCGCCTCGAAGCCTGCATACCCTTGCAAAAGTACTTTAAATTAGAATTTCACTAATTCAGATCAGGTCTGATTAGAGTTTCAATCTTGCATCCAATAAATTTCTTTAATCAAATCAATACACCTCTGCAAGGGTATAAAAAGTAGAAAACTCGCTTTGTCGTGTGCTGTGTGTACTTTAAATGTGAATTTAATCAACAAAACATCAAAACATGTTCTGTTTAGTTTTATTTTTATATCGATTGTGAACATATTTGAATTTGCCTAGGATTTATTAGTTTGTAGTTGTTCTTGTTGCTGTTGTTGTTGTTGCTTAATTAGTACGACTAAACTTAAATTTATCTACACCCTTTCCTTTGTCATTTTAGAATTCGAATTGTATATAAACTAGTTTGGCTTAAAACTTATTGTATGACATATTTACAAACGTCGTATTGTATATGCGACTTTTTTACAACTAACTTATCAAATTTTAAGTACAAATTAATACTAATTTGCTTTGGAAATTTAACTAATATGAACAAAACGTTGTCTTGATTAAATACTAAAATAATTAATTTAATTTTTATTAATATTATAACAAGTTGGAGAATTTAAAACAAATCGAACGAGCAAGCGTTTTCGAATCGCTGTTAAATCGCCTTGATAATAGTTACTAGCATTTTAAAATACAGCATTTTTCTTTGTGTTATGCTTCATTTTTGTTGTTGTTATCTACTATGCAGTCATTCTTGATCAATTTAACTTACAGTTAGTTAATATCTGTTTTCATTGTTTTTCATTTGTTTAGTTATTAACCAATTTTGTATAGTGCAAATGCCTTGACGCCTTGTAGCCCCGTTTCGTTTGATCAAGCAAAGCGTTAACTGCATCAATATACAAAATACATACTCGCATTGTATATATGTATATGTATATGCATTGTGTCTGCTAACGCATGTTGTTAATTTCATGTTGGATTCTACATAGCCTTTGGTTATCGTTATCAGAGACGCGCTTTAGAAGGTCCTTTTTGGAGTCAAATGAATGGAATCAAAAATCATATGCGTAAATCAAGCCAAGAAATCGAATCGGAAATCGGAAACACAATTTTCAAATCAAGATCAAAGTCGGAAATGAAAGTAGAAATGAAAGAGAATAGGTTAGTACATTCTTTGGTGTCGTAGTGCCAACGTATTCTATATATAATATATATATATAAATTAATTTGTAAATAGGTAACGGCATTTACTCATCATCCTCCTCCCTGAAGAGATATGTGCTCCAGTAGACCAGATTGAAGAGCGCAAAGACCAGCGGGAAGGTGATCCGAGATATAACATCGATTCTCTTCGATCTAGAACATTGTCTTGGATAAATATCAACAAGTACGAAACACATTAATTGATCATCTAGAGATTGGCTTTTTGATTTGTGATTTGCTTTGTTTTTTGTCTGTGTGGCCTTTTAACATTTTTACTTTGGTTTTCTTTTCTTTTTGTTTGTTTTAAATTAAACGGATATCAGCTATGTGCAAGAAACTCAAAAAAAAGTGAAATTTATGGATTGAAATTCTACAAAGAACAAAGGCAAGTTGGTTAACCAAAGGATAGTATGGACTTGGGATGCGATTCGGAACTAAAAGGATTGTCATTTATCAAAAACTACAACGGAAAAACTGTTTAAAACAAACAAATCAACAGAAAGCAAAGTACATAAAAGAACCTTTCACTGTTTAGTTTAAACTGTTGCAACATTTATTTTAACCAATTCTCAAATATACTTCTTTCCCTCATATCTAAAGGTTAACTGCCTTGTTTCAGTTTGCATTTTCAATTTAGTTTATTACATATTTAAAGACATTTAATCAAGTCGCTCTATTTTTGCTTTTTTAATTACTTTGATAGAAGGACACATTAATGGTCGATTTAAAAAAAAAAACATTTAAAACAATGAACTGTTTGTTGTATTTAGTAAAATTTTAAATAGACTTTAAGGTAGAAAAATGTATATTTGAGTTTTGTGAAAGTATTTTGTTTTGAATTTGTTGCACAGTGGAAATAGCAGAAAGCATTAATTAAATGAAATGTTTAACGTTTACTTGACTGGACATTCGGGCCAGATGCAAATCATTTGGCAAGCATTTGAAACAAAAGAGACGGCGAGCAAAAACGATGGCAAGCAGCAAAGCAGAGGCAACTGATTAAGGTTGTCTTTAATAGTAACAAGTACAAATACGTGTACGAGTAAGAGATCCAATTAAAAGGATTTCAATTACTGTTTGTTAGTTAGTGGCAAAAAGTCAACAAGAGTTTAGTTTAGATATAGATAGAGAGAGAGAGACAGAGATATACATATTCACAACATCAAAAAGGAAATCCATCAACTACTACAATTAACAACTAAATTGAATACTAAGTGTGCCAAATAGTGTGGCACTGTTTGTTACCTGGTGGGGAACTTGGACAGCCAAGTCTTACAGCAGCTTGGACGTTTCGGTGCCTGCATATGCACCTCGCATTGTCGCAGCTTCTCCAGGGCCAGCGGATCGCCGGGATGGCGCACCAGCGGTTTCTGGAGACCGCCGCCACGTGAATATTGCGATGCCGTTTGAGATGGAATTTTGATTGTAGTTGATGCAATGAGGGGTAGAGGGGCAGATAACAATCGCACCACGGCACGATTACAAAATGGCGGTGGCGATGACGATGACGATGGCAATGGAAAATGGCGATGGCAATGGCAATGGCGATGGAAATGGCAATGGCATGTGCGTAATTTCATTTAATTTCGTTGAAATTTTTCATTTAATTCCGGTCGGTTGAATCGATGGTTGGTTGAGTGCCAGCAGCAGCGATGTTTTTGGTTGATGGTTTTCGAGTTTGAGTTCGAGTTGAATGTTGAATGTTGGTTGTTGGATGTGTATCAGGTTGAGATTGAGTTGGTTTATATGTGGTTTGATTTTGGTTAGTTTTTTGTGGTTTTGCACGTTTGAAAAAAAGTTATTCGATTTTACGTTTGTTTTTGTTCAACGTGTGTGTACGTGTGTGTGTTCATTTGTGTGTGTGTATTTTTTTTTTTGATTTAATAAAAAGAGGCAAATATAAAAGGAAATAGTTGTTTTAATAGTTTTATCATAAACATTTTGCAATAGCCAATTTGAGTTGGTAATAAAAAAAGAAAAGCGTTTGTTTTTTATGACTATTGACGTCGGATACTCAAGATTCGTTAAAGTGTTAAGAATTCTATAAATATCTTCTTTATAACTATATTTTCTGTTCAACTAGCAAAAACTTTGGCTTCAGTCTTTTTCTTTTGTAATATCTATATATCTTATTGCTTTTCAAATATTTATATGACTATACTATATTAAAAATCATATATCAATTTGATAAACTTTGACTTGTGATCTATCAGTTATTATAAATTTAATTGAATAGCTTATGACATATCTGCTCAACGGAAAGTCTAAACGATAATCAATGGATAATAGTTAGTTAGTAATAGATAATGACAGAATCCCTTTTTAAATATGAAGTCTAACCTTTGTCTTAAAACTTTATGTTATAATTTGCTCAAGTATTTTATCTAATCATAGTCTTCTACTCTCCCGAAAATAGTTGGATCTGTTGGATTGGAAAGTGTTAAAATATTTTGATAAGTACCATTGCAAATGTTGCATTGCTATCTGTATCGAGCAGATCTGAAGCGGCATCTAAACTGGCCTGCTCCAAATCGCGACGTTTCTTTTTCATATTCTCCTTATGCATGTCTGCGGCCCGATCCGTATATGTTGCATGTGGTAGAAGATGTTTTGACAAGAATTTATTTGTTCCACGAAAATTTGGATAGTCGATAGACAAGACATTGCAATTGTTTTGATTTGTTTTTGATGTAATTTACATTAATTAAGTTGAATTTGTTTTCAGATTTGTTTAGTTAGGATGCATAGCACATATTTATACAGTTACACAGTTAGATAGCGACAGAGACAGCGAGTGAGAGAAAGAAAGAGAGACAGAGATAGATAGTCACACATACAGAAACATTAAACCGTTTAAAGTGTTTTTCAAATTAAACATAAATTTTTAATCGAGTGCATGAGTTTTTGTTAGAGTTTCAAATAAAAAATTGTTATGTGTTAAACACAGAAATTTAACAAATGTTCATTTTATGTACAAGCATAGACATCGGCAAAGAAAATAGAAAATATAATAATAAATTAAACCAAATGGAAAATTTGTCGATATATTTGTTGAATCATTGGTCCAATTTGTTATTTTGTTTTTGTTGATTTTGTATTTTTTTCAAACGCGTTGTTTAGTTGTTTTGTGGTTTGGTTTGGTTTGGTTGGGTATGCGTATGTGTTTGTTGGAGTGTGAAGTCGATGAGTGTGAGGGCACAATGAAATAAGAGAGTAAAACGAAATAAATAACATGGATTAGTATAAATATATACGTAGAAATCATTTCAGAGATACAATATTTATCAGGCGTGTTCCAACAATCGCTAACAACTCAAAAGCAACACAAAAGCAATTGTCGGTGGTCCTAAATCTCTTCTCAATTGCTTTAAATGTCGTAGTTTTTTGTTACAATTGACAAAATTTAAATTGTATTCAAATTGCATTGCATTTAATTGCATTTAAAGTAAAAAAATTATATTTTTAAATTAGCTTTTGTCAATTGTAAACAACTTGATGCTGATTTGGCAGCCGATTGTTGTGACTACGCAAATATGACGTATAAATTGAGTCTATAAAATTTCAGGAGCACCGACATTTTGCTCGGTTGTTTTCAAAAGCAATTGTGATTGAAATCCGTAGAGGTTTGTGGAACACACCTGTATAGGAATGAAAACGGAAATTAAAGAGAAATGATAGATAAATAAATGCTACTAGCTACAGCTAAAATCGTTGGGCTTTATCGTAATCGTATTACTAAAAATTGGTTAGTATTAGTTAGACCAAAAATCATCTTGTATTTTGCCCAAAAATTGTGTGCCACGCCGAAGGTGTAGAATAGCTCGCCTAGCTGAGTGTGTGTGTATCTGTATCTTTATCCTTTGTCAGTGAGTGAGTGATTTTCTTTTTTCTTTTTCTTTATCTTTTTTTTTTTTTTTTGTGTGTATAGCTGTTTGTGTGACAGTCCGTTTATTTAGTTCATTTATTGTAGTTATCAGTCGTCGTATACAAATACGTTACGTTAGGTACATAGTATATACACAGAATACGTTACAAACACGCACGGATTTATCGTTGATATCGATACAAAATTAAGTATGTTTAAAAAAAAGGTAAAAACAGTAGTAAAAATAGATAAACACCATCGATTAATACATTTATAAGTTGTTAAGAAGCATATCAAATCTCAATTACTAGCTTTATTCGAACCTGAGCGGGAGGCATAGTTCACCAGAGCAAATTCGAGTAGTGCCCCAAAGACAAACGTCAAACAGACGCCGGTCCATACATCAATTGCCTTTGTATAGGAAACTGGAGGCAGTGAGGCATTAATGCCCGATGTTTGGGTGGCCATTGTGAGCAATGTGGTAACACCTGAAATTATTCGTTTCCATTATGTAATTATCAACTGACAATATACAATTCATATCACTTAATTAACTAATGAGTAAGAGGAAATTATTATTATTTAAATTATGTTTTGCGGGATGTATCCGAAAGTTACCACAAAATCACGTCTCCTAAGAGATAGTTGATAGTTCGGCCGAGTTTTGTTGATGTGTTTGGAAGCTGGAAGTTGGAGCCATATTTAGTAGCACTTACCTAACGATACCCGCGCTGGCACTGCGCCTTGATCCAGCCAGAATGATACCCATGAGACAATGACCAACATACAGCATGGTATATAAATTTGTATTAAGTAATATGAGAATTCTCGCTTGAATAGTAGATCGACTTTGAGGCAACTGTATTCACCTATGAGTATACAAGGTATATAAATTGTGTCAAACTCAAAATGAACGGGAGGATATGTACTCGAAAGAGGCGTTTTTTATAAATTTGTATCAATTTTATCAATTCACACATTCACGCACACACACATATGCATATATACATAGAGCTTGTTTTAGAAAAATTAGTTACACACTGGGGAGCACACACACATTTCCAATATTATAATAAGTACATAAAAAAATTGTCATCCAATAAACAAACAAATAATATTGTTTTTCTTGGTTTTAAAATTTTGGCATGTAAAAAAAACAACGAATAAAAATTATAAATTTTAAATTTTTTCATTTTCATTGTATTTTATGTACAGGAAAAGGGTTTGGCTTCAAATAATATTATGCATAGAGTAAGGAGAAAGGGTTGGGGTGAGGTGTAGAAGAGAATGTATTTACACAAAATAAAAGTAAAAGAAAATAACAGAAAGACAGATAGAGACAGATTGAGAGACAGAGAGACATTTAGAATGAGAGTTCAAAATTATAAAATGGCATCATAGGCAAAATGGATCAACATCAATTCAATTTTTCTGACTTTTGCAACAAAATTCTTAACGGAAATGAAGTTCGTAGGCTTTGTGTGCTATTGTTGTTGTTGTTGTTGTTATAGCTGTACTCGTTGTTGTTGCTGTTTTTGTTGTTGTTGTTGCTCCTGTTGCTGTGTGTACCAGCTTCCGCTGTATACGCCCCCACATGATTGCCCACGCCCCCTGCTTGTGCTTCATTTCCGTTAATTTGTTGGCAGTGCGTTCCATACTCTTCAAGACAAAGTTGTTTATTATTTTACATTCTCATATTTTCAATTTCATTTTCGTTTTCATTTGATATATTCATTCAGTTTGCTCATTAAATTTCTGCTCCTTTCATGTTTGCATTTAGCTGCTGCGTGTGGTTTATTTGCCTGGCTTTCTGTTCCTCCTCTTACTGGGTACTGGGTACTTGGTACTGGATATTTATTACATCCTTTTCATATATCGTGGTCATTTTGGGCTGGGTATGTACTCATTTCCCATATTCGTATAGCATTTTATGACTTTAGTTTATCGTATTTACTCTAAAGTATCGCCCAGTTTCTCCATTAATCGCTCATAGAAGATATAAAATTAATACAATTTTTGTGAGCATCTAAGTTCAAGGCGAACTAAATGCAACAACTACGCAACGACTAAAAGGGTCAAAAGTATGTTTATAATAATATATCTTTAAATGACTTGAATTTGTTATTTGAATATTGAAGGGAATATGACAACAGGCTCATGCAACTGCTTAATGCTGGGATGAGCTAAGCAAGTGGATTTAATGAATGATACACATATCGGTTGACTGATTGTTTATGAGCCCTATTTTAGGTGGAACTTTGATGATTTGGTGGTAGCTACGATTTCAGGGAAACTCAGGGAAATTTTGGTTAAGGACTAGATAATAAATCTGATTTTCTGTTCGCTTTTAGTTCATATATCAATTTGAACAGGTTTAAGTAACAAAAGTTAATTGGGTTAATAGCCAAACTATAGCATAAGTCCCTTCTAAGAGATATTTCAAGCATCTGAAGCCAAACACAAATCGGCAGCATCTCTGACTATAAATTATCCACCTAAGATGCTGACACACAATTTGCCCAAGTTTGTGAAAAACTTTGCGTATTTGCTTGCCTCATTTTGACGCCATCAGCCACAAGTATACATATACATCTATTGATAAAGTATATATACTATATATCAACATCGTCATCATCGTCATCATCATCATTGGAGATGTCCTTTGTGCAAGTTTAAGCAACTACGTCGCAAACAATTTCCTCGATTAATTTACTTTCCGTGCGCCTTTGCCATTTTCTTAGCATTTTCCGTTTCGCATTTGCCTGTCGCAGTCGTCAGCGCAGTCGTCAGCTCAGATAGGTATGTAGTTCTTGGTAGCCAAGGTAAACATTTGCTTAAAGCGCGAACTGATTTCAAAGTGCTCATAAAAACTGAACTCAACTCAACTCGGCACGGTAAGGTAAGGTAAGCTTCACTGTACGAGTATGCCAAACTGCACTAAAATCCTTCTGGGTGGCTGGATGTGATGGCGATGGTGTGCACTGTGGTGACTTTGTGTGTGTGGATGTGTGGATGTGTGGATGGGTGTATGGGAGTGTAAGTGAGAGTGTGTGTGAATTACATCGTAAAAAGTTGGTTTTATGCGATTCGGGTATTGATAACGGCCCAACGCGATGTTCATGTGTAAACGGCATCATTACACGTGTGTGGCAATGTATATGATGGATGATATTTTTACCTGTGTGTGAGTGTGTGTGTTTTGACTATGAAGTGCTTATGGTGCCGTTTATAAAATATATTTCAGCCAAAACTATATTAAAAACGGACTATATATATGATATGTTTGAATGCCGCATGCACCGCCTATCAAATTGTTGTTAAGGGGAATATTTAAAAAAGTCACAAAAAGAATAACAATAAGCAAATAACAAATATCAAATAACAAATAAGAGCAACAAAAGTTTGCTACTAGTATATATATAGTATAATTAGATGAACATTCAAAAAGTTAGTAAAAAATATAGATAGAGATAGATTACATATTGTATATATAGAAAGAAATAGAGAGAGAGCTCAACACAATCAACACAAGTGTGTACACACGCAAAACGTACCCGTGTTGGTTTTACTGTTACAGTAATCAGTCAAAAACTTCTCCAATGTGAAGCGAGGTAGGTGTAAGTTCTTAACCACTTGCACGGGATCACCCTCCTTCCAAAGGAACACCAAATCGTTGGTCGTCCAGCCATCTATAAATATCGATAAATTAATGAAAACTGTTCTATAATCATATAATGGTTTAAGACTTACAGCTTGCCATGCGAAGTGAGCAGATTTGTCTATCCAATGGATACAGTTTGAGATTCATTGGACAGGCCAATGTTAATGAGATACGTATACTATAGAGCACGGAACCATTGGGAAAGATGCGTATATACACATTTGGCATGATGATGTTGTGAAAGTGACCCTCCTTCTCATTGGAGAAGAACAGATCCGGCATCCAGACACGATTAGCCTCCGTCAGTGTGAGATATTTCAAACGCCCTGCAGAGCAAGAAATAGGTTAACTTAGCTACCAACTATTTCCAATAGATATTAGTACGAGTACTCACCCTGTATGTCATCGAACTTGAGGCGTTCATCCGTCCACTGCTCTCGGAATGTCAGCTGGACGCTGTATTCCTGTGATTTGTCATCATTGTGGTTGATGGTTGATGATGGTTGAAGAGAACGCGGAAAGGGAGAGCTCGGTTAGTATGGGAAGACATGAGTTCTTTCATTGTTCAAATTCAAATTGAAATTCAATTTCATCCTCAATTTCAATGCAATTCAATATGAACTACAATGCAAATTTCGCTTTTGTCGAATTATAAGGGAACTTCTCGAGCATTTTTAGACTGTGTTTTTTATTTTTAATATATATATAGTATATATTTTTTGTGGTGGGGCTTATCAATTTGGGTGGCTTGCAAATAGCATTTGCATGGGGGTGAAGGGAAGGATCTTTAGCTTTACAAATAGACTGTTTGTTTGTGGCACGGTATTGATTAGTAAGTTGTAAGTAGAAAAAAGAGAGCGAGCAAGGCATGGCGAGGCTTGTTTATATTTTTTTCGAGTATTGATTGTTAGTATTGAGTAATTTGTCTCATGATTTAAAGCGTTTGCCTTATAAGAATATATTGTATATGTCAGCTAGCTGCCAATTCTCTCTTAATATTTGGTATAGCTTGATGTGTGTAGGGTGTTCGTGTCAGGCATATGGTGCATGCTTATAAGTATCATATTCGATTCAAAATGCAAAATGCAATGATGCTGAGCATGCAACACACCATCGAGCATCATTATTCAATGCATTGTTCAGCATTGCAACGTCTTGCATACAAAATACAAATCAGGCAAGTAAGCAAAAACAGCAACGTGCCAAAAATGAATAAAACGGAACTGGCAAAAGGAAATTGACAGAACAACAACTAGTATTGAATAGCGACAAGCATAGCAGGCATCGAATACAAAATAAACAAATATTTAAATAAGCCTTAAACAGTAACTAGTTAAGAATTTATTATAATTAATATATATCAGTTTTCGAATTTCCTTAAATTTACCTTAAGATACAAATCATGCAAAATATTGCAAAACATTAAATAAACTATTCCAACATTGATTTTGTTGAAGTACATTGAACATTTTTATAATCTCTATATTTTATCTAAAATAATCAAAAGTTAGAATGCCTACAATTTAATATTTGTTATGCAGTTTCATTGAATAATATAATTTAAATGAAAAAAAAAACTGTACCCAGTATGAAATGGAGGTTAAATGATTAGAAACTGCGTTATTTGTAGGACCGACTAGACTTGACTAAAATAAGTCAGTTGATTAAAGTTGGCAGTATGGCATCATCAGTATGCACAAATTTTAATCCCCTCCTTCGATAAATAGTTTATTTTAAAGGTTTAAATTGTATTAAAAAAACAAACTTTAAAAATCTCCACAACATACATGCTTAAGCATCACAATAAATTTCGTATTCATGCTATATACTAGTAGTAAAGTGTATGTTTTAATGAAAGATTGGATATTAAACCATTCAACGGAAAGGAAAATGAAATACGAAAGGAAACTTGTAATTGATTAATTAAATCCTATTAGCCTGACAAGCTTTTGTTTATAAATCCGGAAACTATCTGAGTGTAAACTATGATAGCAGTTTTCCATTTTTTTTCGAGTGATATTGCAAAATGGATATTTTGACCAACATTTATGCAAAAAAGGTAAATGAAATAAATTTTAAAAATTATAACAAATAATTGGTTTTTATATATGGCATGACAAAGAGTATATAAATTGATGCCAGTTTTTATGTGGGAACAGCTGTCGGAGCGGTTTTTATTTAGTATTTTTTGTTATTTGTTGTTGTCATGTGTTCAGGGACATTTGGAATTTGTTATTGTTTTTTTATGATCTTATCCCAACGGATATATGTTCTGACAAATGGGTGACCCATGAACACACACATACGTGTACTAAATAAAATGGTTGTTTACTATTTGTTAGTACTTACAGTTAGACTTGACATTTGCTTTAATAAATATACATAATTGAATTGTATTGAAACTCGTAAATATTTTTCTGTGTGGTAAGCATTTTTTGTTCTAGTTGTTGTTTTTGGATTTTTCATTATTTGTTAAAATATCCCTATCATAATTGTGAATAATAGAATAAGCACGGCAGCTTAAAGACTTGAATTTGAGAATTGATAATTTAATATGAGATGGATGAGGCAAGTTAAACTGAACTAATGAACTTGTGGCTGTCAATGATGTGTTTATTTTTTTTTTTTTGTCCTATCTGACTGAAATTAGAATAGTTTCAGCTGGTTACAAGTTTTTCATAAACTTCATAAAATGAGAACTTACATCTGCTACAATAGACTTTAAATTTAAAACTATCTTAATCTCTTAATATATATTGGGATGATGTTCAAGAGTCTATAGAAACCGGCTTCAAAGTAATAAAAAAATGAACAGAAAGCGAAGTGTATACAATTAAATTGACGGCAAGTTAAAAAAAATTAAATTCAATTTATACATACACTGTAAAATGTACACGTAGTTGCAAATAAAAAAAAAAAAAAAAAAGAAATGTGTATTTCTACACAAATCTCTTACATTTATTGCTTATTTCATCTTTTTTTTTTAAGTTTTATACAAATACAAAGTAAGAACATTGTGTAAATTAATTGAATTTTGAAAAGTTGCAAGACAGTTTTGAGAATGTTAATTTGTAAAAATATTTTTTGAATAATATTTATATGTTTTACACATTTTATTTATGTTTATATTTACTTTGTTTATAACATATTTAATTAATATACATAGATTATTGTCAGAAATATACATATTTGATATGCAATATACATAAGAGTACGTCTTATTTAGTATAGAAAAAAAGCGAAGCTTTTGTGTTAATTTTGTTTTTTTTTTTATATTTATGTACACAATCACACACAGACGCATACTCCCATATACACACGTACAATCACAGACACTCAGATACACATACATGTACAAAGTTTAATTATACATACATGTGTTTATAAATATTAAGAGCAATGAGTTTAAAGCGCTTGGGATTGTACTACTTCGTATTCATATTCATATTCATATTGATATTCATTTTCATATTCGATTAAGGTGATGTTTGTTCCAATTGAGCCGAAACTCACCATTTTGTAATCATCGATTTTTGAAATGGAGCGCAGAAACATGTTGACCTTGACTAGTGTTGCTAAATTTGCTAAAAAATTTTCATATCAGAATCGAGGAGCATTTCAAAAGCTGTTTTTTATTTTTCAAAATTATTATATGTTTCGATCATCGATTTTAACTTATATGATTAACTCTTAACTTAGTCTTAAATTAACGAGTAGCTTATTTTAAGTTGTGACTTTGTTTTTAATTTTATGAATTTCATATGTGCATGAAATATATGTAAACTTTTTTAATCAGAAATATAAAATTAAAAGAAAGTAGTAATAAAAAACAAAATTAAATTGAATTCATAAAAATCTAATTCAAATGCGTACAGAGAAATGTCTGCATGGATCTCATGATGTTGGAATTTCCCGAATAAAGAAAAAAAACAAAACATCTACTTATTTAAACTCTTTCTGAAATGCACGCCACACATTTTCAATTAGTGGGACTTTCAAAAGCTTACAGCTAAAAATATTCTGGTTGCTGTTGGCAGTTAATGTAAATATAATTACTCTTGCTTTGAGTTGTAAAACAGAAAAAAGCTTTGTTAATTGAATTGAATAATGATTATTTTAGACAAAACTGAAGGAATATGGGTTAAATGAAGAGGAGTACAAGGGGGTTACATAATCAACCAACACACGTACAAAGCACACGAAAATTAAATAACACATTTGATCACATATTCAGTTGTTATAGACAATCATTGCTGTGGTTGTTGTTGTTGTTGTTAATAAGTATATGGATTACCATTAATGAAATGAAATGAAATGAAATTATTGAACAAATTGTTAATGATAATTGAAATTTGAAATCAAACAATACAACTGTATGTTAATAAGTATGTCATCATTTAACGTTTAAAATATTCATTTTGGCTATACTGAAATATCTGTCGGCCAGTAGTCATCATCACAATTAGTAATAATTTGATATGAGATAATAAGTTAATTTATGTATATGGGCATAATTAACACTGAGAGAGAGATTTATAATTGATAATTTATTAGAGCGAGATAAACATATTAGAGCGACAGAGACAGTAAGAGAAGGAGAAAGACAGATAGTTACAGAGAGTTATAAATTAAACTATGTAACTTTGGTCAAAATGAAGAGAGTTAGATAGAAAGAGTGAGTGATTGAGAAAGACAGAGTGTTTTAAATGAAAGAGAGATCCAAAAAGACATTTTCTTAATGTTTTGTTCATTTCGCTACAAAACAAAGTTATTATTTTACATTTTTGGTTAGGCAAACGATAAAAAAACTAAAACTAGGTTTCAAATGCAAATTGGAAACTTAAATAATATATATTAGCAAGACCAATTATAATGCTTATTCAATCACTTAGCCAATTACGATCTTAAAAATTATTGATATTTTGAATAATTTGAATAAATAAATTTATTTAGTTTACTTTCAAACGATAAAAGTATTAATGAAAAATTAAAACACATCGATAGTCAAACAATTAAACGCTTGTATTAAATACCAATATCCGATATAGTATATGTATTATCATTAATATTCATATGGTTTTTGTATAGGCAAAGTTGTGTGGTTTTTGTTGGTCAACGGTTGGTCATAGATTAGACATCGATATAACAGCCGATACATAAGTTACTCGTACTACTCATATAGAAACACCCTCGCATAAATCAGACACTAGCACAGAGAGAGAGAGAGAGAGTGATGGAGTCAAAAGGAGAGAGAGGGCGAGAGTTTAAGAGAAAGAGACAGAGATGGGGGCAAGAGAATATTGTGAATATCTTGAAGTTCATTGGCACGCATATGGTTTGAATTGAGTACATACACCCATATACGGTCTAAACTGAGGCTAAGAGTTTCTTGTTTTATCTATTAACTATAAAGTATTTCGTTTTTTCTATTCTTTTTTTATTATTTTTTTTTTGGTAGAGGTTATTGTGGGGTTAGGGTGGAGGTTTATTTGCAGTTTTTGTTGCGCGCACTTACCATGGTTACATCATCGATTTTCGATATACTTCTAACGAATATGTTGACGCGCACAACGGCGGGACCATCTGAAGGATAATATATATAGATAGACCGTTTTGTACAATGTGCATAGTAATAAACAAATTTAACAACTGGCCAACAAAAAAAAGGACTGGCTACAGCATCTTCGGCATCTTCATCTCAACTCGCCCAAAAACTTAGTATATAAAATACTTAAAATGACCAAATGCTACCCAGATACCAGATACTCGTATTTCAGCTACTTGTGAATACTTTTTTCAGTGGCCTCCCATTTCGACTTATGGTTATGCGAATTTTATTATTCTGTAATAAAGCTTTATTTTTTATCTATGGTCTGCTTGCTTATAAGAGTAACAAGTATGCTTTCTTACACAACTAATCTAAGATATCCTTTGGACTTTTCATTTGTAAACCTAAGCTATAGATATGATAATATGTATACGTAAAATGTATCCGTGTTAAGCTAAAGTTGTGTAGTATTATAAGTAGTAGTGAGTTACTAGTTATTACGACTTTTCCATGAGAAAATAATGTAAATTAAAGAGCAAAATCAATAATATGTGTGTGAAAATAAGAAGAGTATGCTGTTTACTTGTGATAATTGATGGACATTTTATTGTTTATATATTTTCGTTTATTTTTTTTAATTATTGACTTTTGCAATTGATTATGCTGTGGTCGAGTGTAGGTCGATTTTATACATTTTATTTGTAATGATTATGGTGCTGCGGGTAAAGTCAAAAGACTGAATTAACACACACACACACATACGCACACACACACACAGAGGAGGAGAAATACACATAAAAAGAGATAATTGTAAATGAAATCATAGCTGGATTATTATTAAAATGGAAATCAAATTATGATTCATAAAAGGGATTGGGAGAGAGAAAGTGGTAGAGAAACACACACACACGCATACGTCGAGAGCGGGAAATAACATTGAGTTTTTTATTTAAAACACGAATTGTTTGCCAAAAGGTGTGCGAAAGAATACTATAACCTGAAACTCACAATAAATGTAAAAACAAAGGGATGACTGTAGAATGTTTTCGTTATAATATTTAATATCGAGTCCATTGCTTAGCTTTGTTTTAAGTACTCTCATGTTGACGTGTTCTTTGAATAAAACGCATGATTTATGTGGATGCTGATCGAGTATCCATCCACCCATTCATGTTCAATCAATTTTATACGAATTACTAATACTCAGATACATATTTATTTGTGAGTGTCTGTCTGTGTGTGTGTGTGCGTGTAAGTGACAGGCACTCTTGCCAGCAAATCAGAAATGATTTGTGCTCCGCTCCCAAAAGTAGGCAACAATTTTGCTTCAACTGCAAAAAACGGTTTTATGCGTGAAATTTCGTTGATATTGATGCTTTATCGATTTGCTGGCACAGCTGCTCAATCCTCTAAAGTTTTTCTGCACTTACTGCAATGTGAGTGTGTGTGTGTGTGAGTGTGTGTGAATGTTTGTGAAAGATAATGTATTACAAATCAAGAGAAAAAGAAAATTGAACTCAAAACACAAACACTGACAGCTAAAATTGCGAGTAGTAATAGTTGATATATGAGTATATATTTAAGTATAAGCGTATAGTAGTATAACTGCTTTTGTCTATATAGAAAGTTGAAACATGTTTCCCAGTAACTGAAAGAAAAAACAGAAGAGTGACTGTGGAAAATGCAACGAACGACCGAATGTCTCTAAAATTTGCGTAAAACCAAACTGAAAGATAATACACAAGAGTTTACAAATACATGTGCCATAAAATTGGCTTTGCTTTCAAAAGGAAACACGAAACAAACAAAAGTCGCAAATTTCAATAGCCATAAAAACAGCAACAAAGTTAGATATGTGGAAATATAGTTATAGAAGAGGCAGGATAAAGAGAGATAGAGAGAAAAGGGGGAGAGAGAGAGAGTTTGAGGAGTGGAGCTAAAAGGCAGTGAAAGATTGAAACTCAACTTCAACACAAAAACAAACAAACAAACAAAGTGTAAAATTTTTAGAGTCTTTTTCGAATTTTTGTGTAGTTGATGTAGTACATACATACATACATATGTATGTTCTCTTACGCATATATGTATGAGCATAGTAAATAGCATAGGTTAGATAGTTAAGTAGTTGGTATTATATGTATGTAAGTAACTGCACACTACCAGAAACATTTTTGGAAAGACCGGGGTTTTAAGTTTATTGTGTATCTTATGCATGTCTTATATATGGGGTGCTGTTCATATGATGAGAGAGCGAGAGAGAGAGCGAGAGAGAGGGCGAGCAACGGGCGGTGGCAAGGGGGGCAAAGGGTCTGGTTCTGGGTCTATCGAATTTTGGGTGTTTGAGGCCAAAGCATTTGCGAATGCAGTTCATTGGAGTACTTATTGAGTGTGTGTGTTTTGGGGGCTCAATCTGTTGTGGGGAACTTACCATTTTAATGTCACTAATCGTCATAATACTGCGTACGAATAGATTGATTCTGACTATGGCGGGACCATCTGGCATAGAGTTTGGTTTTAAATTGTGAGTTAACATAGTTTTGCAAGTATGTAACTTATATGCTGATCTAACCAACTAAGCAAGCTAAGATGCTTCTCTGCCTAAGCTAATTTAGTTTCTTTTTTTACTTATAAAGAGACTTACAAATATAGATAAAGATTTTGTTTTCGTGTGTACCACCAATTGATGTTATAGCATATTCATATTTTTTTTGATTTTTATGATTTGGTCCAATGAAATTAACAATTAAACGAAATGCTAAAAACACAAGCTTTAAAAACAAAACTAAAGTTGGAAAAGTTTAGTGGTTATATAGGAATATAAGTTATAAGTATTTTAAATAATTAGATATCGATATATTATGTTAAAATTTGTATAATGCTCACCTGTGCCATTTATTCCGGATGGTCGAATTCTGGCATCGTATTTGCCTGCACCTAAAATTTGATCTAAGACTTTTTTCTCCTTTTCTCGGAAATTTATTTTGGCATTATTTGCTCTGAAATCAGGATATGGATAGGTACGCACGTATAATTTTAATTTTGGAGTTTAATTCTTTTTCGTTTTTGTGTATAGGAGAATTTTGGAAGTAGTTTAGAAAAATTTCAATTTTCTGATCACATTTATTACATTTATTTGTGAGTGTGTTCTTTTTTTAAAGCGAGAATTGCAATAAGAAAAGAAAAGTGTTTGCATAAATTTACAGCAAGAGATTTTTATGGGAATTCTAAAGAAGTTTAAATTTTTTATAATTTTTTTCTTTTTTTTAAATTATGCCTTATGTACAAATTGGGTAGAGTGTAGTTGAGTGTGTGAACTGTGAAGACATCTTCATTATACACTGTCGCACATATCAAAAGCCCAGGCAAAGCCACAATTGCTGTTGGCACTGTCCTCGGCTTGAGCGTAAATAATTCCAAAATTTATGCTCCGACAAAAATTACATGAAAATTAATTACATTTTAATGATGTTGTGAAGTGAGAATGTTAAAATGCATAAAAACATGTTATGGAAATGATTACGAGTATGTTAAAGCGAGTAAAGAGTGGAGATAGGCGAGAGGGGAATGAGGCGTGGCTGAAAAAACAACGCAACAAACGCAAGAGCAAAACTACAGCTGACTACAGGACTACTACTTCAAATATTATGTATACGACAGACACTCTGTATTCGAGTACTTATAGTATGTATGCGCCATTTTAAGGCTCAAATAGTGGGCGTTGCACGAGTGGGCGTGGCCACCGTTCAACGCCCGGCAAAATTAACGGCAATTGTATGCAAATCGCCTTTTGAAGCGCCACTTACTCGAGTGTCATGTGAATTACGTTAATTCAAAAGATATGTTGGTAAAATAATAAAAGGTGGCATACGTTTTGCAACTACTGTACGAGTATATAGAGCGATAGGGAAACATCTTCTCTGTACTTACAGTGATGCGCTGCACAGGCTGGTGAAGTAGAAGATCGCCCAGAAATAGTGTCCGGTGCCCATGGCGAGGCACAAGCTGTCCAATTATTGCAGATTGTAGATTGTAGATTGTAGATGAAGGAACTGCCGTCCCAAGAGTGTACCCAAGTATCTCCTTTCAGTGGTCCAACTGTGATTCGTCTGTCTGCAATGCGAGAAGTGATCTATAACAATATTAAATTGAATCGATTCAACTCATGTTCATTAAAATATGTTAAGTAAGCTCTGAAATGCAACACCAATCCAATTCACGCCCAACTTGTGTTTGGCATATTGAGATAAATTCAAAATTAAATTAGGTCAATTAACATGCCACTTGCAGACAGTCTCCACAACTGAATCGCAACTGAATCTGTGCAAATGTTTGTCGTAATTTTAAGCCATAAATTCAATTAAATCTAGATATTCGATATTCTGACACCTTAAAGGGCCATCTGAGCTCAGAAATGCCAAATGAATTTCAAAAATGATATGGCCACTTTATTGCTCTACGTCTCAAAGCAAATAAAGACAGACCACGACAGAAAATAGACAGAAAATAAGTCCGATGGAACATAATTGAGGACTACTTAAAGGAACAAACATTCTTATGCTTTTTTAAATTGTTTTTTTTGGCTCCGAGAGTTCTGACAATACAAAATTATTGGATAGATAGAAGTTGAGAAGGAAATGCATTTAAATAAAACATGATTTAAACTTATAACAAAAAGAATTAAGGCATTGCAAATATTCATGTAATCTCCTAATACTTCCTGTCTCGTTTTTGTTCACATCGATTTCTAAAGTTGTTCAAATATACATTAAGTCGGAATAGTTAGTTAAAAAATGGATGAATAATTTATAAACATAATTGCGAGTGCTTAACGGTAACCGCTGTGCTACTACCTAGAAAAGGTAGATTAAAATGCTATTGCAACATCGGTCGTTAAGGCCATAAAAAATCATTACGGTCAGGACAATTAAAACAATGCTGATGACTGGCAATGGGAAGCGACTTGCGTCGTATCGGAATGACACTGGATGGACACCAGACGCAGGGACAGACATGGAGGACAATGCAAATGTGAATATTGCAATTGAATTAATCCTTTATAAGCATTTTTGTGCACTTCAGTTGGCGACGTCGACGTCGACGCTGACGTCGATGCTGACGTGGACGCTGATGTTAATGTTGACGATGCTGCTGACGTCGATGTCGACGACAACGTGCTGTGAATGCCGATAAGTGCTTGTGGCTGCCACGCCCAGCTTTGTATGCGGCTTTTATGCATATCAGTTGCAACAGGACAGCAGGACAACAGGACACAAGGCAGGCACAACAATTGTATTTGTGTGTTGGGTGTTGCTAATGGCCATGACCGAGTCGTGTGTGTGGAATGTACATGTGAGTGTGTGTGGGTGCAACCAAATAATCAATTTAACGATATGGCAACTGAAATGGGAATGGAAATGTGAATGGAAATGGAAATAGGTATGGGAATGAGAATGAGAATGAGAATGGCAACAGGCTGGCCAGGATTCGTGCTGTGTTAATTTGCTGCTGTGCCCGCAATTTCGTGCCATAAATAAACAAAGTTGCTGTTGCTCTCGGTGCTGCTACTGCTGCTTTTATTGTTGCTGCTGTTGCTGTTGTTGTTGTTGTTGCAACCGCTGCTGGTGTTGGCCATTGTCTTGTCATTGTTGTTGTTGTTGTTTGCCTGCATGCCCTGGCCAGTCCACGTCAGCATTGTTGACTGTTTTGCAGCTGATACTGAACCAACAACAGATACAGCAAAAGCTCACACATACACATACAGTCGCATATACTTGCATACACACACACAGAGAGAGAGAGGACAAGAGCAACCACGGGCGGTCTTCGTTTTTGGCCCGCTGTCAAAGAAAGTTAACAATGCGACTGCAATTGCAACGGCAACTGCGTCTGCAACTGCAACTGCAACTGCCAAATGCCCCACATTTGCAGCCTGCCAAGCAGTTGGCACCACCCCACACCACCCTGCATCACCCGCACCACCGCAGCTCGTTTGCGCATCCTTCTACTAGCTGTGGTGTAAATGGGTTTACTTTTATTTCATTTGTTTGTTTTTGTTGTTTCTGTTGTTGCCGTTGTTATTGCTGTTGCTGTTGCCAAGTCGACACACTTTTGAGCTGCGCACAATTTTTACTACACTTTTGTCTACCTCTCGGCCTTTTGGCCAGAGCTCGGAGTCTCAGACTCAGTTTCAGGCCATTTGTGTGTGTGCATTTTATTTTTATTTTTTATATTTTGCATGTCACAACGTTTGTTGTTGTTGTTCGTTCTGACTATAAGTTGAATGAACGCTCTTACGAAAGGCTCTGTGGACAATATTAATGGCAGAGTTGGATTTCTTACAACACAGCTGGTTGCCTGTGTTATTTGCAAATGAAATTTTATCTAAACTAATTGAATTTTTGCATGTTGTTGAAAAAGGAGTATTGAATCTAATTATAATTAAAATTTTGTGCAACAATATATTCTTATTTTAGCCTCAAGAAATAAACAAAATAAAAAACTCAACCCTTTTAATATTTTTTTTCACTCTTCCACAAGCTAAAATAAAAACAAGCTTACATTTAGTAAAACAGAAGATAGAATAAATTTCTTAATATTTTATTCTTTCCGAAACATCAGGAATTCCAAAGCGGTTTTACTTATTTGCTGACTTTTATATTATATTGAAAATTTTTTGTGGAATTAAGAATTAACTTTTATAAAATTTTGAAAAATTTAATAACTATGAGAAAAGTTTTTCATAAATTTCAAAATATTATACAAATTTATTCTAAATTCCACAAATAATTATCCCTATGGATTTTTAAATTTTTTAATATTTTTCGGCCAGTGATTTGAATATGGCCTGAGTCTCCGAGCATAATTGCTAAGACCAGATGGACTTGGTTGAGGCTTAGCATTTCCGCTTGCCATGAATGTTGATGCTGGCGATGGCGGCGATTTCAACGGAATGAAGTGCATACATATTTAGCTGAGGTCCTTAGGCCCGGACGAGCAATGATTTCTCAAATGCGGAATACGGAATACGGAATTCCATTCCATTCTGCTTGGTCTAACCCTTTTCCGGTTCGGTGTCTTGGGCTTATGGCGCTCTACTTGGCTTAAGGCGTCAGTCACCCCGGCAACTTGGTTTCGCGCAGTGTTCTCTGCCAAATATGTGCTAGCGTGCTGAGCGTGTTGAGCATGCTGTGTGTGCAATCTCGACACACACGTACACACTCACAGCATATCTCTGTATATATGTAAATATATATGTACATATAATTTTTTTTCATTTTATGCCGCTCAGCGACGTTTGTAGCTCGTTATGTTGATTGGATTTTGTGCCGTTCGCTTGTATAACGGCGAGAAAGTAGTCCACACACACACACACACACTCACACAGACATTCGCTTACGCACACTATTAAGGCACTTGCGCTGCAAGCAATGGAATAAAGTCAAGTATTTTGTGTGTATCTGCGTGTGTGTGTGTGTATATGCAACTGTATTTGTATGCGTGCCATAAAGCTGGATTCATTTTTCCCCCTCACGCTCCTCTCGTCGTTTTATGTATGCAAAATTTTTTACACTCTCGTTTTCGCAGTATGTTGTTTTTTTTATTATTCTCTTGGTTTCGCTTGATTTTTTTTTGTTTTTTGCTAAATTGTAAGTAAGTGGGCTTAGTAGCATTTCGCCGTTTAAACGTTGTGCCAGAGTTTCATGTATGCGTGTGTGTGTGTGACACTTTGTGGCGCGAGGATTTGCATAAAGCCCACCTCAGCCAGAGACTTAACTTTAACATTTATTTATATTTACAGCCGTTTGATAAAAATTTGAAATTTTCCGCACAGTGAAACATTGGCTGTTTCAGGAACAGAACGAAATTGGCAAGAAGTTTTGTCTAAAGGCAAAGGTCAAAGTGTTTTTCGATGCGCCTCTAAGCGAGGCGTGTCTAAGAATATATGCAAAGCAAATCAACTAAAATATATTTAAATCACTTCTGGGCTCTGAAAAATGTGTAAGCCACTAGTTATGTTGATAAAATTCTTCAAGTGCGTTGCTATACATATTTCAACCCCATCTCGCAAATGTCAGCCATGGTTCAAACATTATTCTGCCAAAGGTCAAAGCTTGCATCGTCGATGCTTTCAGGCTCTTAATTAATTGAAATGTCAATATATTGTTCGCATCCAGGCGCAACTTTTAATGAAAGTGGCGTTACAAAGGAGTGATTAGAGCGAAAGGAACAGAGACCATGGGAGAGAAGAGAGAGAGAGAGAGATATGCTTGGGGCAATGAAGCCTTTGGGGTCGCTTTGCTATTATTAGCCCCAAAGAACAAAATCATCTATCATGGCGCATGTCAGAGGCGGAGGGCGTGTGCGTCCTATTTTTAGATGCGAATCTCAACTCAACTTTAACTCAAAATTAGCTTGCATGAAAATGTTGCTTCCAAAAAAAAAAAACGAAAAAAAAACCCAGTAGATTGGCTACAATTTATGGCTATTACGCTGGCTGAACACATCGAAGCTGCTAACAAATTGCCAGCCTGTTACTTTACCTAGTTGTGGGTCAATAAACTAAACTAAACCAGCTTTATGCCGAGCGTCAGGCGATAAAAATTATACACATTCTCCACATTCTACCAGCCAAGAGCAAAAGCGTCGCGTGATAAGCGCGATAAGCAGTCACTAGCTGGTTTTCAGCTGTCCTTCGGACCTGGTCACGCTTCCATTATGGGCTTAAATTGCCACAGTGCGTGTTAAAAATGCGCACGCACCTACACCAACATACAATATATACCATATTGTGTACTATACTGTGTATATGGACAACACTGACTGTCCGTAGATAAATCACATATTCTAACACTTTGCGACCATTTAATGGCTGTCACGATAAGCTGCTACCGGGATCGAGTAACAGCGTACCAGCCTGCGAGAAAAACAAATAATTGACTAAAATTGTGGATAGGTGCTTTACATGGAGGTTACTAATGCCATTACTATCTTGCATGGTTGGTTAACGGCGATGTAAAAGTGCAATTCGTTGTAGAAAACGTTATCGCGATGGTTTTAATGGCTAAGAAGTGTTTTACCAACATATCAAAATACAAATCAAAGTTATAAATGTTAATAATAGTTTATACTATTAAAAGGGCACAATGACTCTAATAAATACTTGTGCTGCTAAAGTTTTCACTGTTAACTAACATAAATATTTACAAATTATTTAAAATCTGGAATTAGATTGTGGTGCATTTCAAATTTACTTTTAAAAAAAAAGCCGGTATTTACATAAATTATTTTAATAATCTGGTTCAACTAATTATGAAAAGTTCTAGGAATATAATTTTTTTGGAAATCCATATGCCACAACAACTGAATCAACTTTACAGATCGGCTTGAATAAACATAAAAATGCATATGAGCTAGTTTTCAGACTTCTTATTAACTTAGACATTTCTATTAAACTAGTCCATTATCAGAAAATGTCTAGGCAGCCCCAAAAATTGGACACACCGGAAAATAAAATAAAAATTACTTTAACTTTGCCATGTTAAATATAATGTATTAAATAATCTTCAAGGGCAAAGAAGGACTTGATTTATTTCCTTTTTTGATTACAAGTATATACATATGTATGTCCATTAATTAAATATCATGCAAAATATTTACAGACTTCCGGAAAACATACTAAAGGGCGACCATCCTCAGAAAAATTTAATTCTCAGAAAAGATATATATGATTTCATGTAAATTGAAATGAAATTCATATATTTTGCAAAAAAAAGCAGTTTATTAAAAACTAAAATTGACGTTGGCGTACACAGAGACACAGATAACTATTATTTGCTCTTATCTCCATTTCCAGGAAGAAATGTATCCATGCGATATTTAAATGTATGATTATTTATATTTATATTGCCCGATATTGACTTGCACATTTACTCAGCTGCCGGGATTTGCTTCCATTTGCGTAATTAATATTACGGATGCTTGGTCTCTTTCTGCCGCTTTTCCCTTTAAGCCGTGCTGTGTTTTTGCCATGTCAACCTGTGCGACCCGCTTAAATGATTAATGAAGCTAAAAATGTCAACTTTTTGTCCATTTGCCGAGGTGAACTGAAGTTTGCTTTGGAGCCACCGCAGCTGCCACTCTTCCAATCAGTTTGTCACTTTGTCAGTCAGTCATTGCGTCACTCGGTGCGTTGGTCTGTTGGTTTGTCAGTCAGTGCAGCTGTCCATCAATTATTCATTAATCAAGGCTAAATACATTTAAGTTGATATTAATTTCCTATGCCAATTAATTAGCGGAAGTGCAGGCAGCGGCCCCTTCCGCTCCATCACTTTTCCGTGGCAGTACAAAAATTGTAGCTGTAGCTGTTGCTCTGCCACAGCATAAATCCAGCAAAGTTGCAACAATTTCAATTTGCGACGACGACGATGACGGCTAAAAGCGCTCAAAGTTGGCAAGTAAACAAAGTGGTAACCGTACACGTTGCCACATTGAAGCAAAACGAAAGCAATAAGCAGTTGCAACTGCCACTGCGCCATAAAACAAACGTGCCACGGACATGTCTGAGTTGGCGAAGAGGAGCCGTCACAATGCACTGCACGGCTTGGCTCCATTTGGCCGGTCTGTGAGTGCAGTTGCAAAAGTGTCAATTGACAATGAAACCGAAATGTGATGCGATTCCGACCCCGACTTCGACCCCTCTTACTGTCGTCCAGTCAAGTGCCTCAGTCAGTCAGTTTTGGGCTGGCAACAGCAAGACATTCCCGTAAAAATCCGTCTATTGAGTGCGAGTTGGCTCAACGTTAACGATTTGCCCATTTTGCTAGAGCACTTTTATGCGCCACCTTTTGGCCTTTTTCGACATTCGACTTGGGCACGGGGGCGTTTTAGCAATGCCAGCTATTTGGCTAGCTGCTCAACTGTTCAACTGCTCAACTTTGTTGAGCAACTAACTTGGGGCATTGCACAAATGTCGATGTCGATCCCAGGATTCCGCCATGCTCATCCATTTGAAGCATCCATTTCTGAAGCTGGAGCTGAAGCTAAAACTGAAACTTTCCCTGCTGCTCCCGAAGGAGCGCTCAATCTTCAGAGCTGCCTGCCAAGTTACTTAATTGAAATGCTGCATTTGCTTTCGCAAAACTTTTTCTACTGCGAATGTACTACGAAAATGGCACGAGTGTTGGCCCATTTGAAGAGCCGAAGTTTGTCTTCAAGTTGTTTCACGTCATTTTAACGTGGCAATCAGTAAATTGATTCACAAAACGTGAACACGATTAATAAAACTAATAAATATAATAGTAATAAAAAATAATAAAATTGTTATAATGTTGGAAAAAACAGAAACACTTATTTCTTAAAATTAATTAATTTAAATGTAACATGTAAAAAATGTATATGGTAAATCTCTAAAATGTTTGTATGGCTTTTGCTAAAATTCAGTTTAATTAAGAATTTCAGTTATAGTACAAAAGCTATTATATTTCTCTCTCCCTCTCTGTTTATATCTGTCTCTCACTTTCTTTACTCTCACTATCTGTGCTTTAAATTTGATACAACATAAACAACACGGCGCCAACTGTAGTCAAAGTTTGCTCACGTCCCATGTCCACATGCAGCAGTCTCTGTCCCTCTCCCTATCCGTACTCTATCCTTCTCCCTCCCCTTACCATCCCTCACTCGTGGGCGAGTGCTTCCTTTCGAGTTTTGGCTTTGTTCGCTTGCCCGTAACCAGAAAATGACAAAAGCCATGTCAACAGCATCTGTAAGGGTTGGGAGGTTGGCACATTTAAGCAGAGGAATGAAGGAGTCTGGAAAGGGGGCTAAGACAATGCCCTATTCCTGGTACTAGTTCTCAGACCTTCTATGCATGTGTGTGTATTCGTATCCGTGTTGCTTATGACCAAGTCTTGGCACAAACTTCTCTCCTGGCTGGGCAGTGGCAATTTGGTTACGTTTCAAGCAGCAAACAATGGCCCGATAATTTATTCATATTTGGCTACAAAAGTGCCACACAATGCACACACACACATACCCACACTCACGTGAATGCGTCTGTCTGTCTTTGCATTTTTAAATAACTATAAATTTCTAAATTTACACAAGAGACTTTACACAGAAACTGAAGACACATTGCACTTGCGATAAGCCACAAAAATCTGTTGGCAAACAATGGGAAATTTTAATGAATATTTTGGGTCGAGAGTGTGTCCAGAGAGTGTTGTTAATTGCCACATAAATTTGCTGGACACAGAAACAAAATACATCTACAAAAAAAATGAAGGAATTTCCATATACATATCATATGTATATATATGAATGTATTATACATTTATAAAATGTGCTATACCCACAATTTGCTTAATATTTATGCATTTGCATAATGGATGCAATCAAATGTTGCCGCAAAACGTTTTGTCTATTTCCAAAGGTCAGCTCTAATGATTATAAATATTTAACAGCACAGGGAAAGGCAGAGCAATGAAGATTTAATCATATTTCAGATCATTTGGGCTTATGTACAAACATAATAGTTTCTAAAATATTAATAAACACAAATAATGGCATGGGGATATATAAATATGAAAATCTTTTTATTTATTTATTTATTTTAAAAATACAGTAAAATCTGGGTACAACGAGCAACTCGATATAATTATCACCTAAATTTTAATATTTAATAATATTAAATAGTAGATAAATAAAACCAACTTTTAAATAAGGACTGTCCTTAATCAATTCACTATATCGAATTGAACTTGAAGTATATCAATCAGTCAGAATATAGACTATAATTTGACGTTTGTGATGTATTTGATAGCTTTGTCAGTGCGAGTATACTCCAATTATTCAATGAAATTCGTAACAATTAGAAACAATAGTATTATATATCCTAAACATAATTTGGCATTTAAAGCCCAAACAGTCTCAAATTACCCATGGCAGCTATGCAAAATCTATAGATATTCAATTCCAATGTGTTTGCCTGTGGCCTCCATTAAATTGCATAACGCATACGCCGCGTTTGCCGTTGCAAACACACACAAATCTGCCGACAGCGTCGCCGATTTCAAGCGTTGATGCGTTGTTGTTGCTGTTGTTGTCATTGATGTTGCTATTTCTGGTGTTGTTGTTGTCATCGCCTGTGTGGCTTGGGTTTTGGCATTAGTGCCAAGAAATTTTGCGGAGGGACGAGCCAACTAATTGCGGCTGCATAACTTGTTGCGCCTCAGCAAACCGCACCTCAACTCGCACCGCCCGCTAAGCTCAGCAATGCCAGCATGCAACCATGTGTGTGTGTGTGTGTGTGTATGAACACCACAAACAGACAGTGGGGCAGAGCGGACAGACAGCGGCTGTCGTCTGTCTAAGAACTACAACCAACAACATACAAACACAAGGCCAGCAGCGAATTGCATTAGCAATATGTGTATATATGTAGTATGTATGTATCTGATCACGTGTATGTGCTTCGGAGAATGTAAGTGCCACGCCCACTCCTCCCACATACAGCAGCAGACCCCGAGGCCACATCGCTTGTCTGTTTACCATAAACAAAGTCAAAGTGTCTTTGGCAAGCAGCTTGACAGGCATTTTTGTTTGATTTACCAGCAAATACAAGCAAGCACGTCGGCTAATGAAATAAATATCTGAGATGGAACCTCACCCTCTTCCCCTGTGCAGCGTCCTCTGGACAATGAGATGATCTAGTGGGTGCTTTAAATGCAATTTGGCTGACCGGCAGTAAGCTTGAAAGTCAACGGACAATTACCCAAGTGCATAATTAAAGCGACAGTGTGGGAGCCCCAGTTAACCGCAGGGAAAATACTCTTACGAATGTTACATATTTATATCTGGATGGCAGAGAAAATTCAAATATTAAATTTAACAAAAATAAATGCATTTCATTAATAGCTCAAAGGTATTTTCATAGTTTTACAGACCGTTCACAATTTACAACTAGTACAATATATTTATAGCTGGATTTCAGAGAAATATCTAAAATGAAATTAAACAAAAATATAAATTCTAAAAATACCTCAAAGGTATTTTCACAATTTCACCACAAATGCACAAAACAATTTATGGTATTTTTAATTTGATTTGCCAGTTCAATTTAAGTGCTCGACTGTGGACAATTATTTTTAAAAGTCATATAAAATATATCCGTAGTTGCATATTGAAAGTAAAATTAGCAAGTTCGATAAATTGACTGTTTTGGAATAACCCAGAGTGTGTACTTTAATGCAATGCAATGTGTACTTTATGTTGTTGTTGCAATCAACATATGGTTTGATCATTAAGGGGATGAATACTATCAATGTAGGAGCTCGAGAGTAACGTTACAAACATTACGCCTAAGTGGTATGGACAACTTCAATGTTATTAAACAACATGTTGCAGCAACGAACTGGCAACGAACAGACGCTGGCAACTCAAGACCTGTTCGGGTTTATGGACGCTGTCTGGCTAAGAGCTTAATAAAATTATGTGACGATGATTGCCGTTGGAGTATTTCAAGACACAGTGCGAGTGAGGCTGAAAGAGATAGTGAGTGAGAAAGAGCGAGAGAGACAGAGAGAGAAAGGTAGTTTGTCCGGTTGCGGATGTGGATCGTTGCCTGACTGCAAAATGGCCGCCTTGCCAACTGCTTCCGTTGCTCGTGTTGCTCGTGTTGCTCTTGCTGTTGCTCCTCCCGCTTGACTGGCACTTGAAAAACGCATTAAGGCTGCAGTTTTGTGTGCCATTTGTAAGTATATTATATATATACACATACATAAACTTATAGTCATATATATATATATAGTATAGTATATAGTACATGGCACTTGTATAACTGCCCTATATGCATGCCAGAGTGGTTTGTTGATTGCATGTTAAAAGGCTACCTCTGACTCTGCCTCGACTGCATCGTCTGCCATGAAATTTAATTAAAAACTTGTGTGCCATGAAATTACATTTCGACGTGCGTACAACTCCCTCACTTCCTTTATAAGTATGTGTGTATGTATGGGTGTATGTACTTGAAAGCGCCTACGTCACGTGCAAACGCCTAAAGGTAGGCAACGCACAAAGGCAAACGCTGCTTGATTTTTTAAGTAAAAAGAAAGAAATAAAAAGGAAGAAGACACCCAGCCAAATGCTGCCACAGACTGCCAGGAAATATAAATGGACGCACTGCAATAATCCGGATCTGTGAGGTGTACAATACAAGCTCAATAAACAATGTGTAAAATATTTTACAAAAGTTGATCAAAATTGAATCTGAGGTGTGCATTTTATAAGCAGTTTGTCAACTTTCTAAATTAAATAAAATAAAAAATATTTAGTAGATGCATATGCTTACAAGTTTTTCCAAAAACTTCATCTGCATTTGACACACAGATATTTGCATACAAAATTTCCATGTGCCTGGTTTTAAAAGTCTCATAGGTGTTTTAAGAGTTGAATAAACGGAAACAATGCGAAACAACTGTAGCTTTGAAAAGCTCAAAATAATATTAAATAATATCCGCTTTTTTTGTAACTGTCTACAACATTTTATATGCAAATAGAGAAAGTAATTGCACATAATTTAAGCCAAGTTAAATATTTATTTACCGAATACTTCATCTGCATTTGACACACAGATATTTACATACAAAATTTCCATGTGCCTGGTTTTAAAAGTCTCATAGGTGTTTTAAGAGTTGAACAAACGGAAACAATGCGAAACAACTGTAGCTTTGAAAAGCTCAAAATAATATTAAATAATATCCGCTTTTTTTGTAACTGTCTACAACATTTTATATGCAAATAGAGAAAGTAATTGCACATAATTTAAGCCAAGTTAAATATTTATTTACCGAATAAACTAATCCGATTGCTGGTCAAATTATGCTAAGCTCGCCGTTCCCAGCTCATAACCCTTTTATGAATTCGCATTATAAATGCAAATCTCGCTTAGAGATGCAATCAAATTGCAACACCTCTGTTTACCCTTTGAAATAGCCCCATTTGTTATTCAAAAATCACTGGACGCTGTCGCCGTTTGCATATTTCAATTAAACATAACACATACGCCATGTGGAACAGGAGCAGGAGCAGGAGCTGCCAGTTGCCGGTTACCAGATGCCAGATGCCTGCGCGGCTTGCAGTTAAATCCGCTTAAAACTTATTTAATTAAACTTCAGACTGGCAAACAGCAACAAATAGACGACAAATTGGAGTCGTAAAAATGCAAAGCAAATGGCGAGCAGCAAATGCTATAAACTACGAGATATTCTTTACTATCTTCGAAAGTGTCGCCTACTAAATACCCTTGCAGACAAGTTAATAAACTTTCAGTTATTTGGACTCGGACTCATGGAGCTAAATTGTATTTGGTTTATCTTTAAAGCTGAGAAACTAGTTGGCTTTGCGAGGGTCAGAGAGTTGAATTGTCGGACATGGCTATCACAACATGGCTTGTCTCTCAATCTTACTCGCACTCAATCTCTCTCCATTGGCCAGGGTATGAAAATATGCACATAAAGTATGTATAATAAATCCGCACAATGATAAGGGGGATAGTGGAAAGCAGCAGTGGCAGCAACATCAGCAGCACCAGTGTATGCAGCATAATAAAGTCTGTGAAATGGGAGAGTAAAAATGCGGTGAATAAAAATAAGCTGTCAGTTGTCTGCTATCGTTCTACGTATTGCTGTAGTTGTATCTAGGGGGTGAATGGGTGAAAATAAGTTAACTGATAGGGTATATAAGGTATGCACAATTCGATGAAATTTAGAAGTAGAACATTTAAAACGTAAATTCATTCAATTGGCAACTCAATTTTAAATAAAATGTCTCTAAATGTAATACTACATTTCACTTCTGACTGCACTCGCAAAAGAAAAATTGGTATTTAAGTAGTATATTATTGTAGGACTAGACTTGGATTCCTTCTGTCTTCTGTCTCGCACATGGATGGGCCAACGCATTGTTGTTGCTTGCTGATTATAATCTGCAAATCAGCTTAAAAGGTACGCTGAAAATATCAAAGTTCTCCCCCGTACAACTTGAACCGTACAACTTTACAAATCAAAAACTTTTTGAATACACCCCACAGCATCCCCCTTAGCCCTTAGATGTCTCGTAACTTTCACATCTAGCATTCTGTTTTGCTCGCATTTATTTAACATTCATTTTGGCATTTTGTTTTCTATAGTCCGTTGCTTAGTTTGACTATTTTTTTTATATTTTTCGCTGCCCGCAGACGCCACAACAAAGAACATTTTTAGGCGATATATATGAGAAAGAGAGAGAGAAAGAGACAAAAGGGTAGGGAAGACAATGCCGGAAACGTGACTTATTTTAAATTTATGTACTTTTTAGCCAACGACAACGGCAAAGGCAAAACCCAAACTAAAATCCTAGCATTTTGTTTATACAATAAAAACCAAACGTCGTCTACAGAGCATGAATTTTGTGAAATAGGATAAACCCCCAAAAAAGGCAAAAACACAACATTGTATATGTAGAATACATACATACATATATACGATTGCATGTTGTCAGCCATTTTATGCTTTTAATTTCTGCTGGCGCTTAATTAGAAAATACATTTTTTTCCCGTTTCTATTTCACTTTTGTTGTAAGTACGTGCTTGGGTCTGAGCCTGGGCCACATGGCGTATGTGCAATATGCAAATGCGACTGCATTTTACATTCACAAATTGAAATCAACGAGCTTACAACTTGATAGGTTTTTGTGTCCCGCTCTAGATATCTTTCTCTCTCCTCTCTTTCTCTTTTGTCAGTTTGTTTCTCGTTTCGTTTTTCAGCACACATGTAGCACACACACACACACGTCGCTCAGTTGTTGTTTGCTGTTTGACATGCATCGATTACATAAATGGGAAACCTTGCCGAGGAAGGAGCGGAAAATGTGGGTGACAGCTGTGGAACGACATAAGTCTCGAAGCTTTTGCTAATGACGAGGACCATCATGATTTTTCAATTAACCAAATGTGTTGAGAAATTCCCTCTGTGGTCTTTCCGAGCTCTTATCGTTGACAAGACAAAGAGCGATGACAAAACATCTGACAATTACAGCATTGATCTACGTAAAGGAAATTTATATGCGAAAAAAAAAATTGCAAAAAATTAGCTTAAGATTTCTATTGCTAAAGTGGGTAAACTTCCTCAGCCTTAAGTCGCATGCTTCTAGACCGAGTACTTGAAAATAATTACTCACTAACTAATCAACCAAATCAATTAATCAATGAATATAAAAAAAAGCTAAGTTCTGGCATCTATTAATTGGCTTGAAACGGAAATGTTGTTTTTCAAACTATCGCAAAGCAATTAATTTGTAAAATTTTTTTTTTAGCTCTAGTAGAATTTCATAAATATTAACCAATTTAAAAATTTGTCAGGAAATTCTTTTGATTAACGAGTATTCAACAAATTGATCAATAAAAATTAATTTTGCAGCTACCGTTTTCACAATACCTACGATAATTTTTTATGAATCTTACCCTGTAGAACCATAATTGTTTTTCTGACACTTTTTCAGCACAAAACAAAGTGCACAATTCTTTAATAAAGTAATTCGATAAAAAAATATTTGCCATTATTAAACACAACAATTGTCGGAAAAAATTAGCACATGAAAGTTGTTGTATGAATTAAAAGAAAAATAATAACTATATTATATGCCGTATATTCAAGATATTTTTACTTTAAATCCAATAGAATTAATAACCATATTATTTTCCAAAGATTATTTCCGAAACTGATCTTAATCTGTAAAAGAACTGATATTGGACATAATCTGAAGGACGGATGCAGAGAGCAAGCGTTGTTACAAGAGACAAACATTTATCGACCCTTTAACTTCACAAAGAGCCGACGAGCCGTATCGCAAAATTGTTCAGCTGACCAACAAACAACAACAACAATTCAGCTGAATGGGTATGAGTCTCCAGGAATGCCCAACTAACCGACTAATGCAAACTAAGTGCTAACATTTGACTCTTGATGAATGTGCAGCCAATAAATCCATTTATGCTAAGCACTTGCTTATTATTATAATCCGCTATGGTGCGCCCACTAATACATTGCCACACCCTTAAACAGACACATTCACATACATACATACACAGTAAACATCAACATTTAACCCTAACTTGCATTTATGTGCACATGGAAGCTGTTTGGTTTATGGGGGGCCAAGCTGCGATTACCTGGCGAGCTCTTTGTGTCTTTGGCTCTCTGCATAAAAGCAATAAAAGCAATTCGCAAAAAAATTGTATCTACAAGCACATACATACAGACACACATACATAAAGCACTAATACACACACGACTACTTATAAACTCACCTTAATTAAACGTGATTAAGTAGATTTCCTCGTTTTTCTGCTCAACGAACTGTTTAGTTGTCGATGTGTTTGTGTTGTTTTTTTTTTGTATGCTTGCCCCGTGCTTATTAGTGAACTTTTATTATTCTCTTACATGCCAGGGCCTAGTAACATTTCTCAACAAGTTTGTAACACATGGGATCTACAACAAGTTGCTTATAAAACAAGTGTGGGGAATTTTCAGACCACAAGACTTCTGAGATTTTTAGAAGATCTTTAAAATTATTTAAGAATACTTAATGCTCATAAGCGGTTCTATTTTAAAATATTTATAGAATTTATGTACTCGTAGCAAAGATATGGGTTATGTAGGCAGCCAATTGAAAATATAAAAAATTATTTTAAAATAAAATAGGTTTTTATAATTAATTTATGAAATTTATTTAAAAGATATACATAAATTTAAAAAAAATAGCTTTCCACTTCATTTTTCATTATCCAACCTTATTTATCTTTTTACGAATCCCATTCTAATCCGTTAGGCTAGTTAAGATCCGTTTGATACTCTATCGAGTTATTCTTTCAAATTGTTGTTGCTAGCTCATGTTGTTGTAATTTAGTTTCATTTGTGCATGAAAATGAATTTGTATTATTGTTTGCATTAATTTGGCTTATTAATTACATTTATGCCATTGCCTCTCCGACTATTCTGATTCTTCTTTGTTGCTTTCCCACAACTCTGTGAACGAAAGAGAGAAAAAGAGAAAGAGAACCCGGGGGGGGATGCCACTCAGTCGTTATTTCGCCCACTCTCCCTGGGGGTAATTTGAGCATTGGCTGTGCGGGCAATCAAATAAATAATGAGGCTGCCGCGAAGCTGCTGCTCGCTGCTCGCAGTCGCCGCTGGCTTCACAGTCGCCGTCTCCGTCGCCGTTGCTGGTGACGTTGACGTTGACGTTGACGTCGGCAACTTCAACTGTGTTTAATATGCGAAAAACGTTGCAGAACTTTTGCAGATACTTGTCGTGGACTTGTTGTTGTTCTTGTTGATGTGATTGTCTATGGCAACTTGCTTTTATTATTTGTTGCTGCTCGTCCGTATTTCTATAATTGCCTTTTTTCTTTGTCTTGCCCAATGCTAAGTATCTCGTTTCTATATATTTCACTTATACTTGTCTATGACTTGAGTATCTGTCTACAGCTGAATCTGGCACTCCTGAAGTATCTCAACATTTTCAACAGTGCCGTTTACAAAATGCTGTTTGTTGCTTCCATCGACTTTACTTGTTGTTGTCATATTCTCTTTTTAAATATATATATATCTTTGCTTGTCTCCCTTTACTTTGATTCGCAATGCAATTTGTACCACTTGTCGATTCCATGTGCATTTTATTTTTAAGTGATTCTCTTAAGCCATTTTGACAGCTCTTGACTCGCTTTCAGTATTTAATTGTTTAAATTAATGCACGAGCATCAGAGTTTCCATTACTGCCACTTTAATGAAAGCTCTTGTGGCATTTACTTAGATTTTATTGGAAAAGATTTTGCTATTTAACTTCATCAGCAACAGAATAACAACGAAAATGACTTCGGCTATGCATGTTAATTAAATTAAAGTTAAGTGGTTTAATTGTATAATTATTTAATTGAATTAAGTGTGTGTGGCAAAAAATTTAAAGTCAAATTGAAATGTTGAATACTTTTTAACTAAGGAAAATTTCCTAATCTAATTATTTGGAAATTGCAAAATTCTTTCGAAAAACGTTAAACTGATACTTTTCGCATTCCTTTTTAAAATCAATTCGACGGAAATATGTGAAGTACAAGTTAAAGAATGTAGAAAATGCAAAGGATTAAATACGAAACCGTCCTGAAAAGTATGCTACGAAAATTTCTGCAAAATTCTTTGTGAAGTAAAGGCCTAAAATTTATTTTTGTACCAATAAATAATTTTAAATAGCTCTAGCCACAAGATTATTGTACATCTTTCAGCGGATAATTTTAAGCTGTGTGAAAGTGCTTAAGTATGACTTAATTTGGATCTCACAAAAAACATGGGATACATGACTTTTAAACAGTTTAAAAGCTGAATTCGATTGACATTTTGAA